>BRZM01000035.1:3234518-3736702 GCA_033238685.1 Lates japonicus
ATCAATTTCTTGATTTCAGTTGTGTGTTGCTCAACACTCAACAACACTCACGTAGATTGTTGGGGTTCTTATTTCCTGGCTCTGCCTTATCACAGGCTGCTGCATGAGCTGCTACAGCTGAGCAGAAACTCCACAATCTCCCCCTGTATTTGCAGGCACATGTGTCTCTCACACAGGCATCATAATGGTGGGATCCACCTTTTGAAAGAAACCATTGTAAACGTACATAGGCTGAATTATACTGAAATATATTCTGCTAATTATACCCATAACTAATTATAATGACTTTGTTTGACATTAAATGTTGATTAAAAGTTGTGAAAGTTTTCTTACCTTTGAATGGCAGATAGAAAACACTCCACTGTTGATAATGCTGCAGTGTTTTTTTGCCCATGCCTGCCTGTGTGAGTACAGACTGCAGGGATTTTTTAATGAGTTTGCATTAGGGCAGCTTGGTGAAACTTTCCAACTGTTTCCAAACACAAGGGCATCAACCACAACTAACTTTGCTTCTAATTGGTGAAATCATTCTTGATATTCCCATCATAATTCCCACCTGACCACGAACTCTCTCCCTAGGATAAGCGAGATCTAATTAATTTGTAAAATATTAACTTTATTAGCGTATCTAACTACTTGTACTGTATATCTGCTCACCTACCTTGAATGTGGAGCTGAGTTTAATCATCAGTGTTGTCTTCTTATTCCAGATGAGAACAAGACCATTCTTTGCCTCAATGACAAGATATATACCCATAGTGTTGATGTGATAGGGTATGTCTTCCCCATTGTTTTGTTGAATAACTCTGATATTTTCTTCTGAAAGAACAAATTCTTTGTTCTGAAGAAAACACAACATACTCGTTTGTAATCACACTTGGTTATTTTCTGCATTTTGATTTTAATTACATTTAATAGTGTTATGTACCCCCAAGTAAAGCTTGATAGCAGTGGAGCAGATGCTTTCAGTTGTTCCACATGGGATGCTCTCAGTCAGGACCCTAAAGGTGCCAGTCTTACTGTCCCCACAGTAATCCTGCAAGATATTGACATAGTATTACATGGCTGATTTTTGACAAATCCCAAATACTAAACAGGGGTATGTGCTATACCTGAGTGAAGACGTAACCACAGTCTCCATTAAAGGAAAATCTCTTGTCATCAAAAGTGATGTAATGCCCTTCTCCATATATGGTACAGGTTCCATCACATTCATGATCTGTGCAAATCCAGTTTCTGTTTTTGCAAGTGCTATGATTTAAAAAGATAAAATAATATCAAGGTACATATCCCCATTTAAAAAAGACACAACAGTGAACTGACACAGCACTGTATCACAGAGAGATACGACGGCTCACCAGGTATTGCAGTCCACCTTGACAGTCTGCCCAGCATTATAGTATTGTCCATTATATGGGCAGGGACAGTCCTCCTCCTCAACACAGCCTCCTTTACCATCTGACACCAGACCAGCAGGACATACACAGCCAGAGATACACTCTGTACTGACCTACACAGTGTAACAGTAATGAATTTAACATGTGATTCTGCTACTTTATTACATTCAACAACACTCATGAACCAGTATCACATTCTTACACATTCTGTGTCCAGAGTCTGGCAGCTGTTTTGGCACTCTGATCCCTTGTCACCTGGCTTTGCACTGGAGCAGTTGAAGAAAACCATTGGATCGGTGCATGCTAATGATAATGATAGTGTGTTACAAAGGAAACCACTGTATGCTTGGTGTTGTTCATATTATGCCTTGCTATAGAAGGAATACAATGATGAGCTGAGTGTGTAGTACTTACATTCATACATATGGCCTCCTTTACAGCTTAACTTTCCAGCATGGCAGGAGCTGAAATTCACAGAAAGACAGACATGGTGGAGAAAGAGGAGAATTGCATTCTCTTGTTAACTCAGCTGTTCTTGCTAAAAAGAAAACAGTCACAAACAGTGTTTCTCAAGATTGCCTAGCCTTTAGAATCTGTAGTTCTTCTTAGGCTGCTCTCAGTGTGACTTTAGCTGTAATGTGAAAAAATGCATTTGTCAGATTCATTTGAGTGGAGACAATTGACGCAGAGGTGAAACCAGTACGGAGATCAGGAGAACCAACACACGGTTGAGGGGCAATAAAAAATTTCCTGCTTTGCCATTCAGTCATTGTCTACACATAAGCCACACTGAAAGCAACGGACAAATACAGTAATTACATTGGAATGGGCAGTTTCCAGGATAGTCAAGTGACACAACTGTTTCTGGAAACACCTGTTTCCAGCAAAACCAGTCCAGAGAGGAAACCCTTGCAAACATCTTTCTCCTATTCACTCAAGTGTATACATACTACTTTTTCAATTTTATGTCACAGAATGGCAAAAGAAATTCTGTTATCTCACTACCATCTACTGACTAATAAAATACCTCAAATTATTACAATAAAAAATACTGCTCTGCTTTAATTTTACTGAAAAAGTTGAAATCCTCACCAAGTTTGTCCATGGGCCTTGATGACCTGCCCAGGCTGCATCACTGTCTCTCCCACATGACAGGAGCATTGTGGGGCTGACACACACTCTCCCTTTTCATTTAGATAAGTTCCTTCAGCACAGCCGCAACCATCAAGTGGTGTAAATTTAATCTCACATGTTGAGTCTGACTGACTGAGAGAGCGACAGGTGCGACCACAGCTTTCCATCTGGTAGTCATACACCAAAGTAGAAGGGCAGTCAGTTGTGTGTTCCTCTGTTGAAAGGAAACAGTTTACTTAAGGCCTGAACAAATTAATACAGATTGCATTTATTTCACTTTGTTATAGTTTGAGTTTAACTTACTGCACACAGTGTCCCTCCATCCATTCAGTAAGATACCTTCAGCAGCACATGCATGGACATAGGAGGATATGGCAGCACACATGCACCCCTCACTGTTTTCACAGGCGCAAGTATCATAAATACAAGACTGCAGAGAGAGGTAGAAACAACATGAAAAGCTTAATTGTTAATAACTAAAATAACACAAATACATGAATATACACTGATACATTGGACTGTATACAAAAAGAAATCACGGCTTACAGCTTCATATGTTTCTGGGTCTATTTCAGAATGGCAGTTGGCAAAAATCCCTCTTGGGTCTGACAGCAAGGAGCACCAGTGTTTGGCAAATTTCTCTACAAAAACAATTAAACAATTAAACATATTTACTGGTAGAGAGTTGAAGAATTACATTGGAATTTGGAGCATACTGTCTGTGACCTACCTTTGTCTACGCTCAAAGTGCAGGGGTCGCCTAGTTTAGTTGTCACATCAGGGCAGCTTGGTTTGGTCCTCCATGTGTTGACAAATGTCCCAGCTGTTCCCTCAATCAATCCATTTGTGGTTCTGAAGTCATCAGCTTCAACATCATTAAAATCTCCACAAAGGCCTGGACAAAGATACTTTGACTTAATACTCAATGAAGTACTCCTTGCAAAATTTGATTATTTTACACTATTAAGTACTGAAGAATCAAAACACACCACTGAGTTCTCCCTTATTGGACACACTGGCTTTGATGTAGACCTGCATTACGGGTGTGAGTTGAATCTCAAGATCAAGTCCATAGGTGGTATGGATTACAATGAAGAACGTCGATGGGCTGAAGGCTGTAATGTCATCTGTGGTGGAAAGAACATTTTCACAGTGAGTAGAGAAACTGTTTTACTTTGAGCAAATTGTCATGAATTGACTGGAGGATGAACACCTACAAGAACAAATCACTCACCCATGAAAAGAGGCAGTTGAGTGATCTGTTTGTTAAGGAAGACCTGTCCGTTGGCTTTAATTATAATCATCTTCAGTGGGGAAAAAATGACAAAATGACTTGATAAAAACATCAGGAGACACACTTCCACCAAACATGACATGGAGAAAAATCTCAATGATATTAAGAGCAAACCACAATATACAGTAATTTTACCTTTTCTTTTGCCAGTAGAAGAGTGACTGCAGACAGGCAAGTTGATTTATCTGATTTCTCACATTTGACCAGGTCACCAAGGACTATGAAAGTTCCATTCATTACCTAAAGTCAAGGAAATGAAAACACATTTAATCACAGGCTGTTCTCAAAATCTTATTTATCGTACTGTAATGTTGTGTGTGATTCAAGGGATAAATTAAGTTTGAATTCCACACCTTGGAGAGAAGATAAGAGCAGTCTCCATGGAAAGTGTATGTTTTGTCATCATAGGTTGAGATGTGTGATCCACCCAGTATGGAGCAGATACCAGGACAGTCAAGATCCTTACATGTCCACTCACCCTGAGTGCAGGTACTGTCAACAGAGTTTATTTAGTTCAACTGGACAGACAATCTTTAATACACATGCTTTTAATATAAATATTAAGATAAGGAAGTGATTACCAGCTACGACATGTTGTTGAGTATGATTCCCCTGGTTTGTATGTGTTGTCATTGTGTAAGCAGGAGCACTGGTCAGCAGCAATACACCCATTTTGTGAAATATCGTCAAAGACAGTCCCTTGGAAGAAGGATAATTACATGATTAGTCCTGAGAGGCTCCAGGCATGCTGATGCTGGTGGTGCAGACTGACTCTAAGGATGTGGCACGTCAAAACCTCCATGAGCCAGCAACCTAAGAACATGCAGGTGGATGCCAATCGTGATGGAAGCCATTAGGCTGAAAAAGGAGGCCTTTCAGGCTTAGTTGGCCCAGGGGTCTCCTGAAGCAGCGGACAGGTACAGGAGGACCAGCAGGGCTGCAGCTTTGGCAGTCGCTGAAGGAAAAACTCATACGTGGGAGGAGTTCAGGGAGACTACAGAGAAGGACTTTTGGTTGGCATCAAGAAGGTTCTGGTAAACCGTTCGATGACTCAGGAAGGAAAAGCAGGGCTTCAACTTCATGAGTGAGGGTAGGATGGAGTGGGTGATTGTGCAGCATCAGCAGTAATGCAGACATTGTGCTGGACCATTGTGGAAAGAGCTGAGCCGGAAGGCAAAGTTTTCAATTCATGAGTCAATCTATGTTCCAGCCCTCTGCTATAGTCATGAGCTGTGGGTAGTGACCGAAAGAACAAGATCGCGGATACAAGCGGCAGAAATGAGTTTCCTCCGCAGGGTGTCTGCGCTCAGCCTTAAAGATATGGTGAGGAGCTCAGACATCTGGAAGGAGCTAGGAGTAGAACTGCTGCTCCTTCGCATTGAACGGAGCCAGTTCAGGTGGTTTGGACATCTGATCAGTGTATCTCCAGGGCACCTTCCTTTGGAGGTTTCCCAGGCACGCCCAACTGGGAGGAGACTTCAAGGTAGACCCAGAACTCATATATATCTCATCTGGCTTGTAGTACCTTGGGATCCCCCAGGAGGAGCTGGAAAACGTTGCTAGGGAGATGGATGTCTGGAATACCCTGCTTAGCTTGTTGCCACTGTGAGCCAACTCCAGATAAGGAGAAGAAAATGGATGGATGGACTTGAGTTCCTGGTGAGTTCTGAGTTCAGTCAGAGGCTGATCTGCCACACAAACGCACTCACAGGCACATCTCCACTCAAACAGTTGTATGTATGTATGCTGCTTGCTAGCTTCCGGCTCACATCTGAACAGTCTGTCGGCTGTTTGGGGCAAATAAACATATACTGCACCAACCAGCCAAATTTGAGAGAAAAACATGAACCGGGGACTCGCTGCTCAGACATGAGGTGAATTTTGGTTCACTTTCTGTCTGAACACACCTTTAGGTCTACAATAAACTGCTCTACACAAAGCAAACCCTTTCTTTTGCAGTATATGTATTTCATTTAATAACTAGAGTTATTAAACATTATCTGTGCTGGTTTTAAAATCAGGGAACTTACCAGGTGGACAGAAGCATCCATCTATGCAGTGCTCCTCACACACTTGGCTTCTCTCGAGGTCGGTACAGGTGTCAGTACAGGGACTACCGCACTCTCTGTACTCCATGTTGAACGGGCATGTTCTTGCTATTCAGCACAAAATTTACAATTTAGAAACAGTGATTTTGATAAATAACTACAGCTAACACATCAAAGTTAAGATAACATACACATTTTCTTATTGCTGTTCTTACCACATAGTTGTGCAGTCTTCCATTGCTGTGGGTTCCCGCCTGCATGAGCGCACTGGCGGGAGTACTCTGAGATGGCTGAACATAAGCATGAAGTGCTGTTACTGTTACATTTGCACAGGTCCTGCACACAGGCTTTGATAAAGGAGGCAGTATCAATCAGGTTTTGACAGCTGAGGAATGCAGGTCCTGACAGCAGGTTCTCACAGAGGTCTGTCTGTGGGTCAAAGTACACAGTGTATTTACATTGTACCTAAATGTTGCATATAAAATAATTCAAAGCCAGTCTATCTTCACATACCTGATTTTCACAGCTTGGTGTAGCTGTAGAGGAGATTTCTTCACAGTCTTCAGTGGGACCATTGAGTTTCCAGTCCTCCCCATAATCTTCAGCAGTAACAGAATCCCCTGTATCTAGAGGAAAAAGAGGTTGCTGCAAATGTGAAGACTCATTTTGTACAATTCAGTTTGTTTTAAGCTTTATTATCTAGAATTTACCTGTTTTAATGAACTCATCATAAAGCTGGACTCCGTTGAAGTCACCACACAGGCCACATGTCTGATTCTTAAATTTTGCATCCAGCTCAACCTAAAAAATAGATGAAATTAGATTTGAAAGCTGTTCTTTTCTTCTTTTCTTGCATTTGTGGTTCTCCTGTGCTTGATGAGAGCCAGTGATTGTGACGTGCATTTATTAAATACATTGTTAGTTCAAAAGTTCAATTCTATGAACAACAACATCCCAGAAATTAATATACATGCCCCAACTCTGTTGCTGGAATATTGGCAGGACTGGTTATAGTTATGCAAATAATTAGATAGCAGGCATTTATTTAATAATAATATAACTATATATATATATATATATATATATATATATATAAATAATAATTTAAACCCTGCAGTTCTTCAGTTCATCTGTTTATTTGAAACCACCAATACAATGAACCCTATTTGTAAAATCGTAGTCCTTATTAACCCATCAGGAAAAAATAAAATAAATATGAAATAGCCTTTATATCTTTCAGCAAACAAATACAAAAGAGGGTCCAGAGATTTGCTAGTTACTGTTTAGGGATAACTAGCACAAGGTCAGTTAACATTAGATCCTGTTTTCTTGTTAAAAGATTGAAATAATTTAGAAAGATTTCCAGCTATTCCAGCTGTGCCTACAGCATGCAGGATTATGGCAAAATTTGAGTGTGGTATGAAGTTGGCTTTGAGCAGAAAGAGAAACAAGTTGAAATAATCAAATTATGTACGGTATTTCTGCCTCTGCATTCACTATTAGTGCATTTTTTAAAATTATGTGTCACATATTATCATGTATCCTAACCATAATCCTAACCTTGTGCTTTGTTCACACCACATAGGATGGATCAGTTGTGCTGCTAATAATTTTCACATGACAAAAAACCAAAAAAAAACAAAAAAGATTTTGACTCAGAGTTTTGCTTTGAATAAAAGTGTCCTTTGATGGAGCTCAGGACTCATCTTACTCTGACTTGCTCCAGATGATTTTACTGTTAAACTTGGAATCTGTTTGTAAAAACTTTCCAGTTTGATGTTGAAACAGAAACCACAGAACAATGTTTACTGTTAAATCCTGATTGATTCTGTCACTGTGTCTGTGCCATGTCATTTCAATAAACTAGTTGTGCTTACTTAAATGACATGACATTGAATTGACTATAGTACAATCCGGTCATCTACATTAAAATGAATATGAATAAACATACCCAGAGGGCGTCCTCTTGATTCCACATACGACCAAACCCAGCTTTGCCTTGATTTTGACATATGAGACAGATTTTCTGATTGAAATGCCGGCCCGGCTGAATGGTATAGAGACGCTAGAGGGGACAAAAACAAGTCATCGTAGTAAGATGGTTTAACATCAAACATCACTGCAATCAGTACATCAGCTTGTAATGAAAAGTCACTTTATCAAAACAGACTCACGGTTTATCATTGACTATAATGGAAGTGTTGGCCAACTCCACAACAACCCCATCGAGTTTCATTGTGAGCTTCTTAATGGTGACGACAACCCCGTTTATCTCCTGTCGCTGGAGCTGAATATTGAAGTTCTCATAGCTGTCCTTACACTGGGATGTAAGGATGTAGTTGCAAGTGTAAGGAAGCTGGAAGAAATCTCCATCGAAAGTCTTAAAATGGTAGTTTCCCCATGTACTGCAGAACTGGTCGTTGTGAGAGGGTCTCACTTCTAGTTTCAGAAGAAAATAGCATTTACTATACTGTAACTCAAATTTTAAATGATGTTTGGTTTGTCATCTTTCATCTTAAAAAAAACAAAAAAACAATTACCTGTAATTACTGGCATTTTAGTCACCATCTGAACCATGACTTAGAAGAGAAGAAAGATAGTTTTACAGTCACTGCACATCATCATACTGTCACACAAAAATACACTATACATATATTAAAAAAATCTAACACTTGAGGTTAACTCATCATATTTTCCTCTTTAATCTTAACACAGCATTTAAAGTACTCAGCTCTTTTTGAAGCCCATTGATTATACATACCACTGGATGCTGCTGATAGTCCAAGGCAGAGGGTGAGCCATGGTATCACCCATTCAAGTGGCATCCTGCCTGTTCTCATCATCATTGTATGGTCCCTGTCCTGAGAGGGATGGTTGAACCAACTGGTACCTCACTACCAGTGTCAAGTAATATATATCTCTTAGTGTTTGCAGTTTAGGCGGGGTCAACATTTTGGGTGTCAATCATTGTGACTTTTGTCATGCAGTAAGATAACACCCATGAGGAGGTTTCTCATAACAACACTTCACCTTCATCTGCATGTGTCATGAAGCATCAAAGATGCTCAAGTTGTATGGCTCTGGTTTTGATGTTAACTTTAGTAAATATTTATATAAATGAGAACTTAAAATCATCTGCCAGACAGATACATGACTTTCACTGCTGTATAGCTATTCTTAAATGTGTCCATGGATAAAAAAGCTACACCAGCCTGAGCACAGATAATTAAAGTCAAAATAAAGTATCAATGTGGGCATTATTAAATAAATACATGAACTCAAGAGCTTATCAGATGTACAGAATGGACAGCATCTTCCCTTAGTAACACTGACAATAACATATCTAACTGGACAGTTGATCATGTTGACTGGGCAAAAGCTGCTGTGACATAAAATGTGACAAGATATTGTATTGATTTGCAATCTTTAACTTTAATTATATCCAATAATTATATTAAATAATGATGCAATTGGGACAGGCATTGTTTGAATGAGGAAATGAAAGAGAACAGCACAGGTTGTGCAAGACTTACAGATCCTTGATTACTGTCACCCTCCACCTGCAATGTCAACTTAAAATACCCAGGAACTGGCATCATATTCACTTGAAAACACCTCAGCTGTCAGCTGACGTGGTACTATTGTCAATGGTACTAATGTTTGCACTATCAGATATCAAAAGTATCCAATATCCAAAACAGATAAATTGTAACAAATAAATTCTGTTATGTGCAAAAGTTTGGGGCACCTTGCTGTACTGATAATGGCAGGTAAAAACTAAAGATTACAGTATCAAGAATACTGACAATACTATCTGCAGGTTAAGTACATTTACTTTTTGATTCTGGGTCAATTTGGGATTTATATTCATTTCTTGAATGCCATGTAAACAAAAAGCTGGTTTTCACAGTTGGGTTGGGTGTTAAAAGAACACCTGTTTCCCAAGGTAAATTTCCTAAAGGGTGATTTCTTGGCCACGTGTACAAATAATCAGGTTTCTAATCTGCTTGTGACAAGTGTGCATGTATATGACTTCACACAGAGGAAGTACCAGAGGAGCAACTGGATGAAAGAAGAGATAATTTCCCTCAGCCCTTGTATTGCCCTTGTAAAATAGTAAAAAAAAGCAAAAAAGGAAACTAGCACAAAGTTGCCACTACAAGTCTTGATAAGTCTCTCTCAACTGCTGAATGTTGGACTATTTGTTAGTCAACAGATACCAGAGAGACATTAGATGTTATAATATCATACATTGGAAAATAATACGCACATGATAAATCTATCCATTATTATCAAAATATTAAGCCAAAAAAATTTGTGATCATACAAAAAGGAAAATTATCTGAGGAAAATCGACCCTGGCTACAAGAATAGAGAGAAAAATAGAGAGAAATAGAATAGAATAGAGAGAAAAAAAGCCTGTAAACATTTTAGTTGATTGTTGACTCATACAAGGAGTCACCATACATTTTCAAATCCAAACAGCAGGGGCTTTAAAATGCAGCCAGATGATGTTTCTGCAAGATCTGTCAGAAAACGTTATTTTGCTGTTGGATTCCTTTACAAGGTGTAAAGTTATATTCTTAACTTTCACATAAATTCATGTTTGCTTAAATGTGGTGAGAGAATATGTTGCAGTATTTGAATTGCATCTGGATAGTGAACAGCATGGGATGTGTAACTGATACTAGATCCTTGGCAACCGTCATCCTCTACCTGCAATGTCAACTTCAAATACAGGAGATCTGACGCCATATTCCACTGACAACGCTCCACTTGTCAGGCAATGACGTGTAATGGTACTGACTGATGTAGTGGTGTCTTTGTACAGTGGGTGGGTACGCTGAGACTTCAGCCTAACATGCTCACTGCTCACCTCTGATGAAGCTTCGTGACTTCTGTGTTTGATTTCAAAGTAAACAATATACCTGCGTATACGCACAATTACATCTCTGAACATACTGCTGTGTAGCTCTAAAGTTCACAAAGCAGTATATTAAGACGTTATTATAGATACACACCATCTCATTGGGTTCAGCAATTTTCCATGTCATTTTAAAAATCAGAATTCAAAATAATAATAAAAAGATTTTCAGCAAATGGTAAAAATGTATTTGTAAAATTCTATGTGTCAATACATGTGTTTTAACATTTATTCTTGTTCATGATTCCTTTGTCAGTTAAAAATTCTATTTGAATGTTGACTGAAGTTGTCTTCATGTCAAGAAACCACAAGCAGTAAGTGAAAATGTTTTGTGTGCATGCGTGTGTGTGTGCGTGTGGGTGTGTGTAGGTGTATGTGCTATGAAAGGGAGTCTTGAAGGTTCAAGTGAAGTGTCTCCGGTAATTCTATATTTTTAACATTCCTCTGTTAATTAACCATAATTCAATACATTGCTATATGTATGTACATACACAGCTGTTTTGTTGATAATGTAATAATTATATAATAATAATGTAACTTTCTCTAAAACCAGATATTATCTGTGCATCTGTAACAGCTGTGGAAGTGGCTGAGTTACTCCAGGAGGAGTAGGACATTGGATATAGGATAGTGTATCCACGATAGTGCTTGGCTCTTCAATGAGACAAAAATTTGTCTCACAGATTCTATTTTGTGGATTCTCCTCTATACCTGAGGGTCCACAGAAGCATGGCAGTGCAGTGACATGCTCAGTGATTTAAATTCAGCTGATTATACCACCAGAGTACTATGTGCTGAGCAGTAGGCTTTCTCTTCATGGCAAACAGGGCCTGCATTTCTCAATCATTCAGACCAAAGTCCTCTACATGAGGAGACTTTCAGTCTTGTTGCCTTGAGACAGATGCAAAGTAGCAGACTCTAGCTGGAGTCCTTCAACATCCTGCTAGGTCTTTCAGACAGTCCTACAGCCACAGTCATTTGCAGTCTTCAGAGAGAGATGCATGAAGATCAGATCCTTACATTAAGTAAGGTAGTAAGTAAGCTCTGCCAGGTTACTGATGCAGATGAACTTCTCAGGGTCCCATTTTGACTCTGTAGAGCTCAGCCAACAACAGATGAGATGCATGTTATGCTTACTACTGACAGGCATTATGCCACCATCCTGATGATCTTGTCATTGGGGTAGACATTTTACAAAAGGTGCAGCCAGAGCAGCTGGATTCTGGTTTGTTGGGAGCAAACATCAATCAATAGCACTATTACATCACTAGCTGATGAATCAGTCATTTCACCTGTATCAGCACACATGCCATCAATACTGCAATGCGTATTCGTTAATGGCATTTCTTTGCTGAGAGGCACTGTGAAGCAACTCATTTTCTTCCCAACACATTTGCATATTGATTGATTTTTTATATTAGACAAGTAGTGTCATTGAAAGCAAATGATTTTTAAATATGTTTTAAAACCACTTCCAAAAAGGTTGAATGGTATTTATCAATTAAAGCATGGCCCTAAATTTATTCACATTTCTTTGCTAAGCCCCAGATCTCCACTGACCCCAGAATATAAAACATGAATCATGGTGCAGTAGGTAAATGGAATAATATTATTTAATGAAATTAAATGATTCCCCTGAATACAGAAGGCAAATCAAATACAAATATATTGAGTTAAAACTTCATAAGAAACAAGAAAAAGGAAAGACACAATTATCAGTTCACTGAGTTTTAAGGACCCTGAAGATATTCTGATTTTTATCAGAAGTTTGACACATCTGATATTTGACAAAATTAGCTTTGATTCTCTAATTACGTTTCTTTATCACTAAGCTACATTCAGTGAATCATGAGAAAATCTATGTGGATGGTGCAATTAGAAATGATGGCAAAAAAAGAAAGTATAACAAAGGACAAGCACAGCATACTGAGGATCAGAACCTAATCTTGTATTTTATCTTTAAAATCATGCACATTAAAAGGAAGAGAAACACCCTGAAAATATCACACCATGAGATTTGGACAGAGGAACCACCTCTTCAAAAGGCTAAAAGAGACCACAACACCAATATGTTCTGTCATCATGAGGAACTATCTGGACCTGGCTCCCTGACAATAAATGAGAAAATCTGATGCTCTGATATATCTTGTATTGGACTGTTCTCAGGGACGTGCTTTCAGCTAATGCTCAGAGGTGTGTCTCTGCTGGTTTTCACATACTGAGTCTTGATTCTCTAATAGTTTTTGGAGAGGAAATATTAAAGTTTATAAGAGTATTTTAGTCAGGTTAGTTTTCAGTTTCAAAATGTTTACGTTAGCCTTTGGTGTTTTCAGTACATTCCTGGCAACCACACTTATCAACTGAAATGTAGGAGTACTTCATCTTGCTGCCGTCAGTGCACTTCATCTCCACCTTCTTCTTACTGGTGGCCATTTCTTGACAGCATGTGCAGTGATGCACCAAACTGTTGCTCTCTGCAGAGTACCTGTAAATAAAGTTTCAGACAGGGTCAGGTGTTGTCCTTTGTAAACAAACATTTATCCTGCCATTGCTATTCCCAATTAAATTTAAGATGATTTTAGCATGTCTGAGCAAATCCTCTGAACTGTACATCCCCCAGATGTACTAATAAATCTATTAAATCTCACATTGATGATGATGGTCCACAGGATCCTTCACAGGCTGTAATTTCCACTGGTTCAACTGATTCACAGTTCTTTGTCCGCAGATAGGTGGTGTTTGTCTTCTTTTGACAGTTGGAACGAGGAATACCTGTGAATCACACATGAATTGTTTTTTCATTTCTCTATAAAAATCCATGTAGCACACAACTGCAGGTACATTGACTTGTGGTGTTCACAGGTTGTGTAGTAACCTTGTTCATGCTGTTACACTTAATTGGAAATCACAAGCATAGTAACTTGCGTTGGACTCAGATTGTACTGTTGGGCCTGTAATTTAAGTGTAGTCTGTCTAACCTGTTTGTTTTGAATTATACATAAGAACAAATACCATACATTTCAACTTAAAAATAGTGCAATTATTGCAAGATGGTACAATTTTGAATCATTTAACATTATAGTGATATTGTACTCAGGGTGTATTGAGCTTGGTTGTATAATGTGTGTAGGCATGTTTCCCAAATGAGCCTTTAAATATCAGTCTGAGGCCATCTATCATGGATACATTGTCTTTTGCCTCTATTGACACTTTCTGTGAGTAACAGTGGAAACAGTAGAAAAAGTAAACGGCTCACTCGCCAGTGGTATTATCCTGATGTAAAGTTGTAGATGAAATTCACAAAGATATACTTTTATGTAAAATTGCACTTCAAAGTAACAGAAAAATAGGGTGTATTTTGATTTTAACGACTGATACTTACAGGTTTTGCAACAACCATTCATGTTAGTTTGTTCAGTTCCCTGTAATATAGACAATATGGAATGTAAAGTATGCAAATATACAACACTGACAAATATACAATCACAAGTCACTTGTATTAGTGGTGCTTTTCCTCAAGGTGATGTTAAGTTATTTCTTGTTCACTATTTACTCTTTTTGTACATTTGAGCACATTTGGCGTATTTATGTCCCTCATTTTTCTTTAACCATATACATTAGCTTAAAATGTTAATCATTTCAGGTCATTTACAGATTTATTTCTTTTTATTTGGCTTGTATACATATGAAAACAGTTTCTTGAAGCACCTCAGATACATTTTTAAGCTCCTTGGGTACCCTGTTGGATATTCAAGGCACTTTTTACAGTGTAGTGCCTATTTTGGCCATCTACACAATTTAAGTGCATTCAAAAAAAACTAAGTAAACTAAGAAAAACTAGACCCTAATTCTTTTTATTCAATTTGATAAAAGCAATTTTTGAATTGTTTGAGATACAGTGGATATAAAGTGAACTATAAAATGAGTCAGAAGCAGTTCAGAGTTATTAACAAAGTATTTAGAAATGAGAATTTATGCTCCTTTCAGGCGTGGATCATACTCACAGGAATGCAGTTCTCTGGATCAAATTCAGGACATGTTATGTGGTTTTTAGAAAGGTATAAACTCATCCTTCACCTTTTGGCAATCATACTTGGTGCACTTGTCACCTGGTGGTGACCAAGACTGTGAAGGCTGTTAGCAGTGTACAAGAGGTCAGTTAGTAAACATAAACAATTCTAACTAATACCACAATTTAATGTTACAGACATTGATGTTAGCATTACACTCTACTTACAGGAATAATTATCGGAGTCGAACCTGGGATCTCCAAAACACAGCTTGTAGGTATACATGACCCACAACACTGTCCAGGCTGGGGTTTATACACATGACCCTATTTGAAAAGATGCACAAATCAATATAGTCAATCAGAAAGATGAGATGTGTCAAACCTGAGAAAATTAAACTAATGATCTACATAACTCTATAGTAGACTTGACGTGGATATGTGAAAAATATCAGCTTTGTATTTACTTGATAAGCATTGCTATCATAAAGTTAACACCCAGATGCACCAAACTGATCTATAAAATAATAATCATCCGGTACATGTAAATAACAAACTCTACACATTAACAACACAATATATAACTCTACTGTCTTCTAATTCAGATGAGAAAAAATATAATACTCATAATATTGCCATAAAAAAGTACCTCAGGACACTGGAGGAGACACTTGATCTCATGACACATAATTTTCTTCAACTTGCTGTTAGGATCCTGATAGCCAGTACAGTGGCATCTTTCACATAGGTTTTTGGAGAACTCCATACCGGGCTGTAAACAACAAAATGTAGTAAAAGTCTGAGACAATTTTATGTAAAAACCAGCAAAGTAAAATACAGACGAATGGTGCAATATATTCAAAATAATTTTTTTTTTTCATATCTAAAGAGCTGCAGTAAGAATTTACACAAATAAGTACACTTTTAAGAGCATACAATATATGCAGTATATTATTTCTTACCTTGTACTCAGTATCATTGAAGACACAGACGCCTTTGGGTACTAGATAAAAAATGGAAACAATGATGATCCTATCAAAACCTTATGCTTAGTTTAGTTTGTAAGTCTGTCACACACTAGTACTGCAAGTAAATGTTTATGAACCCGTTACTCAGAACTTACCACAGCTGTAAGTAGGGCAGCAATGATCATTTGACAAGTGGATCTTCAGCTCAAATCCCAGATCACACTTCTGTGATGGCAAGGAACAGCGGCCCTTATTACATTCTGTTGGTTGTGAGATAAGATGTTTCAGAAGTTGGTGAGTGCAAAATAAAATGAAACCAAGATTACCAACAATTGCTAGATACAGTAACTGAGATTACTCAGACGATAGATGGAAAATAGGTGATCGTTTGTAACACATATCCTAATTCACAGTTAGAACTGTTAGAAAGGATTTGACATCTGTAGAAAGTCTGACTCATGAAAGACAAGGTAATCAAATCGATGCAGCAAAGACTAGGCCAAATATCCTTATTTTATTCTTATTATTTTAGTTTGGATCATGCTCTAAAATGCTGAGTAGCAGGCTTCCCCCATGATGATTTTACTGATCTTTAAACAAAAACAAAAAAACAGAAACCTTTAACCATCCTTCCTGTTTCTGTCAAAACATTATATCAGCAGATGTAGGAGTAGTATCCTAAATTACTTACCACATGTCAGTGTCTCACAGCAGTCCACTGTGCGGTTCACCAGCACCTCACCTTCCTCAGTACAGGTAACAGGTTTTTGAGTGGGACATGTGCGAGGCTCACACTGAACACCATCCTCATCACAATCACATTGCTGACAGCCACTCTGCCAAGTCTCTCCAGGCTGTTTGAGTGATTGAACAGAATTATTGTTGTAACAGCAACAAGTACACTGTGAACAATGAAAATTATTCATGTAATGTAGCATTTACCTGTTTAGGTTGGCCATCAGGTCCAGTGCAACCTTCAACAATAAAAACAATGAGTTTACTTGTGCATTCACTCATTTACAAATAATTAGATTTTTCTTCATCATAGAAAATTCTCTTACAGGAAGCGACACAGATGTTAGACTTTGAACTAAACAAAGTCATCCCCTCTGGGCAGAAGCATCCCTCAACAAAACGATTACAATCTGTGATCTGGTTGGCCTTCTCTCCCCGGCATGGTTGTACATACTTCTCATTGTATCTAAACATGAAGACATTTGATGGTGAAAAACACACACAATAATGTCAGAAATAAAATGATGTGTATAATGCAATGCGGACACCAAGTACTGATTCTTTTTAGTCATGGTAGCAGTGTGCAGGAATAGCAGTGTCAGTTGGTTTACTACTTTGGTCCAGACTGAAATATCTCAACAGCTATTTGATTGTTGCCATAAAATTTTGTACAGAATTCATGAATGAATGAATCCTAATGCCTCAAGTGATCCTGACTTTTCCTCTTGTGCCACCTTGAAGTTCACATTTGTGGTAGAGTGGTGAAATGTCTCAGCAATTAATATGGATAGCCATGACTTTGGCAATAGCTTCACTTCATCGAGCACCACCATTACGTCAAATTTTGAATTTGTCCAATTCCCATCAGCCTTAACTGTACTACATTTTTTTTTAGCTCTGATGAGATTATCAAATATTAGACAGTGATATCTGCTCAACGTCAGCTTGTTATCATTGTCATTGTGAGCATATTAGGATTCTGACATTGGCTTTCAGATCAGGGTGAGCACAGTTAGTAAGGTAGCTGTACAGGTCTTGTTAAATTACAAACTGCTAACATTTGTAGTATTCCATAAATAGAATCAAGTGATTACCTTGCATTGCAAGTTTTTGCAACAGTTGGTCCACAAGACTTATAGACTTTATTTTCTGGACATTTATATTCTACAATGAGGGAAAGTGGATTTAGACATGAAATTGATCAAACAGGTACTCTGAAGATCTGAAAATAATAGTGTTAGTGTTCTACTGAAAATAAAACTCTCCTACCACACTATCCTTTTGTAGCATTCCTCCAGGCTACACAGACAGATGCATCAGCACACATTGTGGCATATGCCTCCAGACTGGAACAACCCACGGTGGAATTTGGCATGTGGCAAACGTCAAATTTACAGGCCTCATAAAAGGGTTGTGGTGGGATTGCTTTGTGGCATTTCTCAAACACCCTTAATGTAGAAATTACAAGAGAGTGTTACTTCAAGTGATACTGCAGGATGAACTGACATAATGTGCTCATGTTTATTCTGTAAATTCTTACTCGCTTTTCAAAATTTCACAGATATCAGGTTTGCAGGGTGTTTGTGTAGGTCTTGATGTTGGTATTGGTGTAGGAGGTGGCTTCTCACAATAGGGCTTTTTCTTGTCAGGCACATACCAGTGATATCCCATCTCAGAGCATGAGGGATGAATCTGGCCATTTGGTAATTTGCAGTCATTTTTCCTGTTATTGTCACAGGTACCTTGTGAAAATAAATATTAGCATGACAGATTACAACCCACATTTAGTACATCCATTGGTACTTTCATATTTATTCAAGCACAGTTTTAATGTATTAGTGTAACATGCAGCTTTATTTGCTTTTCAACTTGTTTATTCTACCAGAAAACCAATGAGCAACTTACCACACTGTCCCTCAGTGTTGTTGTGGAAAAGAGAAAATGGCAAGTCAACGTTGAATGAAAGCCCTTTGAATATCACAACTGCTTCAATTGCTGGGATTTTCAAAACCAGCTTAATTGTTGTACTTGTGATGGTGAAGTCCTCATTAGAGTAGGTTGGGAATACCTGCTTGCGGTTGATGTACACCTAAACATTTGCAACATTTGTCAGAGTCTTTCTAAACAGGCCTCAGGTTTCTTCATACTCACCATACATGACACAAGACAAAACATTTTCTTCAGATTATCGCTGCATTTTCTTTCAATATATTCAAGTAAAAATAATCAGAATAAGCAGAAATAGTTTGTTGTGACAATAGTTACCGTGTTTATGGTCTTTGGGATTCTCTTCTGTGTAAGAATAATTTCATACTCTTTATAATACACGATCAAGGCTTTAGTACAGGTCACAGCTCCAGAGGCATCGCAGTTTTCATTGTCGATAAGAATCTTAAACTTATATTTGGGAATGATCTCTTTGACCAGGACGTATGTGCAGTTTTTCTGGAAGCTGTAATACTGGCCATCAAAGGTCACATAATGAGGATCTCCCCAGCCACTGCAAACACCTGCAATTATTAAATTGAGAGAACACTGCTGTTATGTCAGAGAAAAATATTGTACTTTGCTCATATGTTCAGCACTTTAAGATACTCATTGAATTTTAAAATGTATTCATTTGAGCTTACATCTGCAGTCATAGTGAAAACAGCAGCCGTCTTCATCATAGACCCTAACTGGTTCAAACCCATTTTCACACACAGGCATGGTCACTGGTTTACATGGTACATGTTCTGTGATTACTCTGCCATTGTCACATGTTTCCGTGGTGCAGTTGTGTAGCTTCCAGGACTCACCATCCTGCAAATGGCATAGTAGAACTTTTAGAAATCTACTAACAGCAAAAGAAATATACACATATACATATTTTATACACATCTATAATTTATGTATTTCAGGAAACAAGGAAAGAATTTTACATGGATATAATGCTAATTTGAAATGCACTTTATGCAGATGTTATGTCCTTAAGTGACATATGAGTTACTTAGCAATGTTTTATTACTTACTTATAAAATATTTTTTAGAGCTATTTGCTTTGTTGTTTATTTGCTTATATATTAATATCACTATCTGGTTTTGTATTTTCTGAGTTGTTGTTGTGGAGTGTTCAAAAGTGTTTTTCTGTTTTCCTTTAATTGTGTGATTGGACCCCTGGAAAAAATAGCCTCAGTTTTGATTAAGCTAACTGGGACCTTAATAAATGAAATGAAATGAAATAAAACAACAATCAGCCTTTGTTCTAATGTATTCCAAGTATTGGTATAGATAGATGATGATGAACAGATTTTGTTTCATCACCACACTACTGTAGAGTTTTTTCAGGGAAGTTGTAAAAATCAAAAGAGACCCTTATATATAAGAGGCATTTAAATGAATCAGTAATTATGTGCTAAATTGTTGTTACCCTTCACTGTTGATAATTTCACTGACAACTTATGAGAGTATGCCGGATAGGGTTTATAAGCTCCTTCTCTTTACCCAAACGTATCAAAGACTGTTATAGAGACCCTGGAAGCAAAGCTAGTTATGATAAAACTTCACTGTTACTATCACATTGAAAGCTTATGATAGAAATCTTTTTTATGTGCATGTTCAGATAAAATAATTTAAATACCTTTCTAGGTGGCTTTAGATATGAACAGTCTTTGAAAGGCTTTGCTGTTGATCCTGTTATTGTACTGACTGTTGTTGAGCCAGTTTGTGTTGTAGTGCCAGAGCTTGACATGGTGGTGCTAGGTACTGGTGGAGTGGTGGAGTGACATGGCCTAGCAAGCTTCTCAATGCTGCATGTTAAATTGCAGTATGCAGTGAAACACCAGCCTTCTCCATCAGTCTTATTGTATATGAAGCTACCTATAAGAGAAAAACCCAAGGCAGGTAGATCAAAATGACTCATCATATGAGAGGAAAAACAAGACTAAAGTCAGAGTTGTCTTTATAATGCAACTTTCATGATTAGAAGTCTAAATGCAGATCCATGTTCACGTCTGTTTAAACTCTAGAATATCATAAATAATTAAACCATAGATTAATATTGTTTCGATTACTGCATTTTTTGGCCACAGCACAATAGGAACAAGGTAACTTGCTGACTGTGGTCACTTATTGCTCCAATGTAAATACAATTATCAGAGTAACAATTGCAGAGTTATTATTGCATCGATAAGGATGACAACCCTTTCCTGAGATGAACAGAGTCAATTGTGTTTGCTAGCATGCATTTACTGTTTATATGTACATCAGTTTTACCATATTTTAAATCTTTATTTTTTGGCCAGGAACCAAAAGGAAAGCAAACTAACTCAAAATTGATTCTGATAATAGATCACACACAAAAACATTACAATAATAATATGAACAACTGATTATAATAGCACATAGCTTACCAGGAGAGAAAATGTGATCCATGTACTTGCAGAAACATAAGGTTGTTTGGCGAGATGTTGACGATGGAGGAGTTGAAGGTGTTACAGTTGGAGTTTCAACAGTAGGCTTTTCTGTTGTTACTGCAGGGGTAGACTTAACTGTGGCTGTAGTGATCTCCTCCGTAGTTATGGTTGGTGTTTCCATGGTTGTTGAGGTGGTTTTTCTGTGGCTATTGTGGGTTTTCCTGTGGTTGTTGTAGTTGTACTCTTGACCACAGGTCCNNNTAGATTTTTTCTGTGATTGTGGTTGTAGTAGTGGGACTTTCTGTCACTGTTGGTTTTTCAGTTGTTACACTTGGAGTGGTAGAGATTCGATTTGTTGTTTTCATGGTCATTTCAGTGGATGTTGTGATTGGTTTTTCTGCCATTGTCAAAAAAGTAACAGACTAAATCATCAAGTCATTTTTAAAAAGGTCAAAATCCACAAACCAGAAATATTCCACAACTGTGCTTTTAATATGCTGTTCATATTAAGACTCTCATTCTTACCAGTTGTGCTGAAAATAAAGGCTGTTGTTGTTGATGTCTGGGTGGGTGGAGCTGTAGGGCAAGGTTTTATTTCTCTGATAGTAGTTCCATTTTTTCCACAAATAGCAGAGATACAGGTTCCATCTCCATCATGTGTTTCATAGATCTTATCTCCATACTTGTATATATGTCCTTTATGTGAACAAGTGCAAGCTGCGAGACAAGAGAAAGGGCTATACAAATCTTTGTTTCAACAGATTGGTTCTGTCTGTTGTCTTTTCATTTAATATGAATATGATATAGCTTTTCCATTTACAACTGAGACAAAGAGAAATACTTAAAATTACGACAACGTGCATCCTACTCACCTTGGACATCATAGCTGCAGTCCACCTTTGTTGAAGAGCAAAAACTGAAATGTAAGTGAAAGAAGAAAAGTTCATCTCAAAAATATACATAGATATGTTGTGTGTCGTTTTATTGCTTTATGTTTCTGTTTTTGCAATCATACACATATATAATCATAAGCTAATAAACTGTACATGCTAAAGCCATATAGCTAACAGCTAAATAACATGATTGTGTGACATAACCACATTATTTCATTGTAATAGCTTCTGTAAAAACATCATTATCATTAACTTTTGCACCAACTGCAGCATCACTAAGGCATCACTAAGTGTCCTACCAGTTGTGATTGTTTTCCTTTGATGGTATATGCTCCCCTTCCTCATAATGATTCCCTTCATCATCATAGCAGCCACATTCCTCCTTTGATACACACTTCATGGTAACTTGTTCCAAATAAGATCTTTCAGGGGGGCATCTTGGATAGCAGCCTTAAAAGGTGAAATGTTAGTATGAATTGGAAAACTAGAATAGGTACAGAGAGGATATCTAACCAAACCACATGAGAAATCTGAGTGTTGCAAATGAAATATCAGTGACAAGTGCAACCTTGTTAAAGAAAGAAAGAAAGGCGTTTGCATGTTTGCATCGGTCAACTTTGCCTGGATTACTATAACTTTAAAATACTACCCCTTTCATATCATTTGTACCTCTAATGGTGGAATTTTGTTGTAGCATATTCCTGAGGGATTCCTGCATGTTTTCATGCATGGTTTTCCACAAGGCTCGTAGTGCCATTCACACTCTCCATCAGGGTTGTAAAAATCACAAAACACAGCTAATGAAACAAAAGAAATGGACATTAACATAGTAATTTCATAGTTCATGAACATTAAATATGAAACTTTATAATAAAGTGAGAGCCAGGTTTTATTCGCAAATTGTATAATTAACATTTTGATGCTAATGCCAATAGATGATGATTATGATCACATATTTTAATTATTTTTTCCTCCTGACAGAAAAACAACACACTCAGCAACACTCACGGCAAATTGTGGGAGTTCTCCATTTCACACAGGCTCCTGCCTTATCACAGGCTGCTGCATAGGCTGCTACAGCTGAGCAGAAACACTCACAATCTCCCCCTGTATTGCAGGCACATGTGTCTCTCACACAGGCATCATAATAGTTTTGGGGATCCACCTTTTTGAAAGAAACCATTGTAAATGCACATAGAGGCTGAATTATACTGAAATATATTCTGCTAATTATACCCATAACTAATTATAATGACTTTGTTTGACATTAAATGTTGATTAAAAGTTGTGAAAGTTTTCTTACCTTTGAATGGCAGATAGAAAACACTCCACTGTTGATAATGCTGCAGTGTTTTTTTGCCCATGCCTGCCTGTGTGAGTACAGACTGCAGGGATTTTTTAATGAGTTTGCATTAGGGCAGCTTGGTGAAACTTTCCAACTGTTTCCAAACACAAGGGCATCAACCACAACTTCTTTGCTTCTGGTGGTGAAATCATTCTTGATATTCCCATCATAATTCCCACACAGACCACAGACTCTGCCCTGGGATAAAACGAGATCTAATTAATTTGTAAAATGATAACTTTATTAACATCTATCTAACTACTTGTACTGTATATCTGCTCACCTACCTTGAATGTGGAGCTGAGTTTAATCATCAGTGTTGTCTTCTTATTCCAGATGAGAACAAGACCATTCTTTGCCTCAATGACAAGATATATACCCATAGTGTTGATGTGATAGGGTATGTCTTCCCCATTGTTTTGTTGAATAACTCTGATATTTTCTTCTGAAAGAACAAATTCTTTGTTCTGAAGAAAACACAACATACTCGTTTGTAATCACACTTGGTTATTTTCTGCATTTTGATTTTAATTACATTTAATAGTGTTATGTACCCCCAAGTAAAGCTTGATAGCAGTGGAGCAGATGCTTTCAGTTGTTCCACATGGGATGCTCTCAGTCAGGACCCTAAAGGTGCCAGTCTTACTGTCCCCACAGTAATCCTGCAAGATATTGACATAGTATTACATGGCTGATTTTTGACAAATCCCAAATACTAAACAGGGGTATGTGCTATACCTGAGTGAAGACGTAACCACAGTCTCCATTAAAGGAAAATCTCTTGTCATCAAAAGTGATGTAATGCCCTTCTCCATATATGGTACAGGTTCCATCACATTCATGATCTGTGCAAATCCAGTTTCTGTTTTTGCAAGTGCTATGATTTAAAAAGATAAAATAATATCAAGGTACATATCCCCATTTAAAAAAGACACAACAGTGAACTGACACAGCACTGTATCACAGAGAGATACGACGGCTCACCAGGTATTGCAGTCCACCTTGACAGTCTGCCCAGCATTATAGTATTGTCCATTATATGGGCAGGGACAGTCCTCCTCCTCAACACAGCCTCCTTTACCATCTGACACCAGACCAGCAGGACATACACAGCCAGAGATACACTCTGTACTGACCTACACAGTGTAACAGTAATGAATTTAACATGTGATTCTGCTACTTTATTACATTCAACAACACTCATGAACCAGTATCACATTCTTACACATTCTGTGTCCAGAGTCTGGCAGCTGTTTTGGCACTCTGATCCCTTGTCACCTGGCTTTGCACTGGAGCAGTTGAAGAAAACCATTGGATCGGTGCATGCTAATGATAATGATAGTGTGTTACAAAGGAAACCACTGTATGCTTGGTGTTGTTCATATTATGCCTTGCTATAGAAGGAATACAATGATGAGCTGAGTGTGTAGTACTTACATTCATACATATGGCCTCCTTTACAGCTTAACTTTCCAGCATGGCAGGAGCTGAAATTCACAGAAAGACAGACATGGTGGAGAAAGAGGAGAATTGCATTCTCTTGTTAACTCAGCTGTTCTTGCTAAAAAGAAAACAGTCACAAACAGTGTTTCTCAAGATTGCCTAGCCTTTAGAATCTGTAGTTCTTCTTAGGCTGCTCTCAGTGTGACTTTAGCTGTAATGTGAAAAAATGCATTTGTCAGATTCATTTGAGTGGAGACAATTGACGCAGAGGTGAAACCAGTACGGAGATCAGGAGAACCAACACACGGTTGAGGGGCAATAAAAAATTTCCTGCTTTGCCATTCAGTCATTGTCTACACATAAGCCACACTGAAAGCAACGGACAAATACAGTAATTACATTGGAATGGGCAGTTTCCAGGATAGTCAAGTGACACAACTGTTTCTGGAAACACCTGTTTCCAGCAAAACCAGTCCAGAGAGGAAACCCTTGCAAACATCTTTCTCCTATTCACTCAAGTGTATACATACTACTTTTTCAATTTTATGTCACAGAATGGCAAAAGAAATTCTGTTATCTCACTACCATCTACTGACTAATAAAATACCTCAAATTATTACAATAAAAAATACTGCTCTGCTTTAATTTTACTGAAAAAGTTGAAATCCTCACCAAGTTTGTCCATGGGCCTTGATGACCTGCCCAGGCTGCATCACTGTCTCTCCCACATGACAGGAGCATTGTGGGGCTGACACACACTCTCCCTTTTCATTTAGATAAGTTCCTTCAGCACAGCCGCAACCATCAAGTGGTGTAAATTTAATCTCACATGTTGAGTCTGACTGACTGAGAGAGCGACAGGTGCGACCACAGCTTTCCATCTGGTAGTCATACACCAAAGTAGAAGGGCAGTCAGTTGTGTGTTCCTCTGTTGAAAGGAAACAGTTTACTTAAGGCCTGAACAAATTAATACAGATTGCATTTATTTCACTTTGTTATAGTTTGAGTTTAACTTACTGCACACAGTGTCCCTCCATCCATTCAGTAAGATACCTTCAGCAGCACATGCATGGACATAGGAGGATATGGCAGCACACATGCACCCCTCACTGTTT
Source organism: Lates japonicus (assembly GCA_033238685.1). Taxonomy (NCBI): domain Eukaryota; kingdom Metazoa; phylum Chordata; class Actinopteri; family Centropomidae; genus Lates; species Lates japonicus. Next base: position 3,260,218 of record BRZM01000035.1, read on the forward strand.
TCACAGGCGCAAGTATCATAAATACAAGACTGCAGAGAGAGGTAGAAACAACATGAAAAGCTTAATTGTTAATAACTAAAATAACACAAATACATGAATATACACTGATACATTGGACTGTATACAAAAAGAAATCACGGCTTACAGCTTCATATGTTTCTGGGTCTATTTCAGAATGGCAGTTGGCAAAAATCCCTCTTGGGTCTGACAGCAAGGAGCACCAGTGTTTGGCAAATTTCTCTACAAAAACAATTAAACAATTAAACATATTTACTGGTAGAGAGTTGAAGAATTACATTGGAATTTGGAGCATACTGTCTGTGACCTACCTTTGTCTACGCTCAAAGTGCAGGGGTCGCCTAGTTTAGTTGTCACATCAGGGCAGCTTGGTTTGGTCCTCCATGTGTTGACAAATGTCCCAGCTGTTCCCTCAATCAATCCATTTGTGGTTCTGAAGTCATCAGCTTCAACATCATTAAAATCTCCACAAAGGCCTGGACAAAGATACTTTGACTTAATACTCAATGAAGTACTCCTTGCAAAATTTGATTATTTTACACTATTAAGTACTGAAGAATCAAAACACACCACTGAGTTCTCCCTTATTGGACACACTGGCTTTGATGTAGACCTGCATTACGGGTGTGAGTTGAATCTCAAGATCAAGTCCATAGGTGGTATGGATTACAATGAAGAACGTCGATGGGCTGAAGGCTGTAATGTCATCTGTGGTGGAAAGAACATTTTCACAGTGAGTAGAGAAACTGTTTTACTTTGAGCAAATTGTCATGAATTGACTGGAGGATGAACACCTACAAGAACAAATCACTCACCCATGAAAAGAGGCAGTTGAGTGATCTGTTTGTTAAGGAAGACCTGTCCGTTGGCTTTAATTATAATCATCTTCAGTGGGGAAAAAATGACAAAATGACTTGATAAAAACATCAGGAGACACACTTCCACCAAACATGACATGGAGAAAAATCTCAATGATATTAAGAGCAAACCACAATATACAGTAATTTTACCTTTTCTTTTGCCAGTAGAAGAGTGACTGCAGACAGGCAAGTTGATTTATCTGATTTCTCACATTTGACCAGGTCACCAAGGACTATGAAAGTTCCATTCATTACCTAAAGTCAAGGAAATGAAAACACATTTAATCACAGGCTGTTCTCAAAATCTTATTTATCGTACTGTAATGTTGTGTGTGATTCAAGGGATAAATTAAGTTTGAATTCCACACCTTGGAGAGAAGATAAGAGCAGTCTCCATGGAAAGTGTATGTTTTGTCATCATAGGTTGAGATGTGTGATCCACCCAGTATGGAGCAGATACCAGGACAGTCAAGATCCTTACATGTCCACTCACCCTGAGTGCAGGTACTGTCAACAGAGTTTATTTAGTTCAACTGGACAGACAATCTTTAATACACATGCTTTTAATATAAATATTAAGATAAGGAAGTGATTACCAGCTACGACATGTTGTTGAGTATGATTCCCCTGGTTTGTATGTGTTGTCATTGTGTAAGCAGGAGCACTGGTCAGCAGCAATACACCCATTTTGTGAAATATCGTCAAAGACAGTCCCTTGGAAGAAGGATAATTACATGATTAGTCCTGAGAGGCTCCAGGCATGCTGATGCTGGTGGTGCAGACTGACTCTAAGGATGTGGCACGTCAAAACCTCCATGAGCCAGCAACCTAAGAACATGCAGGTGGATGCCAATCGTGATGGAAGCCATTAGGCTGAAAAAGGAGGCCTTTCAGGCTTAGTTGGCCCAGGGGTCTCCTGAAGCAGCGGACAGGTACAGGAGGACCAGCAGGGCTGCAGCTTTGGCAGTCGCTGAAGGAAAAACTCATACGTGGGAGGAGTTCAGGGAGACTACAGAGAAGGACTTTTGGTTGGCATCAAGAAGGTTCTGGTAAACCGTTCGATGACTCAGGAAGGAAAAGCAGGGCTTCAACTTCATGAGTGAGGGTAGGATGGAGTGGGTGATTGTGCAGCATCAGCAGTAATGCAGACATTGTGCTGGACCATTGTGGAAAGAGCTGAGCCGGAAGGCAAAGTTTTCAATTCATGAGTCAATCTATGTTCCAGCCCTCTGCTATAGTCATGAGCTGTGGGTAGTGACCGAAAGAACAAGATCGCGGATACAAGCGGCAGAAATGAGTTTCCTCCGCAGGGTGTCTGCGCTCAGCCTTAAAGATATGGTGAGGAGCTCAGACATCTGGAAGGAGCTAGGAGTAGAACTGCTGCTCCTTCGCATTGAACGGAGCCAGTTCAGGTGGTTTGGACATCTGATCAGTGTATCTCCAGGGCACCTTCCTTTGGAGGTTTCCCAGGCACGCCCAACTGGGAGGAGACTTCAAGGTAGACCCAGAACTCATATATATCTCATCTGGCTTGTAGTACCTTGGGATCCCCCAGGAGGAGCTGGAAAACGTTGCTAGGGAGATGGATGTCTGGAATACCCTGCTTAGCTTGTTGCCACTGTGAGCCAACTCCAGATAAGGAGAAGAAAATGGATGGATGGACTTGAGTTCCTGGTGAGTTCTGAGTTCAGTCAGAGGCTGATCTGCCACACAAACGCACTCACAGGCACATCTCCACTCAAACAGTTGTATGTATGTATGCTGCTTGCTAGCTTCCGGCTCACATCTGAACAGTCTGTCGGCTGTTTGGGGCAAATAAACATATACTGCACCAACCAGCCAAATTTGAGAGAAAAACATGAACCGGGGACTCGCTGCTCAGACATGAGGTGAATTTTGGTTCACTTTCTGTCTGAACACACCTTTAGGTCTACAATAAACTGCTCTACACAAAGCAAACCCTTTCTTTTGCAGTATATGTATTTCATTTAATAACTAGAGTTATTAAACATTATCTGTGCTGGTTTTAAAATCAGGGAACTTACCAGGTGGACAGAAGCATCCATCTATGCAGTGCTCCTCACACACTTGGCTTCTCTCGAGGTCGGTACAGGTGTCAGTACAGGGACTACCGCACTCTCTGTACTCCATGTTGAACGGGCATGTTCTTGCTATTCAGCACAAAATTTACAATTTAGAAACAGTGATTTTGATAAATAACTACAGCTAACACATCAAAGTTAAGATAACATACACATTTTCTTATTGCTGTTCTTACCACATAGTTGTGCAGTCTTCCATTGCTGTGGGTTCCCGCCTGCATGAGCGCACTGGCGGGAGTACTCTGAGATGGCTGAACATAAGCATGAAGTGCTGTTACTGTTACATTTGCACAGGTCCTGCACACAGGCTTTGATAAAGGAGGCAGTATCAATCAGGTTTTGACAGCTGAGGAATGCAGGTCCTGACAGCAGGTTCTCACAGAGGTCTGTCTGTGGGTCAAAGTACACAGTGTATTTACATTGTACCTAAATGTTGCATATAAAATAATTCAAAGCCAGTCTATCTTCACATACCTGATTTTCACAGCTTGGTGTAGCTGTAGAGGAGATTTCTTCACAGTCTTCAGTGGGACCATTGAGTTTCCAGTCCTCCCCATAATCTTCAGCAGTAACAGAATCCCCTGTATCTAGAGGAAAAAGAGGTTGCTGCAAATGTGAAGACTCATTTTGTACAATTCAGTTTGTTTTAAGCTTTATTATCTAGAATTTACCTGTTTTAATGAACTCATCATAAAGCTGGACTCCGTTGAAGTCACCACACAGGCCACATGTCTGATTCTTAAATTTTGCATCCAGCTCAACCTAAAAAACAGGTGAGAATTAAATTTGAACAAAGTGCCAAAATGAAGAAGAAGTCATTTAAGTTATCATGAAATTTTGCCTGGCACCATTTGTGGATAGAAGTCTGATGAAGCTGCCTTTCTTTTTTGTGTTCAGTCATATCAGATAAGAATGGAAAGTTTGAACATCCACACAACAACTTGGTAAACACCATCTGCTGATGAAGTCCATGTGATTCAGTTAAGAGTAAATGGACCTTGAGTGGATATTGTATTCACCACTACTGTCTCCAAGAATGAATTGATCAATAATGAATATTGCCTTTTTGTGACTGAACAGTTAAGTTTGTGCTTTTTCCATTCTTGTTGAGAGTCAGAGGTTGTGAATTAGTCTCTAACATTTTAATGCATGTAAAACAATCATCCCTGGTACCTTCAGTAGTACTTTGGTAGTATTTGGCTGTACTTTATACACTTTCTCATCAACACAATGTGTCAGGTTCAGTGTAGTCATCAACAGAAAAAAAATGCGTCTTTCACCAGGACACTGAACCTGAACAATTGTTTCCCTTTGATTTAATTCTTTATGTCACCTGAGTCAGTTTTCTAATCTCTTGAATCGTAGTAAAAATAAATGTTATGTATATATATCTATATCTGTATATACATAAGTACAATCAGGTCATATAACATTAAAATGAATATGAATAAACATACCCAGAGGGCGTCCTCTTGATTCCACATGACGACCAAACCCAGCTTTGCCTTGATTTTGACATATGAGACAGATTTTCTGATTGAAATGCCGGCCCGGCTGAATGGCATAGAGACACTAGAGGGGACAAAAACAAGTCATCGTAGTAAGATGGTTTAACATCAAACATCACTGCAATCAGTACATCAGCTTGTAATGAAAAGTCACTTTATCAAAAACAGACTCACGGTTTATCATTGACTATAATGGAAGTGTTGGCCAACTCCACAACAACCCCATTGAGTTTCATTGTGACCTTCTTAATAGTGACGACCCCGTTTATCTCCTGTCGCTGGAGCTGAATATTGAAGTTCTCATAGCTGTCCTTACACTGGGATGTAAGGATGTAGTTGCAAGTGTAAGGAAGCTGGAAGAAATCTCCATCGAAAGTCTTAAAATGGTAGTTTCCCCATGTACTGCAGTACTGGTCGTTGTGAGAGGGTCTCACTTCTAGTTTCAGAAGAAAATAGCATTTACTATACTGTAACTCAAATTTTAAATGATGGTTGATTTGTCATCTTTCATCACTTAAAAAAAAACAATTACCTGTAACAACTGGCATTTTAGTCACCATCTGAACCATGACTTAGAAGAGAAGAAAGATAGTTTTACAGTCACTGCACATCATCATACTGTCACACAAAAAGAGACTATAAATTTAAAAAATCCATCACTTGAGGTTAACTGTATCAAATTTTCTTTTCAGGATTGAGTCCTTTATTCTTTATAGACACTGCAGGTCATGTAGGTTGTATAGTGTTTAATCTTAGCAGAGTATTTAATGTATTCAGCTCTCTTTGAAGCCCATTGATTATACATACCACTGGATGCTGCTGATAGTCCAAGGCAGAGGGTGAGCCATGGTATCACCCATTCAAGTGGCATCCTGCCTGTTCTCATCATCATTGTATGGTCCCTGTCTTGAGAGGGATGGTTGAACCAACTGGTACCTCACTACCAATGTCAAGTGATATATATCTCTTAGTGTTTGCAGTTTAGGAGGGGTAAAAGAGACATTTTGGGTGTCAACCGTTGTAGCTTTTGTCTTCAGTGAGATCACACCCATGATGGGGTTACTTATAACTACACTTCATTTTCATCTGTCTGGCATAAAGCATCATATGAATCACTCTCAGGCTCCATAGCTCTATTTTAATTTTGATTTTAGATAAACATTACCATGCACCTACATGCAAGAACACTCTTTGAACTCTTAAACTCTTTAAACTGAGCTGTCATATGGTTTCATACAGTTGATGATATATTGGACTGTATGCTTACTTAAACAAGAATCATGTACTATCACCGATCCTGAGCATTTGTGGGTTGTTGATCAAACATTTGACAAGGACTTACAAACCTATTAAGTGGGTACTGACAGGCTGGCATGTCTCTTTTCCCTTACCAGGTAGCATTATTACAAACTGAGACTTTAAGATTAATTCTTTTAGGGGTGCTTCTTAATTCCAGCCTCAGTTCTTTGGTATATGATATTTAATTGTTAGTTGCAGCCTTAACAGTCTTTGGCGTCATTTGCAAATCTAATGAAGGTTTTTTTTTTTCCCAACCAAACCCTCCTACAAGACACATCAACATAGACACTGTTAGGTCCCTGTGTGTTGTAGCAGCACATCCAGTGTTGTTTTTACATACTTTCATGCACACAGAAATGCTCTGGTTCTGACACATAGCAAACAGAGAGGCTTTGACTCAGCTATTAACTACAATGTAGTTTGAATGTTAATAACACCAGGTGTATACACACATATATATAACTTGCATAAATAACAATGTGTTGAAAGTATTAAAATCTATGTGAATGAGTGAAGTTACACTTTAACATGGGAAAAAAAAGTAATCCTTCACACTCTTGTGATCCCAGTGTGCTATAAAAAAAGATAATCTCAAAATAAGACTGGTTAAACAAACTTATAGTGAGGGGACTTAAACTGTGACTGTCCCATCCTCCCAAAGTCAGGGTGAAGCTACTAACTGTAAGAATGGGTAATATTAGGATTTCATCTTTATCTTATCCAGACCCTCATTGTGCCAACTCATACTGTTACTGGGTCTTGTTCATAACAAGTCAGTATCAGCTGAACCAGCACTCCAGCTGGGTTAAATGTGTTGGGTCGGGGGACCTCGAACATAATGGATGCAAATAATACTTTTTAACAGCTTGTTGAACAAGTGGTTTGATGAAGGAGCTTTATTCTTTATTGTATTTAACCAGATAACTGTCAGCCCCTCCCCGGGCTGAGAGGACAGACAAGCAGCACAGCCAAAAATGATAAAATAAAAAATCGATATGTGGCAGTCAGTGTTCATATTGGGATAGGCAGCCACTAATAAAGTAAGGTATAGGAAACACTGGACCTGACCCAGAACGGGGGCACATTTGCAAGTCGCACAGGTGGTTCTCGATGTAAAATTTAGTTGCACTATCTCAAAATGCGTCTAAATGGTCACAGTCTGAAGCCCTGGAAAATATGCTGTCCTCTTGTTATATTGCTGTAGTCCTGATGTGTTTTTTTCAGAACTGTAAGTTTAACTTAACAAATAAGAATAAAAACATTCAAGTTTGAGTGCTATAGCATTGAAGCTCAGTGCTAGCTCTTCCACATAACACTATAAAGCCTGCTTAAATATTACAATAAACTGTATTCAAACATATAAGGAGATGTTAAGACCGGATACTATGTCTTTGCACTATATTCATCAAATAAAAAATGATATTATGGGCATATTCATGTATTTTACCAATTCTTGTTTGGCTTTTTGTTATATTTCTGTTGTGTTTCTGTCTTAGAAGCACAAGAGAAATGCCTGTACAGTACTCTAACACACTGCAACTAGAGTAGCCTCTTAGATGAGAAGTGAAGTCCAGTCCACTTATCGGATCTAACACACTACTTTGTTTAAACTGTCAGTGTCATTTCAGTGTGTGTGTGAAATGATGACAAGTGACACAAGTTAAATAGTGTTATGTCAATATGGATTACATCTTGAACAGTCCTGCCTCTAATAAAAACTCTCTCAGGGGAATTTTAATGAATCAACTGCCCTTCCTGAACCAACACATTGCTTACTGTCACGGACAAATGAACCTTCCCCATCATACAGCTTGTCCACCCGTGGGAGTGGCTCAAAATCATGTTTGCCTTTGGTGGAGCTCACATTTGTGCAGCTATTTGAGAACATGCAAAATAACTTCATACTGCTTTCACTTCCTAGATAAAACAATAAGTAATCAAACTATAAATTTTATAAAACGTGCTGGGATGGGAGACCAGCTACATGATGATCCCAACCAAATTGCATGACTGCTATGCATGAGTGAGAGTGCCCCATTTAAGCATCTTTATTATGGGTTAATCTCTTCTTACAGGGTGGTAGTGAACATTGTTGCTGGGCAAAGATCCTAAGACTGGGGCCTGGTTAGTTTGGAGTGTTTGACTTCTCCTCAGTGAAAGGAAATATAAATTATGCACTGCGATCATCTAATTTGTTTCACCATCTTATCCAGTGTTTATCTGCATTTAATTTGTTGTATTAAAATAAGTGACCTGAAGCTTTGGTGGTGATTTGTGTTGTAATTACACAGACCCAGCAGAGAGAGCGAGACATATGACAGTCTTTAGTCTGTAATGATGTGTGGAGAAGCATAAAATGTTTTCTGGAATTCATTATTGATAAGCAGATTATTTGTATTTATCTGTGTACTGTATATTCAGCAGTCCTGCTTGTTATCTACCATATACCAAGTGTATGTAGGTTTTAATGTACTAAAATGTAGTAATTAAATAACATTTGACTGGGTTTTGGCTATAATGTAAGATTTACTTAAGTGCCAATAAACTGATTTGATTTTGTACAGTAGCATGGTGTACATTTTAATACAACTTTAAACTTCAGGATCAGGCCACAATAAACATTGTCAAGTTCAGGGTCATGTGTAGCAGACTGATTCAAACCAAACTTGAACTCAACTGATTGAACACTCAGCAAACAAACTCACCTCTGTGTAGTACAGAGTTGTGATGATGCACTTGTGCTGGTTTATTTTTTTGTCAAAAGGTCCTTGACAGTGGATGCTGTAAGACAAAAACACAATAAAGATGTTGTATACATTTAATGACCGCACTGAAGTCTTAAATCGCAGTATCTTACCTCCAGTCTGCATATATATCTTTACTTTTATTGGCTGCAAATAGTTTTGAAAAGACAGACTTGTGCTTCAGATTGTTGCTGGGCTTACGTATGGACTGAGAGCTACATGTTGCACACAGTGTAGGTAAACACCTGCATACATCTCGATCACATGGTTCACAGAATTTAGATGAAAAAGAAATATGCAGTATATTCAGAAATAAAATGTATCAATCAATCAAATCAATTGTAGCCAAACGTCTGCTCATTAGAAAACAAAAATTAAACAGAACATGGCTCACTAAAAAGAAAATGTCCTCAAAATACGACAAAAATGAGTATACTGTATTACTGTATTTCAGAACTTACAGACAAAAAATCTTCTTGGTGCACATAAAAGAAATTCTAACAAGCATGTATCTTCCACAACATTATCAATTATAACAGTTTCCTACCATTTTTCAAGTCGATGATCTCCACAGGGCCACAAGGAATGTTTTCTTCCCATCAGCTTTGCCACGTTAAACCTGATGAGCACAGTAATTAAAGCATCAGTTCTAAAAGATAAATCCCTAGCAATATTTCAAAAAACCTGATGGTCATTAGACAACATGTATTTTCAAAATCCTCAAACCACTGCTTTGTCACTCTGGATCTGGAAATGTATAAACAGTATTAACCCAGAAACAGATCATAGGTGGATGTGACATTATCTCCTTGTTTAGTGTCCAAAAATAGAAATACTTTGTAATAAATGATCAAGTAAAGTAATGGAAAATAATATAGATTTGAACTGTAACAACTAATTGATAAAACATTAATCAGTGAGAATAAATTAAAAACATATGTTATAGATATAGATATATATTAAATATGAGAATGTGATGCTTTTCTTTGTCAAAAACAATAGTTAACTGAATGTCTTTGGATTGTGGACTGTTGCACAAAACAAGCCATTTGAAGACATAATCTTGGACTCTGGGAAACTGCAAAGGGCATTTTTCACTATTTTTGGATATTATATAAACCAAACACTTAATCAACAATCAACAAAGAAATATAAGAACATTAATCAATAATGAAAGTAATACTTTGTTGTAGTCCTTAAATAGACAGACATGTATCTGATGATAAAATAAAATTTTGTTAACATATACAGTTCCGGGCGTCACATGACTCAGTTGGTTTACATCACCATGTTGCAGGAAAAGCCTGAGCAAAAATGAATGGCACCATATATCGCAAAACTTGATAGATTAAACATTACTGAACCTTACAGTGCCCCAGTGTTCTTTTCAGGAGCATTGAAACAGCTCATAGCTCATATCAGGGGTACCCGCTTTTACCAGCGGGTGCTAACGTTAGCTAGGTTAGCAGGCTAATGTTAGCACTTGCTGACGTCAAAACCTGTTTTTCTTAATTTGTTTAAAACAGTAAAGTTGGACGCAGAAACAGTATTTTTGTCGGTCGTGATGTCAGACTCAACAAGCGGATAGAGAGTAACATTATGCCCCCTAGTGTTCAACATGGATATGAACTGCAGGACTTCAATCAATGAGTTTGCCTCTGGTATCATGACTACCCCACCACTAGAACATTAATTTGATTCTGTAAAAATCCCGAGGTCTTAGGTTAAAGGGAAATAAATAAGGAAGAGGGGAAACTAAGAGAGAAGACGGTATGTCTAGAGGTAAACAGTAGTAGATTTTCCATGACTAAGATTGTTGATGCAAGAGAATAATCATCCCTCTGCATTTCATCTTTAACAGCACTCTCATAATGATGTATAGGCTATGCAACATGGATCTTCCAGTTAAAAGCAACTTTGTAAAAGCACATCTCCCCTGGTCTCACTCTCTACCTACACTCACTCCTAGCTACTCCACCAAAAGCAGCTAAGATACATGATTCTGTTGTAGTGTTTCTAAGATACATTTTATTTGATAGTATACTTTTCTTTCATAGTGAACGACCACAAAAGATTTACCTTTGGGTCTGTGTGAAATTAATAATAAACACACAATTTAATAATTATATTTATAATTTGTTTAAATTGATAATTATTACAGAAATAAATGTGCAAGTGAAAACAAACAGCAAAACACTAAAACAGTGGGCAGCAACACACGTTTGATTGACACAAACAACACAATACAAGAAGAAGAGACATGAACACAGTTGCATCTTTTTATTTGAATAACTGATAAATAATTTTGCTACAGTGACAGTTAAGTAAGTAAGAGATGTAATGATTATGATATAACAATAAGGGAAGAACTTTTACATTCCACTTCCATTAATCTGTTGATTTTTTTAATCACACTAGTGTGAAGCTTCGCCTCCTGCGAGCAGCTCTGGTGCAGTCTGTGTGGCCACAGCCACACTCCTCCACATGGATGTATGAGTAGGGAACCACGTCTCCATTCAGACAATGCAAGTCAATAGTGCGATTGCTGGAGCGTGTCTCCTTACAACAAGAGCAAGAGTGCTGCATAGTAGCTGCAGCTTCAGAGTACCTGAGGATAGAAGAGGCAGGATAAATAAAACTACACCTAAACATTTTTAACTTACCAAATTGCATTACAAATAATGACTTTAGGACTTTTCAGACTATCATCAATCTCATACTTACTTGGTGAAAGTATTGCAGGATCCTTCACAATATGGCATTTCTACTTCCTGGTAAGACTGACAGCCTTTGTGCCTAACATGGGTTTTCATGGATACTAACTTGCAGCCTTTCTCCCTCTCCACGCCTTTACGGTAAAGACACACAATTAGCTTGTTTTCATTTCAAATACTGGCTACCTAAAATTGAAGAAAATGCCATACTTACAAATTTTACAACAGCCGTTTGCTGCAGTCTGAATTGTATCCTAAGGAGAAAAATGCACAACATTAATATAATTTGTGTGCTTGCGGACACAATCAATCCAGATTAATTTGCTGAAAGTGATACTCACAGGTTGGCAGTTGTTCTGCTGGAAAGGCGGGCATACAATATGCGACTTGATCGTTGTTAAAGTCTCACCAATCTTAATGCAGGTGTAAAGCTCACATTTATTCCCAGGTGGTGACCAGATTTCTCCTTGCTGGAGAGCAGTGAGATCGATGCATACACACACACACACACACACACACAAGCAGAAAAACACAGATGTCAAAACACTGAGGTACTTATAGCACATTAAACATTAACATATGGAGACAAGCAGGCAAACAGAGATAATGATCCAACTTACCTTCAACAGTTGCTTGGTACCATTAATACTGATGACACATTGTGTCTGTACACACTTCCCACAGCATTCATCTGAATCAGTTTCCACATATTCATATCCCTGAGAGAAAGGAGAGAGTTAAGTTGCCAGGTCCAGTTTTACAAGCTTACCCTCACTCTGAGGAAACTCAAGTTGCATTGTATGCATTGTATATTGGTGTTTTTTCTCTTACCATGTCACAATTTTCTTGACACTGTTGAAACTCGCAAACTATTTTGAATAGACCAGAATGGGGGTCCACCTCATTGGAACAGGTGCAGTCTTGACATATTTGCACATGAACTGAAGAACCAGGCTTGCAAATAAAGAAGAAATTTATTCATACTCCATGGTTTTAGCCAGAAAGAATTTTGAATACAGTGGAAATCATTAAAAGACAAAACTGATATATTAACAAATTTTGAGAAAAATAATCCTCATATTTTCAGTTCTTATTTACCTGGTATTCAATTTCTTTATGGACACAAACTCTTTTGGGCTCTAAAAAAGAGTAAGGAAATGGAACTTATGTAAAAGTGTCACTGCAGTCAAGGTTTTATGTAAATTGAAACGATGAATTAATGAGCTCACCACATGTATGTTCTGGACAGCATTTTCCCTCAGGGACACTGACAACTGGCCTATATCCAACTGGACAATTCATGTTTTTAACTGGGCAAGTGTTGCTTTGACATTCTGTGGAGATGATAAAACAGTGATAGTAAATATCTTCAAGAATCAACTTAAAGCATTCTGAAAACTCTGGAAGACAAATGTGAATTGATGTCTTACGGCAAACATAGGAAGAGCAGCAGGGGTCTGATGGATTTGTTTGGTTGACAAGGACAAACCCTGGACCAGTGCAGTTTGCTACAGGTGGTGCTGGGCACACCTTAGGTTTGCAAGTCACAGTCTTGGTAGACTCTTGACAGATGCAGTTTTGGCATTTGTACTCAAACCTCTCATTAAACTGAAAGAATAAAATGATTTAAGTCATTTAATTGTCTCTTGCAAATAAACAATACAAGTTTGGAATTTACTGAACGTGAACAGAAGACTTGGCCCACCTCACGAGGAATGCCCTCAGGGTCAAGACATCCTGTTGGAAAATAAACAATGCTGTAGGACTTCATGATTGATATATCTAAGTCATTAGTAAGACCTGAAAATATATACCATACTTACCACACTTATCAACGCATATGCCAGACTCTTTGTTGAAGAGTTTCATTCCGTCAGGACAAAAGCAGCCCTCAGTAGTGAAGTTCATTGTTGGTTCATTAGGACTGTAATATTTAATCATCAAGAAGAAACAGTTATGTTACATTATTCCTTTCAGATCTCTAAAAGGTAGTTAATTTAATACACCTTATTCTACCACTATCATTCTACCACTATGAAATTATGTGCAGAGTAAACTGTAAAATGAATACACTTCATTTTTGTTAAAACTTACTTGTCTTCACAGGTTGGCTGTTCTGCAGGACCACATGGCTTGTATACTTTATTTGTTGGGCAGTCACTTGCTGTCAGTAAAAAAAGAAGAAAAATAGAACTCAATTGGTTCTTCTTAAAATATATAATGCCTATACACTGTAAATAATTAAAAGTATATTTGAGTAGTCTTTTTAGTATGTGCTAAATGCAACAAAAGTAATTAAGCTGCTCTTCCTGATTCAACTCATCCCAACATTTACAGTAAAATGAGGGTTTGCTTACCACACAGTGTGGTGTGGTTCCTCCAGTGAAGGCAAACTCCAGCTTGAGCACAGGCAGCAGCATAAGTCTGCAAACTTGTGCACTCCACTGTTGGGTTGGAAACATGACAGCTATCAAAAACACAACCTTGGTAGAAATGGTCAGGGGAGACAAGGGGGTGGCATGCTGCAAAGACACTGTGAAAATAAAAAAGACAAAAAAAATATTAAAAAGCCATTGTGTTCTGTAACTGTAAAATGTCAAAGTTACAGGGATGTATGTGAACAGCTGCAGTGGATTAGAGCATGTCTACCTGCTCTTCAGCAGGTCACACACTGAGTCTGGCCTGCATGGAGTTGAGGTTGGTGGAGGTTGAGGTGCGTTGGTGGGCAGTACATTTGGTATCTCGCAGCTGGGTTGGTAAATGTCTCTTGCAAGCCAATAGTCAGCCATTACTGCGCAACTTCCCACCAGCTGGCCACTAGGCAATTTGCAGTCATCCGCCTGGTTGTTATTGCATGTTCCTGTCAACAGAGACACAGAACAGTTAATATTAAGTCTAATCTCAAACCAGTGGTATTCTAATTTGGTGACTTAAGGGAGACAGGCTCTTACCACAATGGCCCTGTGTGTTATTCCCAAAGTATTCATATGGAAGGGTAACACTAAAGCCAGTCATTCCAAATGTAATGACCACTTTAAGGTGAGGAATCTCCAAAACCAAATTAATGCCAGAATTCAAAATCTTAACGCCATGTTGTGAATAAGGTAGTTTCAGACGTACTCCATTTTTCAGTGCCTACCGGGGAAAACAATACACTCTATGACAAGGAAAAATATAGCATACCATGACAGAAAGATCCATTAACAGCCGTAATCTACCTAAAGTTGCCCAGGTGAATTTTTCAGAACATTATAAAACTTATAACATTATGAAACTTATAAAACATATGGCCATATGTTGTTTTACCTCCAACTGTGGTGCTCCAATGAGGTTATGATTAATAAGTGTGACAACTTGCGATTGGTATGATACAATTATTGATCGCGGACAAGAAACGTCTTCAGTGGGATCACAAAAGACATTGTCAATATAAATCCTCAGCTTATGTTTTGGTAAAATCTCTTCCATCAAAATGTAAGTACAGTTTCCTTGATAACTGTAGTACAATCCATCAAATGTGATGTAATGAGGATCTCCCCAGCCTTCACACACACCTGACAAGAAAGAAAAACAGAAAAAAGTTCAACATTTTGATTAAAAGACATGCAAGAGTCAGTATGTCATACATCATTTAACAACAGAATGGCTTACAGTCACAGGCATAATGTTGGCAGCAGTGGTACTCATCATAAACAAGAACTGGTTTCTTTCCATTGGTACAGGTGATGTTCTCAATGGGTGGACATTCATATGGAATTATTTCAATTGTATTGTTCTCGATACATCTGGCCATGGTGCAGTTGCATAAATAGAAGGTCTCGTTTTGCTAATGTAGAAAGAAAAGAAAAGGTAAAATATTTTGAAAAAATGCAAGAAAGCTTGTTTTCTTTGAAGGTGAAAATGTTCTGTTATTAAATATTCAGGTGAAACAGACAACATTATATATTTAGACAGAAGATAAGAAAGTTCTTACCCCCACATTCCATTCAGGGCAGGTAGGTGTAGGTGTAGGTGTAGGTGTAGGCCTAGGTGTGGTGCAAATTTCAGTCTTGTTGTGAATCTCACAAATGTCAGAACATATCATTGTGAGACATACACCTGATCCAAGGTGTTTCCTGTCAAATATTACCTCCCCTGAAGGTGAGAAGAAAGATGGATGACAGATTAAGCAGTAATAAACCTTAAAAAAATCAATAAAAAATCTGTGAGATGCTGTATTTCTTATCTTACCTGGCTTATACTGCTTTCCATCAACTACACAGAAGCATGTGGTGGAACTCCTTGTGGTTATTGTTGATGTAAGAGTTGTAGGGTGGCTGACAATGGGGCCCGTTGGATAATTCACTGTTGTGGATGGTGCTGTAGGACCAGTGGCAACACTTAAAGATGTGGAAACAGAAGCTGGCTCCGTGGTTGTAGTCAGAGGTTTTGTTGATGGGGTTGTAGATTTTGTGGTAGCAGTTGGCTCCTTAGTTGTAGTAGCAGGTTTGGGCGGTTGGGTTGTAGATGTTGTTGTGGTTGGCTCTTCTGTTGTGGTAGTAGGTTTAGGTGGTGGGGTTGTAGGTGTTGTGGTTGGCTCTTCTGTTGTAGTAGTAGGTTTGGGTGTTGGGGTTGTAGATGTTATTGTGGTTGGTTTTCCTCTAACTTCCGTGTGGGTTGGTTTCTGATTGGGTAGGTTTGATTTCTGGTTTAGTTGGCTCTTCATTTATGATGATGGTTGGTTATTGGGAGTTGTGGATATGTGTAGTTTGGTTTCCTCTATTTGGTTATGATTTAGTTTAGATGGTTGCTGGATTTTATGGTTGCGGTTGGCTCTTGATTAGTTCAAGTTGATTCTGATCTATTAGTACGGTTTGGGTGAGTGGGGTTGGGTTGAATGTTGTGAATTTGGCTCCCAAGTAATAATTTAAGTTCAGTTGATGGATTATACGATCTTCTTCTGCCGTTTCACTCTGTTGCCAGTAGTTTGGTGAGGGTTGCTTAGATGTCTTTATTGCGTTTGCGGCTCTTGAGTTATCATTAAATAGATTGGGGTGGTTACCCAAATGAACAGTTAGCTCTCTTCTTAAATGGCTAAGTTGGGTATTGGGTTGTGCGTTGGTTCCTCTATTATAGACTTTGGTTTAGTAGTTATCGTTGCATTGTAGATTTATACAGTTGCTAAATGGTTTGCCGTTGGTAGGGTTGTAGATGTTGTGCGTTTCTTGGAGGTTTAGTTGGGTGGGCGCCGTTTATGGTTGTGTTGGGCTCTTTAGGTGTAAGTAGTAGGTTTAGGTGTTAGGGTTGCCTGCTAGATATTTATTTGTGGTTGGTTCCTCTATTTATATATTAAATACGGTTTGGGTAGGGGTTTCTGAATCTTGGCTGTAGTTGGCTCTTGAGTTTATTTGAGGTGGTGCAGTCGTGGGACGCCGTTGTGGTTGGCTCTTCTATTTGTAATGCTATTAGGTTTTGGGTGTTGGGGGTTGTAGATGTTGTTGTGGTTGGTTCCTCTGTTGTAGTCATGGTTTCGGTTGGTGGGGTTGTAGATTTTATGGTTGTGGTAGGCTCTTTAGGTGTAGTAGTAGGTTTGGGTGTTGGGGTTGTAGATGTTGTTGTGCTTGGTTTCTCTGTAGTGGTTGGAATGGTTTGATATTTGTTATAGTTGGCTCTTGGGACGTGTATTAGAGTTTGGTGGTGGGTTGTAGATGTCGTTGCGTTTGCTTGTGGTTATGATGTAAGTTCAGTTAGTGATGGGACAAAAGATTTTGCCATTGGCTCTTACTAGTTATAATCTGATTTAGTATAGGGTTGCTCGTTTGCGTTGCGGTTGGCTCCTGGTTGCGTAGGTTTGGTGGTAGGTTGCTGAATGTTGTGCCGTTTCTCTAACAGGACTGATCATTGGTTGCGATGTTGTTGCTGGTTGTCTCTTGGTTGGTGGTGGTGCATCTATAGGTTTTGTTGATGGGTTGGTACGGTTATAGATCTTCATTGTGGACAACTCCTCAATTAATGAGTTGGTCTTTACCGTCATTGTTGTGGTTGCACGTTGTTGGTTATATGGTCTTGTTGTGCTTAGTTTCTCTTTAGTTGGTTCTGGTTCTGGATTTATGGTTGTGGTGTAATGTCGGTTTAGGTGTTAGAAGGTTGTAGATCTGTTGTGGTTGGTTCCTCTAATGTGGTAGGTTTGGGTGGGGTTGTAGATGTTGTTGTAGTTGGCTCTTGGGTTGCTATTAATGCGGTTAGAGTGGTGGGGTTATGGAGTCTTTATTGTAACTCTTCTATTATTTATAGTAGTAGGGGTTTAGGTGTTAGGGTTTGATCTTGGTTCCTCTATTTGCTGATTTGTAGGTTCAGTTGATGGTTACTCGTTTTGTGGTTATTGGACTTTCGGTTGCAAGTAGGAGGGTTCAACAATAGGGTGCGGTTCTACGATCTCATCACAACACCCTCTAATCTTCTCGTTAGAAGCACACCATTGAAGTTTAACGATTCCTCACTACCTGCTTCAGCCTGCTCCCTTCTAAATATAATTATTAGTTTCATAGAAAGTCATTGAAGTCTTGTCAGAATATCACTGGTCTCTTTTTACATATTTGTTTACCAATTGTTTTATGACATTCTCTTCCCGTCATACCTTTTGACAGGTTGTCATGCAGGCCTCTACACGGTCCCCAATACACGGAGTAGTTGTAGGTTCTGTGGTACGGATTGTAGATTTGTAGTTTGTTTGGCTCTATCCTCGTTTGTAAGCCACTTGGTTTGGTGGTGAGGTTGTGAATGTTGTGGTTAGCTCTTGATTTGCGGTTGAGGTGGTAGGGTTAGCATAGATCTTGTAGTTGTCTTCTATTTGCTAGTAATCGGTTTGGGTGGTGGGGTTTCAGGGGTTATACAGATGTCATTGGTTAGGCTCCACAGATTTTAGATTTTCTGATTTAGTTAATTGATTCGGAATTTTAGTTGCGCTCTTCAGTTTGACCCTGGGTTGTAGATTTTATAGTTGCTGCGTTTAGCTCCTGATTTAAATAAATAGGTTTGATTATTGGGGTTATAGATGAAACATGGATTGGTTCCTCTTGTAGTATAAGGTGTCTGGTTCAGTTACTGGATATTTCTTAGTTGGCTCTTCTATTTGTAGTAGTAGGTTTGGGGTGTGGGGGTTGTAGATGCTCGTTAACGTTGGCTCCACAGTTTGCAGGGTTGGTGATAATTCAAGTTTTGTAGTGTTGCTTAGAACTAGTAGTAGGTTTAGGCCCTGGGTTGTAGATTTTATGGTTGTGGTTTTGGCTACTGGCTCATGTGTTGTAGTAGTAGGTTTGGGTGGTAGGGTTGTAGATGTTGTTGTGCTTGGTTTCTCTGTTGTAGTTAGTTTTCGGTTGGTGGGGCTGTAGATTTTATGGTTGTGGTAGGCTCTTTAGTTTGCTGGTGTGGTTGGGGTTATAGATGTTATTGGATCGCTCTTGAGTTGTAGTAGTAGATTGAGGTGGTGGGGTTGTAGATGTTGTGGTTGGCTCTTCTGTTGTGGTAGTAGGTTTGGGCGGTGGGGTTGGTGGGGTTGTAGATGTTGTTGTGGTTGGCTCCACAATTGTAGTTGTAGTAGTTCAGTTGATGAGGTTAAAGATTTTGTAGTTGTTGTTGGCTCTTCAGTTGTAGTAGTAGGTTTGGGTGTTGGGGTTGTAGATGTGTTCTCTATTTGTAGTAGTAGAGTATACGATTGCGGTTGTAGATGTGGTTGGCTCTTCTATTTGTAGTAATGGTTTTAGGCGGTGGGTTGGTGGGAGTTGATCTCGTTATCGTTGCTCCAGTTGCTGAATTTGGTTAGTAAAGTTAAAATTTTGTAATTTATTGATTAGTTTATTTGCGTTTCTGGTGGCTCTAGTTCTAGTACGGTTTAGGTGTTAGGGGTTTAGTTTCATGGTTGGGTTCCTCTATTAGTTACTTAGGTTCAGTTGTTAGGTTATAGATTTTGCGGGTTGGTTTTGATTTAGGAGGTTCCATGGTAGTGAAGGGTTGTGGACATACGGTCTCGTCACAACATACTCTGATCTTACTAGTTTATGAGCCTTGGGTTTTAACAGTACTTGCGCATTCTTATCCACATCCACAAGTAACTTTCTTGTAGTTCCTCAGAAAGTCTTGATCTTTGTCAGGATATCCTGATCCCAAATCAGACTCTTTGGGTTTCACATATTTGTTTCATTCATTTGTGACGATGTTTCTCCTGTTTCCCAGTCCTTTTGTCCTTTTGTACGGTTATACATCCTTACCATTTCTGACCCTCAAGGTCCTATTTTGGGGAGTAGTCGTAGGTTCTGTTGGTGGGATTATGGATTTTCATGGTTATGGTTGTGACTACTCGGTTTAGTAGCATGGGTTTTGGGTGGTGCGGTTGTAGATCTTGGTTGGCTCTTGATTTGTAGTAGTCAGTTGAGTGGGTGGTTCTTAGATGTGGTTGGCTCTTTATGTGGGGCAGTTGTTTGTGGTTCAATCTGGACTGTGAGGGTTCAGCTGATGTGGTAATGACTGTAGTAGTGGCAGTAGTTGTTGACTGTGTTGGTGGTGTTGTAGTTGAAGTAGGGCAGGTCTCATTTCCATATATCACTGTTTCATTGATGCAGATTGCATGGTAGCACATTCCCAAATTATCAGTCACATTGTAAATAACTTCATTTTCTTCATATCTAGTCCCATTGTAAAAACAACCAGAACATTTCTCCACACATATCTGGTTGTCCTCATCAAATATGGGCTTATCTTCTGGGCATACAGGGTAACAGCCTGTAAAAATCACACCATAAATTATTTTATTTTATTTTATTTTTACAGTAAATGATTTGTCATTTACATTGCTTTTTAAATCTTGGACACTGACACTGGCAAAGTGATCTCTGAATCTCTTTTCTGAGTATGGCAAATATAGTGAGTCAAAAAGTCTAATTAGCACATCAATCAGAGGTAAGGTGAGATGCTGAGTTACCTTCCAGATGAGGTATAGGGTTGCTACAAATTCCTTGTGGATGCAAACAGGTCTTGTAGCAAGGTGTGTGACAAGGGTTGTAGTGCCACTTGCATTCATTTGGCCCATTGTAATAATCGCAAAAGACAGCTAGGAGGAAAAATACAAGGTATGTTATGTATTTAAATGTAGGAAATGAAGTTAAAGAGAACTAAAACATGGACTCCGCCAGATATATCCTTGAAGTACACATCTTTTAGCTAAATGACAAATCACCTCTAGATCTCTAAATGCCAGAGTCATAACAACATGAGAATGTAAAAACACAGTCATGGGCCAGAAAAGGCTGTAAAACTGCAGTTTAATAACCAAAGAGTAACTTGTTAACTTACGACAGATTTCTGGAGTTCTCCATGCCACACAAACACCAGCTTCATTGCAAGCTTGAGCATAGGCTGCAACTGCTGTACAGAAACACTCACAGTCTCCTCCAGTGTCACAGGCACATGAGTCTTTCACACAATTTTCATAATATGGACGAGGGTCTACCTGCTCAGTCATTTTAAAATTGATGACAGATTTAAGAATAAGGTGTTTAACATTTCCAACCAGGGAACTTTATATAATTCTAATTAATTATATGAATTAGAAACAAACAAGGTATTACCTTGTTGCGGCAGTCCTTGAACGTATCTCCTGTTATAATGCTACACATCACTTTTGCCCACTGATGTCGGTTGGGTGCTGCTATACAAGGGTCAGCATTCATATCCACATCTGGGCAGCTGCTCGACACCTTCCAGCTGTTTGCAAATTCTATAGGATTGTTTACTACCAGCTGACCCTGGGTGGTGAAGTCATTCTGGCCATCACCATCAAAATCTCCACATAGACCACATACCTCTCCCTGTACAAGCAATAGGTGTTAGTGACTTCTTTTGCACAGGGACAATATTACATATAAATACTCTTAGGCATTAAGAGGATCAAGCATTTTACAGGCGTTAATATACTTACATATTCTAATCTTTTATTGTGTTTACATAATGAATTTAAAAATATTATGCCTCGAGGACATTTTGGGAAGTGGTACTGTATATTAATATCATTGCTTCCCATATGTGGTTTGAGAAAATAATCTACAAAGACAGCTGGGCAACAGTTGAGAAAAATGGTACACCGTATCAAAACTCTAGCTCTACCTCTTAAAATAAGAGATTTCAGCGATCATCACTAAAACAAGTACAGTGACTCACGCTGTGCTGTGGTTCCAGAAGGATGTAAACAGTTGTTTTGCGATCCCACATCACTGCCAGGCCAATGTCAGAATCTATCACCAGATACAAGCCAATCTCCCTTATTTTGTATTGAATTTGAGAGCCATGTCCCAGGTCCTCCACTTGGTATTTACCCTTTGATAGTTTGACTTCCACTCGCTGTAAAGTTAGGGACATTTCTGTTTTCTGTTTTCATTCTCATGCAAAAACTGCAGTTTGATATGTGTCTTAATTAAATTATGTTCAATACATATCAGCCAGAATACATATCAGGTGTTGTTATGAGATCTTACCCCCAGTTGGATTCTGATAGTTTTGGAGCATGTGGTGCCTGTAGATCCACATGGTACATTTTCTGTGATAACTCCGAAGCTGTCCTGTACTGTTTTATTGCCACATTTGTTCTTAAAAGAGAGAGATTCATTAAGCATTTTGCATGTTTGATTTAGAGTACATAGAGACCACTGATCAAATCAAAATTTACTTGAACTTTACTGGTCGACAATACTTTAAGTCAGTTTAAGAAAAAATAAAAATAAAAAGCTAATCCCCAGGAGAGTGAGATCATATAGCTATGTGCACTTTACATTCATATATCTTAATATGACAAGCAGTCACGTTAAAGTGAATGGTGGTAAACACACTATACTTTGGGCAAGTTTGAATTTTGTCTAAGCGTCATATATTATATATTATATTATATATTTTCAACACTGATGTTCAAAATTTGCAATAACCTAGAATTTAATATATATATGTCATGTGTCATGTGTGTGTCATATGTCATGTCATATACATGTCTATTTGCTAAATAGTGCACTACATACACTGTCTGTCATCTTATCTGTGAATGTTTGAATTATGAATATGTATGGAATTAAAAAGTACTTTCTATGGCATGTACAATAACTTGTACTCACAACCTCAAACTACATTGCACTGGATTTTACAGATGTCAGTGATGATGCAAAATGATGATGATGAGTGAGTGATTTATATTTGCTGTTCACTATAGGGTGAGAAGTGAATGGGTGAACAAGAGAGTGATTGCGGACAACGTCGTCATTTTGATGATGTTTCGTGCTTCGTTTACCTTGACAGCAACATAGGAACACTCTCCATGAAAGGCATATGGTCGCTGATCAAATGTACTATAGTGACCACTCCCATAGATAACACAAGTTCCTGGACATTTTTTATCTGTGCACTCCCACTTTCCACTTTTGCAGGTACTAGATGTATCAGAAAGGTAAGATGTAATACAGTGTGCAAACACACAGGCAATTATGTATTAATCATACAATATTATCAATATTACAATATTATCTAATGAACACAAGGTCATACCAGTTGTTGCACTGGTTTGGAATTTGTGTTCCTCGGGCATATAGATGCCCACCGTGCTGACATGGACATTCATGTTCTTTCACACAGGAACCTTTGCCATCATCAATGAGGCCACTGGGACACTGACAGCCAGATTCACACTCTGTGGAGTCCTGGAAAGATAAAAAGATCACACTGATTTTAAAAAGTGAAAACATTAATGATATTGTTAGAAATTAGTTAAAACTGTCTAGAAACTACTGTAGAAACTAGTGTAACTATAAACAGTGTATTACATCTTCATTGTAACACACTATCCATTAAATTCAGGAAATAAATATTAGATGTTTCAGCTGATAATAAGAAGTCAACAAAACAGCTCACGCAATTATCATTGTCCAGATTCAAACAAGTTTGAGCACACTGCACTCCAAGCTCTCCTGTCCCAGCAGTGGAGCAGTTGACGAATACTTTTGGAAAAGGGCATGCTGTAACAGAAATAGGAACAGTATACATATCAAACAAATTCTTGTGCTGCAATAAAAATAAAAACAAACAAATAAATAAATAAACATACCTGATAAGCGGGCTCTCCAAGAATGACAATGAAACATTCCATTGGTGCACACACTAGAAGAAACCATCAAAGATATAAGATGCAACACAAAGGTACTTAAAAACCAACCATTCAGTTTCTTTAAACCTTATAATGTATGTTGAATCTATACTAAAACTGCTTAAGTCCAGGATAATTGATTTGAAGTCAAATGTCACCAAATTGGAAACAACCAACTCACCAGTGCTCGTCTCTGATGCTGATGGACTTTCCAGGCTTAATGTACACTTCGTTATGGTAACAGGGACACTTTGCCATGGGGACACAGATGCCATTTTCATTTAGGTAGAGACCCTCAGAGCAGGAGCAGCCATCCACAGGCAAGAAATCAGAAGTGCAGCTCTGCTGCGTTGAGCCCAGTGATTTGCAAGTCAACTGGCACCTCTGATGCTTGTAAGAGAAGGTCTGAGTTTCTGGGCAGTTCCTTGTGTATTTATCTGTTTTGTGCACAATGTGAGGAAAGTTACATAAATTTCAGAAATGATCACCTCATTTTATTGCAGCATAATGAAAGAAATCCTTACCGCACACACTCTCTCTCCAGTCTGTCAAGAACACTCCCTTTGATGCACAAGCCCGTGCATAAGAGGAGAGGACGGCACACAGGCAGGCCTCACTCTTCTCACAGTTACAGCTAGCATATGTACATCGCTGCAGAAGAGGAAAATTGTTTTTGAGAACTACAGTCCTGTCAAAATTTAAGTCACTGAAAGACAAATGCAAGATTTTACAATACCTTGTAGTACATGTCAGGATCCACCACTGAACGACACTGTGCGAAGGTACCATTTGGACTCAGTAGCAAGGCGCACCAGTGTTTAGCGTACTGCTCTGTGAATGAAGAAACAGAAACCTTTGTATTTTTAATGTCTATAAGTGTGTTAGACTGCCCAGTTGCCTTAAATATAACACAGTTGCAGACTTGACACAAGTGTTCAAAGGTGAGAGTAAATCTGAGATACATTTGACTAACAAAAAGCAACCACAACTTTTTTACCATTTTCCACACTGAGGGAACAAGGGTCATCAAGTCTTTCCTCTCTGTCTCGACACATGAGGTTAGCCTTCCAGGAGTTACCAAAGGTTACTGCTGTACCTTCCACGATCCCCTGAGGTGTCTTCATATCATCAGACAGGACCATGTTGAAGTTCCCACATAAACCTGAAGAGAGCAAACATTTTCGAAATTACATAAGATTTTATGTATTAGCACTTATACCATTACAGGAAATTGTAAGGTACTACTAAATTGAATTATTAAATTAAAACTCGCCGCGTGTCTTTGCTCTGTAGCTCTGGTCAAGGCTGACGTAGACTTGCATGATAGGCACATGCTGGACCTGAATTTGCAACCCAAAACTGGTCTGGAGCAAAATGTGAAAGGACGAAGCGTGGAATATGTTGAGGTCACCTTTAAATAAAGAAAAACACAAAAACAGTAATCAGTATCATTTAATAATCTCACAGCATGAAAGAAAAAGACAATAATATGTTTTATTCAGAGTTCATCATTGTCTGACCCACCTGAGTGGTATGGCAAACTGATGGTCTGAGTATTCTGCTTTACTGTGCCATCTGAGGTGAACATTAATACCTGAATAAAAACAGAATTGATCATTTGAGTGTTGCAAATATCAGTATCAACTAATGAATGACTGCAGTCTTCTTAACTGACAGACTTTAACTCACATTGTTTCTGTCATTGTTCAGCAGGATTTTAAGGGTTTTAAGACAAGTGTCAAATTCTTCATTTGCACATGGCACCAACTGGACCAGGATGGTAAATGCTGGACTTGCTTCATCCTGAAATATAGGGGTAGTGCAAGTCAATAATATTTTTTTCATATCAGTTAACTATATTTTTTCTGCTAATTGATTGCACAAAACAATAAATTATTCACCTTGCTTTCCACCTTGGCTAGGGTGTAATAACAGTCTCCATGGAAGGTGTAGGTTTTCCCATCGAAGGTAGTTACATGTGAACCCTCTTCAACTGCACATGTAGCAGGCATTTGTAGGCTCTTACAAGCCCATCTACCCTCCAAACACATACTGAAAGAAACCAAATAATTAAAGATAACAAAAGACATGAACACAAAACAGAGAAGACATTTTATTTACACTCTGAAAATCTGACATACCATTCAACTCGGTCCTCTCGGTAAACCTCGCCGGAGTCATAGATTTTACCGTGCTTGCACTGACATTCAGATTGAGCAATGCACCCTCTCATGGAAATATCATCAAAAACAGTTCCTAAAGCAGACAGTTATATTTAAGGATAATCATAAGTGAAACAGGAAACTGTCAACAACATACTATGCAGTAAAAAAAACGGGCTGACATGTGAAGAGCACCAACCAGGAGGACAGAAGCAGCCATCCATTTTGTGGTCCTCACACAGTGAACTTGTGTCCTGGTATGTGCAAGTGTCCATGCAAGGGGAACCACTCTCTTCATAAACCATGTTGAATGGGCACTGTTTAGCTGTGAGGGTATTGTAATTGATATTAACAAAAGCAGGAAGTGATTTAAAATTTAATTATGCTCAGAGAGTAACACTAACTTTTATTCATAGATTTCACGATTCACGATTTAAATTAGTTTCATTGAGCTGACTTTCACACTCTTTCTGTCCCAAACTGCATAAAATATAAAGATATTAACAAAGCAGAGAAGGAAAAACCAAACGTTACCACAGAACTGCGGTGTCCTCCAGTTGGGAGGCTGCCCTCCTGCATGGGAACACTGTCGAGAGAACTCAGACAATGTGCTGCAGACACAGAAGTCATTTGTTCTGTTGGTGCAGCCACACATGTCCTGCACACAGGCCTGGATGTAAAGTTCAGGGTTAATCAGTTTGGTGCAGGAGCTCCAGGACGCTGAATGCAATATCTGGTCACAGGTGGTTTGCTGAGAGG
This sequence comes from Lates japonicus, assembly GCA_033238685.1. NCBI lineage: Eukaryota > Metazoa > Chordata > Actinopteri > Centropomidae > Lates > Lates japonicus. Next base: position 3,286,538 of record BRZM01000035.1, read on the forward strand.
GAAAAAAAGACGAGTGATAGACACAAAGTTATTCTGTTGAAAATGTGACATATTACTACATATCACTATTCGATGTATAATCAACTCACAAACTCCTTGCATGAATCTGCCACAGTCCCGGCCTCCAGTGATTCAGTTTCCTCTTCATAGGGGTCCTCACAATCATCGTTTGGTCGATGGACTTTTTGTTTGTTGCCAAACTCAATTGGACTAGTTTTGCGACCTGCATATAATTATATCTATAGTGTCATATACAATACAAAAGGTACAGTAGACGACTGATGAAAGTAATTAATAACAAAGTAAACTAAATAATCTTATATACCCTTATGGATGAACTCATTGTAGACTGGAACACCATTGAAGTCTCCACAGAGCCCACAAGTTCGATTAGCATAGTCATTGTCCAGTTCCACCTACAACACAGCAACACAGCAAGAGGCTGTGACAAACTTTTATAAACTATTAAGACACACAAACAAAACACCTGTAGATTATAATTAAATCATAATGTGATATGGATGGAAGATTTATCATGATTGTAATTTTATACTGTTACTATACTACTCATTACCACCACTGTATGTCTGAGTTTGTCAAAATTAACTGAATCAAGAAAGACAATTGACTGACAGACTGTCTCTGCAATTCATTTCTTTCTAGAAACCTTATACCATCTGTGTGAATATATTCCTGTCTGGCGTATGATACCATGAGAGCTCTAATGTTCTAACAATCTGTTTTGAGCAGACAGGGAGTGAAAAAGATGAAAAGCTTCATCTTTAGTTTTTACCATCACTGCATCGTCACCGTTCCACATGACTGTGATGCCAACTTTGGACTGAAGCTTGACATAAACAGCATTTTTTTCCACTTGTACCCCTGCGTTGTGGTATGGCATTTTGACACTGGGAAAAAAAGAGAATGTGTTTTTTAAATTATTATCATGATGCACAAACATCAGAAAAGAGAAGCAGAGCTGCTTTCACAGGCTACATGGCTTTTACTTACGGCAGGCTGTTCACAGTGACCTGACTTTTGCTGAGGTGGAATGAGTGGTCATTGATGGTGACCACCACGTAACTGACTGTAGGGTCTCCATCATTCTCTTCCCTCTTCATGTGCACAGAGAACTCCTGGTAGGACTCGTGGCAGTCGGAGGCCAGGTTGTATTCACACATACCAGGGAACTGGTACATATCACCATCAAAGGTCTTGAAGTGCTCTCTGCCCCATGTGCTGCAGATGCTGCTGACATGGTTTCGAACTAAGAAAAATATAAAAGCGTAGAAAACAGTTATTAAAAGTTTCTACATAACTGATACAGGAGACAGTGCTATACATTATTCATTTGTACAGTATGTATAAATTAAGCATAATAATCCATTCATTAAGTCCTGAAAAGCATCTTACCCAGTCTGGCTTGTACATCAATGACAATAGCAAGGAAACACAACCATACACATCTCCACCTCATGGTTGCCACCGTGGGCTTGCTGACACCAAAGCAGGTAATAGTCAGACAGCACTCGGCAGCCCCTTATATTGAAATTGCACAATTTTTTGCCCCCACCCTTTCTGAGCGGGAACTGAAGTTTTATTGCCAAGACATGGCAAACATGTGCTGAATGGAAGTCTGACGCCTTTCACAAGTCCCATATAATTATTTCTACATGCCCCTTATCTCTTGATTGAACAAATATGTTTGCACTTCAATCAAGACCTTTTATTTCAAGAAAAATGGGGAGCAATAAAAAGATTTTCTTGACAGCGTGCACCTTTGTCCTGAATTAGTTTTTTAATAAGCAGATCAATTTGGATGAAATTTCCAATAAATCAGTGTCACAGTAAGAACAGGTGTTGAGGATGTCATGGTGTATTGTCCAATCACATCCAATGTCAGCTGGGATATTACTGACCCCGCAACGGCCCACGTCAACAATATAAAATCACATAATTTTATTTTCAGTAAGCACTACAGCATATATTTTAATAACAATGATCAGTAATAATCTAAAATTGGAGCAAAAATGTTGGAGTTGGATGACTGTGCATCCTGAAGCAATGCCTCAAACACAGCCTGCGTCATTCTACCTGCCATCTGCTTTACATTTGATAGGCAGGTGGATCATTAACAAACTCAAACAGGCTACAATGTTAAATCTATGCCAAAAAAAAAACAAACAAACAAACAAACAAAAAAAAAAGGAATCTGCGATTCCTCTAAGCATCTTTTTCTTTTTAGGGTAATCGCCTTTCTTCCAAATTACATGTCAGGCAGAGTTGGACAATATCACTATGCTGTGTATTGGAGTTGGAGGCTGCCAATGCTGTCCCTTTAATATTGTTGCCTGTATTTGCCCATTGTAGGCAAATTGGCAAATTATAACTATAATGATTTTGGAGAAACAATCGTTATTCTTCAGACTACATGATCTCAGGATGATCATTGAAGTCGGTGTGATACCGAAATCTGTTACCAGTCAGGTTAGATAATGCTAAAGGGTTCATCAGCAAAAAAGACCAGGTAAAGTATTAGGGCTCGACTGACAGACTTACACACTGCTGAACACCATTAGAAAATTGTTACACCCAATGTAAGGGTAGCCATAATTTATTTTGTCACATTTCTCCAAATTACTACTGTGTTTGTAGTAGTTCCAAGCTACTCTGAAACACAGTTAAGGTAACCTGTGTCATTTTTGACCATGAGTGTTGTACTGTAATGTAAACTTGTAGAGTTTAGAGATTATTGCAGGAATATTTGTTTAGAATGGAGGGAATGTCGGAATTTGACAAAAACTTAATCAAATTTGCTTTAGTTAATGCAACATAAAAAAACAAAAAACATATGTTTTACAAGCTCTGTGTACAATAAATCCCAGATGTTAAATAGGTCATCTGAATTTGTAGGATATAAGATAGGGTGATAAGAATGAGTCCAGAATATACAGAGTAAGCACAATATAGAGGCCAAAATCTTTGTTCCACATTTTATATAGATCAGTTAACAAGCTATTAGGTTGAGCTTGTTAAATGTGTAGTTTTAGTTTTTTTTTAATTTTATTTATTTGATAGTAGTACAACATACAATATGGAAAAAACAGGAAATAAGGGGAGAGAGAGATGAGGATGTTCAGGATCGATACTTCAGCCCTTCGATGACGAGGGCACCCCTAGTTTTTGGTATTATACTAAAAGTTAATATTTGTTTTAATGTCATAACAGAGTATACTGCATTATCTAAATTGCATCTGGATCATGAACTGCGCAGGATGTGCAGCTGAAGTGACCAAACTACATCCTTGATTGCAGTCATCCTCTACAAGCAGTGTCACGTTCAACATACACGGGACTTGGCATCATTTTAAGCAGCAAGATCTCAGACAGACAAAGTCATGACATCGGTTTGTGTTGCGCAGTGGTGGAATGTAATGAAGTACATTTACTCAAATACTGTACTTCAGTACAAATCTGAGGTAGTTTGCTTGAGTATTTCATTGTATATCACTTAACTTCTACTCCACTGCGTCTCAAGGCAAATAATGTACTTTTTAATCCACTATATTTGTCTGGCAACTTTAGTTACTAGTTACTACTAGTTACAATTTTTCATACCCTTCCCGTCCAGTGAAAACCATGTGTCTTCAAATGTGTTGATTTTGAATGCTTCTGATAAAATTAAGGATTATCATGCAGTACTTAAAGTTAAACTACCCAACAGTATAAAGCAGTTAAAATAAGCTGAGCCTTAAACATCTACGGCACTAAAATGCAACATACACATTAATGCAGCAATAATACTGATCCAAAAACATCATATAAAACATAGACAGGGACCATTTCACTGCACAATGAGTACTTTTACTTTTATCCCCCTTTCAGTACATTTTGCTGATAATACGTTCATTCTTTTACTTTAAGGTTTTGAAATCAGGGTTTTTACTTCTAGTGGAGTATTTTCACAGCATGGTATTAGTGCATTTACTTGAGTAAAGGGTCTGAATACTTTGTCCACTACTGGTGTTGTGCCTATAATAACCATGTGTTCAAACCCCAACACATTAAAACTGTTTTAGAGACAAAGAAAACTTAAAGCAGAGTAATACAGCTTTAAAGGTTATTAATTACTCCAGCTGGTGAGTTGATCTTTTTACATCATCATCCTGCATGTTCAGCATTACAAAAGCTGTTTACACATTTGTCTTATCTTTGATCATATCTTGGAAACATATGAGATTGAATTCAGCAGCTGCTCCTCCAAGTGCAAACAGGGTTTTGAACCACTCCCAGAGGAGGACAGCTGCACGATGAGTAAAGTGTATAGTCATTCCTGTCTGACAGCAGATGCCTGTGTTGATTAAGGGAGGACAGTAGTGTCGTCAATTTACCTCAAGACAATTCTGATTAGAGGAGGGACTATTCAAGGTTTTGTAACTCTTGCTGACATAACACTGTTTAACATCCAAAACATCATCTCCAATAAAAACAGATTGAAATGATTGTGTAATGACAACCACAAAAGAAAATACAGGAATTTGCTGCAATATTTTTTTTCAATATTCATTGAAGTTTTTGAATATATTTTATCTAAAATGTATGCAGGCTTCATATTGTTTACCACAGAATGGGATACATTTTAATCAAGGGCTGATGTGATCAGTATGCTGAAGAGAGGAAATTATGATCAGGAAAGAGGGAGGAAGAAGATTTCTGATGAGATTCTCCATTAAATCCAATGTTAAATTTAGGTTTTATGTCTTCTCCAACCAACAGGATATTTTTATTTTTTTGCTCTTAACTGGACTTTTCTGTAACACTGTCAAACTAGTATTTGGTAGGATTTCCAAAATACAGATGAAAGAAATCTCATTGTTTTTTGTTGCTTTTGTTTTTATTTTTTATTATAGGGACATATTTAACTCAAGTAAAAAAAAGTAGACACAACTAAAACATGTTTCATATCTTCATTGAGAACGACAAACAAATGCCTCTTTTAGGTCCCAGCTACGTTTTATTGTGCCAAGGTTCAGCCAGAACAAGTTTCTGTGTTTGCTTTATGTCTGTGCCAGGCTTTCTGTTTGCATGAAAACCTTCAGAGTCTAAAAACAACACTGCATGTGTTGTCACAACACACAAAACCAAACATTAACTACTCTGACCCTGCTTTGTCTGAAGGTTTGGTTGAAAAAAAAATAAAATAAAAACCCTCATTAGTTATCTAGCTGATGTTAATGATAAAGTTTATTAGGGTTGCAACTAACAATTATTTACTAAAGTAATTACTCATTTGGTCTATATATAATATAACTTAATTATGAAAAATGGCTCTGAAGACATCTGGTTTTCCCAACAGTCAAAAACCCAAAGAGAATTTGTTTATTGTAATGGACAAGGAAGAAAATGAGCCTCGAAAATTTATTTATTATTAGCAGATTAATTGTGAATTTTGAATATTTTGAGTAACAAGAGGTCAAACTCATCAGGTGAGGATGAGTCCAGATAGATGATCATCACTATAGGGAGGTTAACTGCACACCGGGATAGCACTCATATAGCTCTAGATTAGGGCCGATGAAAAAGGCAAATGCGGCCCGCCGGTATGCTCCATCCTCCTGTCACTCTACTGTCAGCATGAAAACCCTGTCGTCCCCCCTGCACCCTGCAGGTGGCGAGCGGTTCATTTTAAACCGAGGTTGTCGAGCACAAGAAGAAGTATGTGTTGCGTTGACGCATGCGCATTCAGTTACTCGTGTTAAATGGAGGCTGTTTGAAATGTTTTCTGTTGTAACAAAAAAATACGATTGTATTAATATTCACCAGCTAGTTACTTTTGCAGAGAGCGGTCACTATGGGTGAGTTGACATGGAAGACGTTTATGAATATGACGGCTAAAGAACAACCCATCGATAATCGCGAAATTTGCAGCAGCTAGCTACATTGTTACATTTTAAGTTACTGGAGAGTGAAAAAATGACTCCAGTACTGTACTTCAGGACCATTTTAAAGTAGTAACGCATTTTATTGGACTATTTCAGTTATTGTACTACGTAAAGAGAAATAAAGGAAATATTGTAGCTATTACACTACATTTATTTGACAGCTTTAGTTAGTAATTACTTTGCAGATTCTGATTATTAACAAATAAATTCTGAGGTACTGAGTAATAAACAATATTATTCTCAAATTAGTCATTCTACATTACGAGTACTTAAAGTTGATTTAGATGTTACAACTTTTGTACTATTTAAAAAAAAAAAAAGGCTTTTACTTTTAACAGAGTATTTCTGCTGTGTCAGTGCTTTTACTTGAGTTAAAGATATGAGTATATATATCCCACCACTGAGTAAATGGGGGCGCAGAATATAAATATCTCAAATACGTGAGATTTATTGCAGAGCTGTTCTGTTAGGTGGCATAAGATTTAGCTAGGTGTAAATAATAAACTGAATGTAAATTGTAACAACCTGGGAATAATGTAAACCCAAAGATAAATGGACCAGATAAGACATCTGGTTTTGTCAATCCAGTCAATTAAATCCCTTTCAAATCTATGTTATGACATTGTTGCCCACATCCTGTTATCTAATATTTCCTGCTTAGTAATTTTGCTGTTTGCTGATAAATCTCTATCACCTTATGGTATGGTGTTTTTTTCCTCCCCAGACTGTAGTGTTGATGGTGCAGATGAGGTGGAGAAGGAGAGCTCGACATCTGAAATACATTCTCCTGTAATGGACCGTAACCCATCACCACCCCCAGAAACAGCAGATGGAGAGGAGGACGAAGTTTTGGATGCAATTGGAGACACCGTGTACAGCAAACACTGGCTTTTCAGCACCCTGACTCGTCTCATCCATGTAGGCAACTGTTGTTGTGTTTATGAATATGAAGCATTTCATTGAACACTTAAAAAGTAAATTGGGAATTCATGTGGTAGTTCATGGGTTCAGTGGAAAAGAAAAACTAACCGTAATCTGAAGATTAGAATCAGACAACAGATCAAATCAGATGCAGTGAAAAATCTTCCAGTTACAGCTGATATTGAATTGAGCATCCTCACTGTATTACACATTGTTCCTCTGTGCTGTCGCTCTCTGCTGCACACTGTCTGTCATAGCTAATGTGTCTTAATGTTTGCAAAATGGTCTTGTAGATGGTCACAGAGCATTCGGAGGAGGACTCTGAAGGTCAAATGCAGCTCCCTGATGATGATGAGGAAGATCTATGTAGAGTCTGGGATATGGCAATGGATAAGGTAGGATGCTTTACCTTTGTCCCATAGATTTCATATTCTTTGGTTACACATTTATCATTAATCATTCAGTTAATGGAACTTTTCATGAACAATGCAATGCTGAATGAATTATATTTATAAAGGTAAATACAGCCAAAATCGGATATTTTGGATTAGAGCTGCGTAGTAAATTGGATGATTTGCAAGTTTAGTTTGTGGTAAACATTTACAAAATGTACATCAGGAAACTGAAATGAACTAAAATGATCTAGGAAGAAGTTGCGCTACATTCTGTGAATTTGGGATATTTAGCCACAGGTGATGAAATATGTTGATGCTGTCTTTGTGTCCGCCATTCATAAAGCATTATCAATGAAGTAAACCACACACTCAATTGCCAATGTATTAGATACACCTTGCTATAACTAATGCAGTCTAATACAGCCCTGCAATAAATCCTACCTTTATGAAGGGTTATAATGTTCTGTTTTTATTGAAACTGTTTTATAAATGTTGACTTAATGATAATTTTGGAGGATGTAGTCTGTCATAGCCTGCCCTCACTGATATAAATGGGGTGGACAGTGAACCATGTAAATGTCAAGACTAATGACTATTTATTTACCAACGATCTATAGGACGTGGCTGGTTTTCTGCAGGAATTCAAAGCTACAGATATCCTTCTCGGGGTGATAGCTAAATCTCGTTGTCCGCGTCTCACAGTGAGTGAAATCCTGTTCCATGTTATGCAGTCTGTGTCAAAATAAAATCATGTTGTATTTAGTTTTTGATGCTGTTTTTCTGGGCTGCAAGACTTCCCATGACAGGTCTTGTGCTTCTCTAGGAAATTTGTGTGGGAATCCTTGGGAACATTGCTTGTTTTCCTGACACTTGTCTGACTCTCAGCCAAAATGGAGACTTAGGGTGGGTAGGAGTCGTCATCTGTCATAAATTTTGTACATTACTGTGATTGATTCTACTTAACGCAACTCCCTGTTTGTCCACAGAGCTGTGCTGTTGCTTCTTCTTGGAGACACAGATCCTCCAACCCTCTTGGAAACAAGCAGGTTACATTTGCATTTTCTCTCGCCATGTGAGACAGAGAGACTGAGAGAGGAGTATTCACCTTTTTCTCCTGATGTTTGCAGATTGCTGCTGACCTGTGTCTCTCAGAAAGATGTTTGTTCCCTGTGGCTTCAGCGAATACGACAGCAGACATCTGTGCACCCTAACCTCTGTTTCATCATGTGCAGTTCTACCAATAGTACTTTGCTTTTACTAATTTCTTTCTATATAATGAGCTGGTGACATTTTACTTGTGTATAAGAAGGGATTTTTGTTTTTTTGATATACCACGATGTCCCTGTTAGGTGTTTATCTTACTCATAAACTTTTTTCTGTTCTGTTCTAAAATGGTTATTATAAATAAATAATCTTTGCATTTTACAGCTGACCTGCTTGAGAAAGTTGGAGAGCTGGTTGAGAAGCTGTTTGACCTTGACGAGGAGCTGATGAAGAGTTGGATCACAGCTCAGCCCAGTGAGGAGGAGGATGATGGTGAAAGCCGTTTGGACGTGGCCTCATGTCTCCTTGAGGCAGCCAAGCAGCTTAGGTGGGAATCTGAAATTTTTAATAGAGAGAATGTTAGTTGTATTTTCATTTTTATGTTTATTTTCAGTGGAAATAAAAACGTTTTCTACTGTAAGCAATAGAGGTTTAAAAAAAATAACAATCTAATGAGTTTATCTCTATAAACTGTGGGGAATTGGCAAATATGTAAGCCAATCACACCATTTAAGTATTGAAAACATACATTAAAACTCTACGATGCATTTTACAAACACAAACTCAGTACCTGGTGCACATTTGTTTAGTTCTGCTACTACCTCCTTATCGATGGATAAATGCACAGACTCTTTGCTCCACCTACACATGAGGAGACTGAGGTTAGTGTAGCCAACTTGCAGGTCTGAACCATGACCATAATTGTACTAAATTAACAATTATTTTAGTTGTGATCAAATGCTTTCAGACTCTCCTTTTTCATATTTTTATATTTATACTTAGTTGATGCAATGCACTGGTAATTTGTTGTCGTAAAAAAACAGATTCTTTAATATTAGTCTGATATGGCAGAGTTCACACATGATTTTAATGATGTAGTTGACCCTCAGCATTCAACAATATTAAATTGTTTTCACAGACCAGACAGTCCAAATGGTTTAGAGGTTTACCTTCACGCCCTCCAGCTCCTCACCACTATAGATGAGGGCATTCAGGTTTTTGGTAAGACTGATCATCGTCACTCTCAGTTACACTTACAGTTCAGCTGTTGGCCCATCATCTCAGAGGTTAAAGGTTGTCAGCTCAATAAGTGAAATCTAAACAGGTTAGATGTTGTTTTATTGTTTCTTCTAGCTGCCCCTGATGGACCCGGCAAAGCAGTATGGGACTTTGTTTGTGAGGTTGTATGTGAAGACCTTTGCCAGCCAAATGATCTTCCAGTTGTCCTACAAGAGCAGAAGAGCATTTTGGTTCAGGCATTTTCTGTGCTTCAGGCTCTTTATAGATGCCAAGATCAGTGGCCAAGCAAAAGTGACACAAGTAAGTTTTCTAACAGCTTCACTGTTTTGTCTAAATGCACCACATCAGTTGATTCCTTGTATGAAGTGATCACCTGGCCAACAAAAGCATCCAAATGTTGAGAAACTGAAAGGATTGTTTCGGCTGTGCATTTCACACACAGCTGCTGCTTCAAACTTCTGTATTTTGGCCATGTTCCAATTAGTAGTAAATATCTTGTGTCTGTTTCGAGGTCTGCCTCTCTTTGCGACCATTTTGCGGGTGCTCCAGTACCACAGTGAGTGCAAAGATGATGGCACCAGCAAAGAAGGCAGAAAGGACGAACAGCTGCAGACTCTGTCAGAGATCACAGCTGAGTTTCTAGCTGACATCTGCAGTCAGATTCCCAAGGTGATTAACACCAAGTGAACACTCTGCTCATTCTCCTGTTGGATCACACTGTTTAATGAGATTCTTAAAGGCAACTGTTTAAAAATGAAGCAGAACTTTCTGTTGTCTACTAAAGGCCATTGAAGTGTTTGTCCTGTTGTTTGCTCTTCATAGGATACTGTGGCAGATTTGGTGAAGGAAGGTTTCCTGACAGAGAAGACTTGTCTCATAGCTGCAGGCAGTTTACTCCCCAACTTTAAGACTTCAGTAAGTGCTTTCTCTAAATGGTTTAAGTAGATTAAAGCATGCACTATTCACTTATGAAGTAAATGTAAAAAAAACATTTCAATATAAGCATGAGGTGTGAGACTTTACTCCTTTTACTTGTAGATAATGTAGCTTCTCAAATTTAGCTCCTTTTCTCACTTTCAAATTATTGTGTAGAAGTTTCTCCACTGTTGCTTTTAAAATAATGTTGTAACTGGTAACTTGTGATGGGCAACTGTCTTTTTTGGTGCTTTATAGACTTAATAACCAATTCATTTACTTATTCAAGTTCATTTGACTTTGACTTCTCTTCAGATTTCTTGTCAGCATATTTTTTCTCAAGTAGCTTAATGGTCACACATGCAAAGCGCTGCTGGTGCTGCCATTGTTTCACATAAAGGATTTATTTTTAGAGCTTGTGTCAGGATAGGACGTGTGATGGACTGCTACTACAGACTACCAGCTCCTGTGGAAAATAAACATCATGTTTCCACCCCCCACCCCCCACCCTTCCTCTTGTACAGTTTCAGCACCTGCAGTTGATGTTGTCGGAGACTGATCCCCAGTTGGCAGACGTGGTGAGGAAACTGTTTCCTGACTGAGACGCCCAGCAGATCAGTGTTCAGCACTCATCCAGACTCCCACCACTGCTTTTTATAGTGGACTGTTATTTCCTCTCCAAAGACCCTGCTCCAAGTCAGACTATTTGCATTTCCACCGGAACGACTCAGATGTCACACCATCGCTATTGTGAACTACTTATGGCTACAGTCTGTAAAAGTTCAGTTGTGCTTATGTTTAAAGTTTTGTTTTGAGAATACTATTTTTGTATCAAGTAAAATTTGTCTTTTTTATTAAAACAATTTCTGCTCATAAGCATTTACTGAAACATTATTATCATAGCTGGATGCACAAGCCTCAAACAGACAGGAGAACAGTCATTAGACTTTTTCACTCAAAAGAACTGAAACAGAAAATGTTACTAATACTCTTCACTGGACCGTCTTTGCACTTCACTCATCCAATGCCTGTAAATTTACAGAGCATTTATCTGAAAGTGGTCAATTAGCATCCAAAATTCATTAACATTTAACCATGGTTTTTTTTTCTATTTAAAAATGTAAATAAAACACTGGTACATTGAAGATCTTACTGTAGTGTTGTACATTTTACTGTTGTAAATATACACTACCTTTGATAATTAACTTGTTTTTGGCTCTACTTTGTTCTCTTTATCTATTTGCAACATCACTACAACTTGGCACAAGAGCCACGTTTAATCAAAAATTAACAGCTGCATCCATGTTTATTTTTTTATACTGTCATAAACAATATATCCACGTGTATATATATATATACATATATATATATATATACATATACACGTGGATATATTATATATATATATATGTATGTATATTATTTTAATTAATCCCATGATTATTTAATTGATGAAAACATACATTTCTATATTGGATGAAAAAACTGCATTGAGTGTGTATTGAGTCACCTTTCCAAGCATATGAGTAACGGTGCTAATGCTGATGACAACATCAAGTGTTTACCAGAGGGTGACAGTCACTCGGTAAGGACAATAAAATTAGATGAAAGGCTTGAGCCTGGCAACAATGAACTAATTTGGTTTCCAAATGCACCATTTCGCCCACTCACGGAGAAGAGCAGGACAGCCTGCGTATTTACTGCAAGCTTACGAAGGCTCTGTGAATATAGCAGCTTTTTAATTAAAGCTTGGATTGATATGTAGAACACTCTTTCTAATGGAAATCCCGAGATGGTCAGAGTCTATGCGGGACAGAGATCACCCTATGGGAAAAAAAACCCCTCTTTTTAATCCTGTTATCTCTACATACGCTCTGAACCTTGACTAGACTCGTGATGCGCATAGGTGGTCGGTGCCTTGATCTGCGAGTCATGTTGTGTTTGTGTTGCAAATGGCTAGAATGCTGTAGATGTAATCATGCTTGACCTTTCAAGATTGCTTGTGGCCAGTGACTTGTGACTCTGTCTTCAGGCGTCGCCCCCAGGCACGTCATGTCACAGAGATCAGGGTGAAGTCCAGATGTTTCCTGCTGCCCTGCCAAACTTCATTGTCAGTCTGCCAGTCTTCACAGCAGCTTGATATGATCTGACTCCCATCAAAACAGCAGGCCGCTCCTCGTGTGCTTGGTGTTTTATACACATCAGTGACGCCAAGGCATGTCAGGCCTGTCTGATGCTGATGCTGGATGTCAGTTATTTCTTTTTTCTGTTTACCTCTGCCCACGCAACTAACTTGCTGTTCTTTTAAATGACCTGACATTTTGCCTTACAGTGAGATTTTCTATTTCGGTCTCACATTTGTGAGAAAATTCACATCTGATCAAAGTCCTTATGTAAACCAGAAAGAATATAAATAGCTGTCACATGACGTACCAGTGAAGTTGAAGAATCTTTTGACTGGAATTTGTAAAGTTCATTTTGGGCTAATAAACAGCTCTTCATTGACCAGTAGATACATCAGTGAAAGGGATTAGGAGACTGAGTTGAACTGAGGATGATGACGACGTTTGTCATTCAACATGAAAAGAGCAGTTTTTCTTGGAATTTCTGGCTGGACTGTCTGAATTAAGCCCTCTTGAGTGCATAAAACGGCCCTGACACTGGTGTAGTACCTGTTGCTGGGCGAGCAGGAGGGATAATGAAGGGATGAAGAATGCATGTACAGCGTCACGTTCCCTCTCCTTTGATTCCAAGGCCCGGCCTATTCACAACCACCTGGTCAAGGCGTGTTAATAAAGACACATGATGCTGTTGGGTGCAATCAAAGCCCCCTTCAGCTCATTTCCTGAGTTCCCTGGCTTTCTATCTCTTGTCAACAGAATCACAATGAAACTTTCCCCTTCGTGATCCCCGAATATCAAAGACACTGACGTTTCCTGCTCGCAAAAAGTGATGTGGTGACGTTGATGTTTGCATTTGCCCTTACTGCCTATTCTGCTGCTTCAACTAGCTTATCTGTTAGGATATTGTAATGATAAAACCAGACTGCAAGGATGCTATGCAGTGTGTGACCTTTATCAATGGCAGTGCAATAATATTTTTCTCACATTGTCACCAACACAATCTAATTCATGCAGAGGATAAAAGGTTGTATATTTATAATAATAATTTTCTCTAAAAATCTAAAAGGCACGCTCAGTGTCAGTATCAAAACTGGAGGTTGAACGTACTAAAATCAACAAAAATGTGGATTAAAAGATTTTTTTTTCTTTAAACCTGTTTTTTTTAAACAAGGCAAAGCTGCAGTTATATATATATTACACTTTTCAAATGCAGAGGAAAGTCAAAGTGCTATACATGAGCAAAAAAAAGGCATTTGAGCAAAATCCAAAAACAAGTATTGAAAACTAAAACTAAAACTCAATCAATTAATATAGCATAAAATGAGTCTTTAAAAAAGAAATGAAGTGAAATAAAACAGATAAACAGGCAAAAATAATAATATAATAGTACATTTTATAAGGTGCCTCAAATGCAGAAAATAAAATTAAAGTGCAGAGGAGAAACCAGTCAATCAAAGGCACGGAAGGATGGTTTAAGATTTAAGAGTGTCTGTAGCATAGTAGCTACAAGCAGCTTCACCCTGTTTGGATCTGACTCGAGGTTCTACCAGTTCACTGTTTCTTAAAGTATCATTCCGATTCATCTCAATCTAGTGTATTTCCCATGAATGGGGCTATTGTGGCACTTGTTTTTGAATCTGACTGAAAGTAAACACTTTGTTTCCTGTGATTAGGGAGAGGTTGTGAGCAAAATGTGGTGTAAAGCATGAAACCTAATAAAAAACAATTACACAAAATAAATTAATTAATGGAATTATTTTTCAAGAGCTGTTGTGGCTTTTTAAAATTGTGTTTTTAATTGCTTGTATTGGAGAATTCACTTTAATAATACACCTGGTGCATAACATGCAAACATGATGAGGTAGTTAATTAAAAATAAATAAATAAATACATATACTTCCAGATTAATTGCAAGATACTGTCAGTGACCCTTCACTATCATTCTTTATTATTATTTCTTTTTTGCATAACGCATGACGTTTCTATTTTGAATGCGGCAGGTGTTTATGGGCACAGCTCTATCCTGTCCTGTCCTGTGTACACTGACGCCTGTCACCAAGTGGCATATGCTGCTGTTTGTTCTACAATGAAAGAATTGGAGCTAATTAAAGAGATGTAGTCCTGCCACAGGAAGCGTACATAGGCAGACCATTCACTGTTCTGATTAGTTAGTTGTTCAAACAAGGCTCGGGATCAGGTGAAAGACTGGAATTCTGTTAATGAAGTGCTATTAGAGGACCTTGAATTTTCTGGAAATTCAAATAACACTAGTCAGGAGTGGAAAGGCGCACCCTACAGAAACAGAAACACTGACACTTTGCTTACTTTTTTTACAAGCTATACTCAGAATTGCCTAAAACTCACACACATACATATGATCTTTCCAATGCAAAATATAATAATTACTGTTATAAAAAAGTATAATTATTATGAATATAATGTTTAAAAAAAAACAGCTGTCCACAGAAAAAGTTCCTCAATTCATTCACTCTGTTGATTAAATACCACTAAATTGATGTTGCTGATCACAAACAAATGCATCTGGACAGATATTGTCTAAATCACTATCATAGATTTAAGGTTACAGTATGTTATTTTCTAGTTTTGTCTCACTAAACAAAGAATTTCCAGTAATTTTTAATTTTGATTTAGTTATTAAACGTTTTCCTGTTTTATAATATGTATTACATGTATGCACCTGACCTCTTTCAGATTTTTCCATGGAGGAGAAGTGTTTGGATGTCCAAATGTTATCTTTATTAAATACAATGACTGAGTTTGAAATATTCAACACAGAAACAAATATGGATGTATGAATTACTTTAGCCTTGACAGATGCAATCTGCCTTGCTGAGGAAAAGATTCAGAATTTCTATCAAAGACACTGTGACCTCTGACCTCCCTGTGGAGAACGCAGTGAGAATACACATTGTTATTGTAGTATTATAGTATAATTTATCCTCCCTGTGACCGGTGAGACGTTGTGCAGTTTTAAGTACTAACACATTCTAATGCTCATGTTGGGCTGTTTCTTTGTGCCATGGGTGAGATTAACTGGAGAGATCTCTTACAGCTTGATGCTCAGACACTGTGAGTAAATCCCTCTGATTGAAGTGAACAGAACTGGGACAGAGTGTGTGGCCACCATGCAGCTCTCACACTCTCACACACATCTGTAACACAGCATCTCCTCTTCACAAACCTCAACAGAGTGATCAGAATTAAGAGCTTGTGCACAGATTTTTTTTTTAGAATAATAAACTTTATATGAACAAATGTTTATTTCATATGAGCATTAAAGACAGTTTGGCTGCCTGGTTAGCTTGCCAGTCCATCAACAGTCTCTCCATGTCTGGTTTCCTTAAAGCTAGATTATGTTTCATTAATGAGATGTGTGAATGGATTGAGTATCCCCATAATGTGACTGCAGGAGAACATGAGGAGCCTCATCTGGAGCTGCAAGAGATCAATGACTAAGTATTTCAGTTCAGCTATCACTAAGATTTTGTTTACAGTTTGCACAATTTATATAGATTAATGTGGAAGAATATCTCCGTTGGAGATGAGGCTGAAGATGACTTTCCACTTGGAAAATGTTTATTAATGGCTGAACTGCTGCGTCATGTTATCCCATCCTTGAAGCTAATTATCCAGAGACCACTATCCACATAAGG
This sequence comes from Lates japonicus, assembly GCA_033238685.1. Taxonomy (NCBI): domain Eukaryota; kingdom Metazoa; phylum Chordata; class Actinopteri; family Centropomidae; genus Lates; species Lates japonicus. The sequence goes on from BRZM01000035.1 coordinate 3,302,791, forward strand.
TAGCCGGGTCACCAGGAGAGCAAACCACAATGAGCCATCTTATTCATGCTGCACTCTCTCACCCTTGTCAAAGTACTTGTGGCTTAAAACATCTCAAAGCACCTGTGTCAATTACCCTCTGAATGGCAGAGACAGCACGAAAAACATCGCATTATTTATTAGGAGTCAGAACTAACTGTTTAAACATACTTTAATTAATTAAAAATATGAGTCGGTGTATGCATTGCAGCGTACGATATGTAAACTGGATGCGGTGCAAAATCTAATGAGCCTCTGAATATGACATTAAATGAAGGAGATATGATCCAGGACTGGTCAAGACATGAGGAGATCAAAGCCATGGCCAGAGCAACTGTGGCATAAAAGTGATGTGAAAATGTATTTATAAGTAGATTTGGATGTGCTTGACCCAGCTCTGTAGGAGCCCACCTCAGTGTCTGGGCTTCATGAGAGGAACAGTTCATTACTGAATCCTGAACAATGACATGGTCATACCATTCAGCAGGCTTTGTACTTTTCCATGCCTTTTCTTTCCTCTTGACAAAGAAGCAAGCCTCAATGCCTTTTCTAGGAAAAAAAAAGTCCAACCTTTTTCTGTGTATTAGTCATGGAGTTAACATATCTATACGGTCCACAATGTTCTTTGTTTTGCTTTAGGCAGCAGCAGCCTGGTGGTGACGTTCACTGACGTGTGTTAGTGTCAATGGACGGTCACAGAGCTACAGCGAAAGTTTGTCTGAGAGAAATCTTGTTTCTTTTCCTCTCAGAGGTCTAAACTGCATTTTGAACAGCCACATTTTCTCTACAGACGCTGCGGACAATATGGATGTCCAGCTAACAGGTCGCTTCAACTGCCCACCAGTGCCAACCAAAACCATTGCACAACAGCGAGTTTCACTTTGTTAGATGCTGTGACCAAAGCTGCCACACAGACAGCGATTGTGTGTGACAGCAGACAGTATAAAACTTTCTTCAGACGAAGCAGCTAATGCCAGATCTCATCAGCTCAGATTTGTCAGCTCACTAACCTTATTCAAATCTCCTTATAAAAAGGCTTTTCCTTTCATTAATAGTTAACAATTCTACCGTTTTATACTATATTAAATTTCTTTTATAAAATATTGTTATCAGTGTTCTTGCTTTGTATTGTTTCTCTTTAATTGTTGGACATTTTCTCCTTGGCTCCGCTATAATAGGTGCTATATAAATAAAAATCTTATTATTAATATGATTCATTGTTTAGTCTAAAAAATGTAAGAAAAGTTTTAAAATGTGCTCAATTTTCCAGGTGGTCATGTCCTCAGATTATCTGTGTAAAACATAATGGTACTTAATTTATAATTTCATAGCAAACTGAAAAGTGAAAAAAACACATTTTAAAAATTGAAACCAGAAAATGTTTGGTGTTTTTGCCTGATCTTAAGAAATTAATCAATTATCAAAATTGTTGTTGTAAAATGCTGCCAATCAAATATTTTTTTGATCAACATATCAATGAATCAACTAATTGTTTCAGCTGTAGTTTAACAAGACAGGCACTACTGAGTGTTTCTGTAACCCAACCTATGTCTTTCTATAGTCGGGCTAATATAGGTTAGTATAGGTTAATATATAATTTGTTTGCTGTTGTTATTATCACTTAATGTGACTAATACTGCTACTAACTTGAAGAGGTAAAATGGGGGTGTACATTTGTTGTCTTTTGTTGCTCAGGCAATGTATATTGTGTTTGTGCATTGAGGCAGAAATGGTTGCCTTCTATAGGCGGAGGTGATAAGGAGCTTAAGCTAACAGCCAGGTAAACATGGTTGCTGATCTTAGGGGGGGTTTCAGTTGCTGCAAACTTTATGAGCAATACACACTGATACATGTAGTCACTGTGCAGGAGAACATCAGTTCCTCTGTCAATATGAATGTTGCCAGATGTACAACACAGAACACCAGAACAGACAGGCACTCACATAATCAGTGGTGAATTATACCTTTAATTTATCTCTTTTTAAAATGTTTTACCATTCTGAAACATGGCTAGATAATGCTGCTCTGCCTAACTCAATATCTGAGGGCAGATCTGGGAGAAGAGGAAGTTCCCCTCACTGCTTCACTCCTCAGTTGTGTAAAGCATCTGTCACGAGTGACACAGGCCAGGACCACCTGAGAGAAACAGCATGTGCATCAGCCACATGTATCACTGCATCAGAGCTGTGTGGAGGTAAGAGCGATGGCTAACAGACAAAGACTCCTCTCCTCTCTCCTGCTTGTGAGGTGACTAAAGCTTAGAGAACATTGGTATTATCTGTTTAAAGTAATGAGGTCTCTTAGTTTAGGTGCTCCCTTGTCTTGACTCTGCTTGCAGAGGCCTGCGAAGGCTTTTCCACTGATTGTCTTGATCTTATTAAAAGGCTTGCGGTGTTAAAGACAGGAAAACATGCAGATTATTCCTGTTATGTGCACAAGAACACAGAGGTGCTTACAGTGCAGGGGAATGGATTTTGAAAAGGGGGCATTTGGATCACTGTACAATGAAGGCGGGTGGGCTATGCCTGAATCCTCTTAAACCTTGACCTCTTCTTAGTCTCAAGGTGTCAACAAACAAGAAGAATTAACTGCTTGTGCCAACATGAGGAGGTCCGAGTCCACAGCGAATGCTCAGGTCTGCATCCAAACTGAACATGTTCAGTCTCAGTGTGATGGCACATTTTCCATATTTGGTTTTAACTGTTAAATACTAGCAGATGAGTAAAAATACAGCAATAATTCCTGCTTACATGTTTTTTTTTCTGACAAGAGCTGCACTCAGGATTTTCTCAAACACAGTAAAGTATAAGATCATAAAAATAGTCCAATCATTTGTTTGATTCTCTCAGTAAAATCAGACTTTGTGATTGATCTCATTGAAGCCGTTTCAGGCCTTTAGGTGAAATAAAAGATACCCCTTTTCCCTAATGACGTGAGCGGTGCTGCTCTTTTTCCATTTGCTGCTGTGGGTGAGATTATTGCCCCCCCCTATTTCTCTCTGTGGTTAAATAGCAAAGCGCGCTGCTTCCCGGGGTAGACAGCCTTTGCATAGCGGAGGTTATTTAGATAAGCCACCAGCAAGAGCTATATATATATATATATATAGATTAAAAAAAAGGCAAAAAAAACAAAACAAAAAAACCCAGCTGCACTTTAACATGTACTCAAACAAACTGGAAGGACCACGTAGAGGAAGATCTTTTGACTCCATGAACATTGGCTTTGAAGAGAAGCTGCTGAACAATGAGGTAAGAACTTCATCGGTAAAAAGGGAAAAAGAAAAGTAGCCTCTAATATTTTAAGGCCGATATCTTCCAGGTGTATCAGTGTTTAGTCCTGTTTTTTTTTAAAATGCGTTTTGTCATGTGATAAGAGCTTGAGTGTGGCTAACGAAGTGCAGAGGGTTTCTTGCATGTGATATTTTAAGACTACTTTTTTGACAGTGGTGGTGATGGTGGAGATCGGTCCGGTCATCTTAATGAATAAGCCTTCACTTTGTCGTCAGCGCAGATTAATTTAAGCCGTTTTGTTATACTGTAATTTACGTCAAAGGGTTAAGAGGGTTAAAGTGAGATACCTTCGAATTTCATGCCATGAAAGACTCATTATTGCTCATTCTGTACATCCGTCGCTGATTTCCATAGCAAAAGACAGAGGAGATAAAAGATAAACCGATCAATCTGCAGTGTCTGTGATGTCTCCATTAAGGGCATGGAGAAGCACACACTGACAGGACTCTCCAAGGATAATAACACATTATAATAAGCTATATTGCATGTAGACATTTACAGAGATGGACTGCATTAATAACTAAATTCTGATGCTGCTTTGAGGCAAGTTTTCTCTGCAACGACAGACCCAAAATCCATCTCAAGGTTGCGAAATGTTTGGCAAAAAAAGCGGAAAAACAACTAAGGAACGTGACAAACATGGATCAAGTCTGAGACAAAATCTTCTGACTAAATTTCTGTGGCTTTAGCGGCCAATCCGATTGTGTCTGTGACCTTCACCTAAAACTTCTTCTCCAACATCTTAACACATTTTAATGCATTTTTAGGCCTTTTCCAACGGTGGCGCACAATTAACAACGCTGCACAAATGCTGGCCTCAAACTGAATTATGTCTAAAAGTGAATAATAATAATCTCCCGTCTCTCACAACAAGGGTAAAAGGGGGAAGTTTTAACTGATTAACTGAGCTGTTGTTATTAGCTGTGATTTGATGTGGGACAGGTCTACGTAAAATCGGCCCACTCTGCGCGCTGCAGCGATTAAAAACGCTGCCTAATGTCTGGTAAGATTTCAACATGCATGGAGCTAATAATAGGCTTCCCCGCTGTCTAAATGAGATTGCAGTAAGGCGATTCTTTGAGACAGAGACAAGTTCATCTTCGTTAAACCGAGACGCAAAGAGTTGACCCCGGGGAGCGTCCTGATCCAGTCTCCATGCACTAATGCTTTCAGGGATACTACCGACAAGGGTCCACCGAAAACTGGCCAGCCGCGCGGTTTACACAATGCTGGAAAGGCGAAATATGGTAGGAAGTAACTGAACTGAATTTAACTGATGCTTGTGACCGGCCCGCTCCTTTACTCCCCCCCCTTCACAAATTGTATCCATTAGACTGTGTAGATATCTCAACCTAATGCAGTTGCGCAAGAATACAATATAGTGTCTAAATCAGATGTATGCTACATTTAAAACGATAGGGAAAACGTTGCATTCATTCAAAACAGATTAGTTGTTCTTTGCTGTTGGCGTGTTGTAGTCCTAAAATCTGATACAGGATTAAGGCTACAATAATTTTCCCCTGGCGTGTGCAGCGCGCACACACCAGCGTCAACGTGAGAGCGCTGTCCAATGTGCTGAAACGGACAAGAGGGTTGGTGGTTACTAATCTCAGCCCCTCTCCACATGTATCTATTGCACGTGCGTTTTGTTCATATATGTGTAAAGAAACAGCCCATGTTTTATTTGAGATGTGACTGAAATATTTGGGAACCTACGCTCTCTCTGACTCTTAGCCTCTCCTACTTGTTAGGAGTGATGCATGTTCATAAGATGTTCATAGGATTTTTGAATGGCTAGATTCTCTTAAGCATTCACGTCATTACCTATCCTGAGCTATGCTTCAGTCACGGGGAAAATGCATTGTGTAATCTTGACTCAGGTCAACACTACATGAAAAATATAATACAATGTTGTTCCATAAAGTGCCATATGCAGCCACTGTTGGGAGTTGAGTGATGATCTTTTGGTATTACACAATTTAAAATCTGTCTTTCATTGCTATTTTCAGATAAACAAATCAACCTTCACTAAAATTGAAGAAAGCACCGAAAAGAAGAATACATCAGAGAAAGGGAGAGCAACAATTATCTTTTCCCTCAAGAATGAAGTGGGAGGACTTGTAAAGGCACTCAAACTCTTCCAGGTATGCAAAAACTTACTTAATGTTTACATTATCTATCTATTATATCTGTCCTTGTTCAGTGAAATCTGTTTGGATGAAACTCAAGTTAACTTACAGATGATAACGACATTTTCTCATTGTTTTTCTTGCAGGAAAACCACGTCAACCTTGTACACATAGAGTCCAGAAAATCCAAAAGACGCAACTCTGAGTTTGAGATATTTGTGGACTGCGACAGCAACCACGAACAACTGAATGAAATAATCCAGCTGCTTCGGAAGCATGTGAATGTGGTGGACATGGAGCCTCCAGATAACTCCTGTCTACATGAGGAAGGTAGGAAAGCACTGAATGAAACGGTGAAGACAAATTCTATCCAATTAAACCTGATTGACAGTAAACAGCTATTTTCTTGTCTTCTTCTCTTCTCAGATATGTATGATGTTCCGTGGTTCCCAAAGAAAATTTCAGATTTGGACAAGTGTGCGAACCGTGTCCTGATGTATGGCTCTGAGTTGGATGCCGACCATCCGGTATGTAGGCCCAAATAAACCCCCCAAAGGGTTGACTTACAAACTCCTTTAATATGAAGCACTCTCATATTTCCATATGCTCCTCTCCATCAGGGTTTCAAGGACAATGTCTACCGGAAGAGGAGAAAGTACTTTGCAGACCTTGCCATGGCCTACAAACAGTAGGTTTTTATTGTACATTTAAATGGTTACTTTGGAAATCTGCAAAATTTGTACTTGATACTGAGACATTTCTGCTTCTTGTTCTAGTGGGGATCCCATTCCTCGTATTGAGTTCACAGAGGAGGAAGTGAAGACCTGGGGTGTTGTGTACAGGGAGCTCAACAAGTTGTACCCCACCCACGCCTGCCGCGAATACTTGAAGAACCTGCCACTGCTGTCCAAATACTGTGAATGTCGGGAGGACAACATCCCTCAGCTGGAGGATGTCTCACGCTTCCTCAGGGGTAGGTTGCAGTTTATTTAATAAAACATTCTTCTTTGGCTTCAAATACAAAATTAGAAGTTTTTTCAATTGCTTTTTCAGTTTTGTAAACGTAATTTCTCACGTGTTTCAAACATCTTCTCAGAACGTACTGGATTTACCATCAGGCCTGTGGCAGGTTATCTGTCCCCACGTGACTTCCTTGCTGGTTTGGCCTTCCGAGTTTTCCACTGTACCCAGTACGTGCGGCACAGCTCCGACCCCTTGTACACCCCAGAGCCGTGAGTAACATACAGAACTATATGAAGAAAAGTAGTAGTAATGGTCACATAAGGCTATTGGGCTTAATACTCTGTGATCTTTTATGATCTAGGGACACATGCCATGAGCTGCTGGGTCACGTCCCACTGCTAGCAGAGCCCAGCTTCGCCCAGTTTTCTCAGGAGATCGGTCTTGCTTCACTTGGGGCTTCAGATGATTCAGTTCAGAAACTGGCCACAGTGAGTGACACAAGGCAGAAACTGAATCAAATCAAATTCAGTAAATTCTGAATAACTGTAATAATCTGTTTTATCTCCTCCTCTGTTACAGTGCTATTTCTTCACAGTGGAGTTTGGCCTATGCAAACAAGAAGGGCAGCTGCGAGCATATGGAGCAGGGCTGCTGTCATCTATCAGCGAGCTTAAGGTAAATATATTTAAACAAGATATCCATACAGTGGACATCTTAACACAGGCTTACTTCTGTACTTTCTTTAGTAGAACCACTCAAAATACAGATTGATTTGTATTTAATCGTATGACCCAGATGTGGGCTCATGTTTACATGAAACATCTGCAACATCTTTGTTATGTTCCTCTCCTGCAGCATGCACTCTCTGGTAATGCAAGGATAATGCCTTTTGACCCCAAAGTCACATCCAAACAAGAATGCATCATCACAACATTTCAGGATGTCTACTTTGTGTCAGACAGCTTTGAGGAGGCCAAAGTGAAGATGAGGTGAGTGAAAATTATCCACAAACTACACCATTGTTTCATATGTAATTAAACATCTACAATATATTATTCAATGATGATGTTATCTTCATTTCAGGGAGTTTGCCAAGACCATCAAGCGTCCCTTCACAGTCCGATACAATCCTTACACCCAGAGTGTGGATGTGCTAAAAGACACTCCCAGCATCAACAGCGTCGTGGAGGAGCTCCGGCACGAGCTCGACATCGTCGGTGACGCCCTCAGCCGGCTGAACAAGCAGCTGGGCGTCTGACCGCCAACGATCCAGCTCAAGTTAATCACCTTACAGTGCATCAACGCTCGCTGTGTCACACAACCCCCAGCCCCCCAGCACCCACTGTAGAGATACTGCTTGTGTATTGCCCTTCGTCAGTACAATGAATGTGCACTGGTTTTGGCAAAATGTTCTGTTGTCCCCACTGCATGGTATATGACATTTACAAATTTACAGAGGCGTGTTAGGTATGCTTAGCCACTGATATCAATACATTGCACAAACCCAAAGAGCTGCTTAACCTGAGACACTGTTTTGTTTCATTTGTACTTGGCTGATTTGGCTTCTGTATTGCAAACAGTTAATGCGCTTTCATGGTAAGTGAGTATCCTTTAAAAACATCCCTAGCTGTTACAAACACAGATGTGGTTTCTTCCTTCTATTGTTAAGTTTGTCTGCTGTTGTATATGATTATGTGATTTTTTTTTTGTAATTCATTTCATTTTTTGTCTTCTTCACATTTAATCCTCCTCACTTCAGTGATATGTATAAAATGTACCTTGTTTGTATTCTTTTGGTGTATGTATCATGCTTCTTTTGTGTGCTGTTGAGGGAAATTATGAAAGTGAAAACTGGTGTTTAAGAATGTTTTCAATACTGGTTATGACAGATTTGGCCCATGTACCCTGACCTGTTTTATTTTACAGTGATGATTTTGAATACCTCCTCTTGAAGTGAATATAATTGTAGTACTCCTGAAATCAAAACATTATTTTTCTACTGTAAAGAAATATAGACATTATAGCAGGCTATGTATCAAACTACTGAAAAAAATAAACAAAAATGTTCATTGTGTCCTCACAGAGTGTCAGTGGTTTCTTACCTGTTGGATTATTACTTTTTGGGGTCTTCATGGTGGTGATTTGAATACTGGGAGCTGAGAGAGATGCTGATTATCCAAGAGTTGCAGAATGATGGCAGCGAAGACCCTGAAAGTAATGATAATAGTTATGTTCAGGTTGGAGTCAGTGTAAGCCTATGTTGTATTAATTATAGATATCTTTGATCACCTTATTGTATTATTTGTAAATCTAACTTTAAACAGAAATACCAGACCACAGTTTCTCTAAGCTGGATAACATACAACCGAGCCTTGACTGATGGTGTCACTGACTGATACCTGTAACTGGTTCATGGCCACTGAATTACTGATTTTTTTTTATTTTTGACTATATGATATCCTAAAGTGTTTTATTTAACAAAGCTGACCAAAGTCCAAACAAGACTCCTCTGTCTTACCTAGAATGCTATCATCAGGGTTTTGCTTTTAGCCGAGCGTATTGCTGCACAGCACGTTGGTTCAATGAGTTGTATAGCTCGATTGGTGTAATTAGTTATCAGGTTCACAGCAATCAGCCGAGCTGGTCCCCACTTCAGCAGCCAGCACAGTGAGCTCATCTCAACACAAACACTGGAATACACACGTCATTGCCACACACACACACACACTGGCTTTTCTCTTCGCCTTAAGCACGCGGAAGCCCCCAGCAGAAAACTCGGGAGATGTCCACATTTATCAGTGAGCAAGACAACAGAGACAGCCCACCGTTCCGGCAACATCCGGAGCCTCGCATAATTACAGATTCCACCAGTGACATCAGCGGAAAACCCCGTCACCGCACACCACTGTAGGCCCGTGGCCTGTCAGCAACAGTGAGAATTGGGGCTGTCAAGGAGGCAATTAATCACATCTTCGAACACATCATTCCCTAACTGTCACAAAGACACATACTTAAGAGGCAAGACGCAGTTTGCTCAGTTTGAGCGTGATGGGCCGAGCGAGCGTGTCAGGAGGTCAGCGGTCGACGAGCAGTTTACCGCGCTTATACATTGAGGCGGCGGGCGCAGTGGTGTTTTTCGTCTTCGCCAATCGACGTATACATAGAAAATAACAGCCGTTGCCAGAGCTGCGTGACCGCGATTTCACGCGCATCATCAATGAGAACACAAACGGCGAAATGCCCGGCATGAGCCTCTCTCAAATCACCCCCCGACAGCCCAGTAACACCGTTTAGTTTGAGAATTCATTGCCGAGACTCCATGCTTAAACAAGCATTCACCTCCCTCAGACCAGCCGCATTATTTTGCCGATCGATTCCAGCCGACAAAGCCAGCAACGAGTCGCCAGAGTTCCCCGGCATGAGCGGGACCTGGGGAGATACCTAGTCAACTTATTAACGAATATTCACCTGTCACCTGTTGCAGATGATACCGATCAATCAATCTCAGATCAGTCCACCGATCAGACCCAGCGTCACGCCGCACGGCGCTATTTACCGAGGCGTCAGCGGTTGTATTTGGACGACCACCAGCGACAGCATCAGAGGATAAAACACATTGCGCAACTGACAAAACACACAGTAACCATTGCCAATCAACACAGCCGGCCAGCCGACCGACCAGCCGACCTTTAAAAGCGAGCCTGCACCTGACTGCACAAACGTTTCTCGCCTCCATCTTACGCCCAAAGACGAACAGGCTTTACACGATCTCCAACCCACCAGAAAATCACCGACAGCCGCCGATAGCGTAAACGCAGTGACGATTGCTCAGATCGCGCACAGGCCCGCCCGCGCAGTCGCAGTCGAATACAACACAACTTTCGTACCATCGTACAATACGGAAGGGCAGACATTCAGCAGCGTCAGCAGCTGCGCGAGACCGTTGTGCGATGAGACGCCAGGCCTGCCTTCATTCACGCTGCATGCTCGCCTTTCCTGACACCGTGAACGGACATACCGCGAGCTGCCCGCGGGAACATACATGACTTCGGCGCTCAGACATGCTCACTCCACCGAGCCTCTCTCGATGCCACCATCACTTCTTCCCAGTGACATCAACGCCATGCACAGCCCGAGGCACTACAGCTCACTCTCATCATTACAACCGCTGATCCTGACTGCTGACGATTGCGAGATATCTGGTTTTCTTCGTTCGCTTTCTGTCCACCAGCCCCGCTCATAGTTTGCGATGCCTACCAGACCAGAGCCGGTGGACAGAGAAGCAGACAGGAAGAGCGGATATCTACCAATCATCCAACCAGCCAAAAGTTGGATCAATAGAAGTTTGCCCATGCATGAAGATGTCTCTACAGGAGTAAGTGAGGCCTGTAGTGCCTCTCAGACTAATGGCAGCGTTGTTAAGTCACTGGGAGGAGTAATGAATGGCATCAGGGAGGAGGTGAGTTGGCGGGGCATGTCTAGCACGAGGAAGCTCATATATTCCACTGAGCAAAAGGAAACTCAGCATCTTAGTCATGTCTACAGTGTGTCAGGAAGGCAGGTATGCAGCATGAGATGGAAATATTAGAATTCTCATCATAACATCTCATCACTGGCACCATCGCACTGTGCTGAGGAAATCGCTGCTATTATGAATGTCTGCTCTTCCATGTTAGTAATGATGGTACAGAGGAATGTGTTAGCGGTGACAGCTCACTGACTTCCTCCTCTCTTTTGCGCAGAGAGACAATATCACTGTGCACGATCTGAAACTTCAATCAATCACTGCGGTTTACACGCTGTAATAAAAACATGTCAGTGGTGTTGTGGGTTTTCTGAATTAGCTTAAATTCAGTATAAATGTCATCTTTAAACATAAAATAGAGCTTGAACTTGACATTTTAATACAATCAAATACAAACTCACTTTAAAATCCAGTTTGCCGGTTAATAATGTCCAGCTTGTGTTGATACAGTGTATGAGAGGATTTTGTGGCATTATATGTGGTGTTGTTTTATCGATTGCAGCACGTTGTTTTGTCCACCTCTACAGTATGTACTACAGCAAAATAACAAGTACACTTAGACTATAATACAACCAAATAACTACTGGCAACCATATGTAGACTCAGTAAATAGCACTGAGTGGCATCGGGGCAAAAGCAAGATTCACAGTCAGTTGGTTTGTCCTGAGTTGATTAATTGGGAGGTCCTGTCTGCCGTGTCTAACAAGGTGTGACAAGGTGAATATTCATTAATAAGTTTGACTAAATCTTGTCCCAAAAAAAGAAGGTCCATAGCTCATTTCTAATTAGGTTCTCCTGTCCTGTTTATATTTTGTTTATCAACAAGTCAAATAACAAAAATAAATCTGCAACAATTCTGAAATTGAATACTTGTTTTAAGCATAAATCTCAGCAAAAGTAGATTTCTCTCGCTTCTAAACTGAGAATTATTTACTGTTTGTATGTCAAATTTGATTTAAGGAAATCATGCCGGGCATTTTTCACCATTTTATGGCCCACATTATTACTCCATTAATCCAGAAAGTGATCACATAATGAAAATAATCCTTAGTCGCAGCTCTAACTGGCAGCTTCTCTTGTTATTTTTCCTGCTCTTGTACATCAGTTAGCGAGAGAGATGAAAAAAAAAAAAAACTACACCACCACCACTGCTGCCCACCACCCTCCAATCTTATAAGCCCCTTGTTCTTATAAGCTACTTTCATGTCGACCGCTGATGCCTCCTGACACACTGGCTCGCTCAGCCCTCTGAACATCCCACCCTTCAAACTGTTAAACAAACGCTGCATCTTATCAGACTGCCTCTTAAATTATGTGTCTTTGTGACAGTTAGGAACAGTGTGGCCTGGAGGGAGGGTGACAAACGAAGATTGTTTGCTCCTTATTGGCTAATTCTCACTGTTGCTGGCAAACCACAGGCCTACAGTGATATGCAGTGACAAGGGTTTTCCACTGATGTATCCACTGTGAATAGAGTCTGTAATTAACTCTGAGGCTCAGTTCTAATTAATCTTCTTGCCAGACTTGGTGGAGCTCTGTCAGTCCTCGCTCTGTTTTTGTCTTGCTCACTGTTAAATGTAGGACATGTCTGAGGAGTTTTCTGCTTTGGGAAATTTCCCCGCGTGCTAAAGGTGAAATCTGAAAGAAATGTGTGTGTGTGTGTGTATGTGTGTGTGTGTGTGTGTTTGTGTGTTGGTTAAACCACTTTCCCCAATGCTGGCTGTAAGAGTGAGGACATGTCAATACAGTTTACACTTGCTGGATGGGGCCTGATAGCTAATTACACCAATCAGGCTGCTACAACTGTTAGACCAGCGTGCAGCACAGCGGTCGTCGTATGGGGGCCAGTGGTCAGAAAAACAACAAAATCCGAAGGTGTAAAGTCATTTCATTGTCACCAACGAGAGGCAATGCGCCCAGATGGAAAAGTGCCCGTGACAAAGCCCAAAAATGTCACCTCTAACAGCAACCCATTTTTTGTCTGGAGGTCTGCCACTAAAATTCTGGTGGTGCCAAAGATCTGGTTTCCTAATGTGTAGCTGACCTATTTAACCAAAGAGCCAGCCTGCCCAGGGATCCTCATGTCCTGGAAATATCAATCCAAAGACCTGTGAGAGTCAGACTGAGTTTCTTTATCTTCTTCTGTGAGACAGAGGAGGTTGGGAGCGATGATTTGCATGTAAATGATTTTGACGGATGAGGTCTTTGCTTGATTCCCCCTCCCTCCCTCTCTGTGCAGTCACATCCCTGCTGTGGAAACCCCTGGGAGAGTAATTTCAAGGTCATCAAAAGCCTGTTTAAAGCCACCCAGATCCATCACTCTTTGTTTCACCATCAAGACACAGAGGCAGACAAACCCACAGCTGTATTCCTGTTCATGCAGCTTTGACAGTTTAAAACAAATGAGACATTTTGGAGTATTATCTTAGCTCTGAATGCACCTATGAGAACTCATCATGGGGTCCCCAAATCTTAAGTGAAATAGGAAGAGCAAAGTCATAGTTCAGCACAAGCAAGTAAGTTTATAAAGCAACTCACCCTTGCATATTTAGAGGAGTAAGGGTCCTCAAACAGGGCCCAAACATGTTTCTGCCACCGGCTCCACAGGCTCCCACTCCTGGCGTCAGGAGAGTCCCCCTGCGCCAGCCTCCTTGTCATTTCATCCACATCATCCTCGGCGTGCTCCGGCTCCGGCTCAGGATCATCGCTCCCCAGGTCTAACAGTCCCCCCCCGCCGAAACTATCAAGGGCCTCCTCTGCCTCCCGGTGCTGGCGATAGGTCATCCAGCAGCATGGCTCCACGTCTGTCTCATCAATGCCCCAGAAGGCCAGTTCTTCCTCATAGAGGGGCCCGCAGACATCAGCCGGGCAGTGCAGTTTACCTGTCCTGTAGTAATTGAGGATATGTGCAAAAACGCCGGGGTGGCGGTCGAAGAAAAACTCCTCGATCTTGGCATCATAGTCAAAGTGGTTGGGTGCATCAGGCTCGGCCAGCCAGGACAAGCGAGTGCCAGGTAGGGTGCGCAGGGTGCTGCGGTATGTCTGATGTCTGATCCCTCCCACGTTTATCACAATGCGATCCTTGTCGTCGCTCAGGCCCATTGCGTCCCTTAGGCATTTCTCCAATAAGTTCCCTTCATCTCAAAGGTAAGTCTAAGCGCACCGTGCCACCATGCACAGCAGTGATGCGACCGAAGAAAACAATTACATAAGGAAATCAGCGCGCAAAGCAACCTGTCCTGTCTCACCTGACTATGAAAAGAAATCGGGGCTGCTTGACGCGCATCAGGCTACATTCCCTCTATTAAAGAAAACCCTGTTATTTTCTACGCGCACCTGTCATGCAACTGGAGGATCATAAACGCTTAGAGCTGCCAGACTCACTGGAGGGTATAGAATCGGAATCCAAAAATGATCGCAGCCAATGGCATCACATTAAGAATGGACGTCACATCGTCGGTAAATCCAAGATGTCGAGATTAAAGGACAAACGCTGGTAATATTTCTCCCCTTTGCCAGCAGAATAAATCCAGCTCTTTGGACTCCCCGGGTTGCGGTAATTGATCAGATCAGTCCTGAGCAGGTTTATGACTTTCACAGCAAGGTGACTGCGGTGGTGCTGAGCGGACAGCGCCTGTCCAGCAGGCTCCTGATGGGGGGGAGACTCGGCGCTGCTTCAGTCCCTCCTCTGTTGCTGCCTACAGACTCACCTCCTTCACACCGACGCTCAGCCCCGCTCCCTCTCACTGCGTTTACCGACGCTCTCGCCCGCTATAGCCTAAGGCAGGTCTTTGTCTCAGCGCGGAGATGCTCCCCTACTCCTGAGACTTTCCCTCTCATTCATGCGTCGTGGAGAAGAAAACATCCACACAGTCTGTGAGGGACGGGGAGGAAAATGTGCGTCTCGATTCAGTGCTGCGTGATCAAACAAAATCAAAGATGAGAGGGCGACAGAGCCTCCTCATAAAAAAAAACGCCCAAACTGCCTGTTATTCACACCGTGCCCAGCTCTTCTCTCAAATCAGATGGAGCATGCCCAGTGGAGGACCCTGCGTTTATTAAAACGTGCTGTCAAGTTAAGTCAGGTTCCAATTAGGTCTTTTGAAATCGTCATCGCTGCCCAATTTTTCTTCTCATTCTCATTTAACGTCGTCGCTCGGAGGGTTAAGGCCGGTCAGCGGCTGTGTGTGTGTGTGTGTGTGTGTGTGTGTGTGGAAAGGTGAAGGTGTGACCCTGGAGCCATGAACGCGCAAATCACCATAACATCAAGAAAAGAGTCTGATCATATAGGTCTCAAAATGTACTGGTGTAAGAATCCAGATTGTAACTGTTGTTGACGGTCTGTGTGTGCACAGACAAATGAGATATTTTGATGCAAAATACTTTTTTTTTTTTTTGCGCAACTCAATGTGTTGCACTTGATCTTCTACTTGATGCGCCAGCAGAGGGCGCCATTGTTCACTGCGAAAACAGTCAGACGAGCAGCACTCGGTTCTGTTTATCTTGTTTGTTAAAGTTTGTCATTTATCGTGGGAGCTCAAAAACATGTAAGCAGAATAAAAATGCGGAAAATTAAGCCATAAACTAAAAGAATGAGAGTCGTTTTTGGAGCAGATGTGACTCCAGGATGAAGAATTCCTTAAAATGACTATTGTAGCATATTTAATGAGAACCTGAATGAGAAACGATAAATCATGCAGCACGTGTAGACCTGTATACCAAGGTGCTTTATTACTGTGATGCACATTTTAACATTTTAATTTACTCTGAAATGTTTTTCACAGAGACAATAAGAGGTGTGTGTTTCCATTTCTTCCTTTATGCCCGACTTTCTTTCTGCCCCTCTTCCCAGACAGAACATGGGAACTGCCCTGACTTCGCCCTACATTTAATCTGACCAAAACACATTTTTAGACTCGCAGAGCAGCAAAGTGGGACTCCCTCCTCTCTCGCAGACGGAGAGCTTGTTGTCCCCCCTCAGCCTTCCTCTCCTCCTGTCTGCTTCACTTGGTGGGCAGTTCTCCCGTCTCGGTTTTCACTCACGATTATAAAGGAGGAGTTTCCAGCATTGAAATGCTCGTATTTCCCCCCCAACTGGCCTGAATAAGCGGAGTCTTCGGAGACATTAGACTGGCCTCTCAGAGTGTGTGATTTGGGCTTAAGGACGAAAAAAAAAAAAAACTGGCAACATGGTTGTGGCGGGCTGCACGAAATGCATTAAATATATGTTATTCTTCTTTAATTTTATTTTCTGGGTGAGTTGAACACATTTTTGTTTCTAAGTAGCTTTTTGAGTTTGCTCCTTTGATGTTTGAGTAACATGCTTCTGCTTTCCTAAGACTTTTTTTTATCTCCGTCTTGTTTGATTAAGCGGCCTAACAGCTGCTCATTTACACATCTGTGTAGCTCAGGGCTTTACATTCATAAATGATAAATCCTAGAGGAGACTCGCAGAGTTTCCCGCCCTGCTTTACTAATTATGCTGCTCTGTCTGGGGCTGTTCTGTCTTAAAAGAGGGGAGCAGCATCGGTAGAGGAGGCACGGCACACAAAACCTTGGTCAGGCAGAGTTGAAAATGCTCTTACCCTTCATCAACAGTTATTTTCTGCATGGCTGAGCACCAGTGCAAGGTGGCTGAAAGGGAAAGAGAGGGGAGCACTCTAGGCCGGGTTCTGCTTTTTTTTAATTTTTATCTTGAGTATGTCTCACATTAACTCTGCTTCAGATCCATCATTTCTTTGGATTAACTCATGCTCATATTAACCATAACCTCCAGGTAGTGAAGTCAGATTTCTGCGGTTGTTTTGGGAGGGAAAACTGAACAAACTGTACTTCAGTAATGGATGGTTTCTTGCTGATTAGAGGGGTCTGGCTCCCCCCAAATTAAAAACACATAAAGGGAGAGATTGAACAGGGCTAGTAGAGTTTCTGGGGGAGGGGAAAGCTGTTTCCCTCTGACATTTCCTTTGTTCCTACCTGGTCATCAGACTAGCATTTTCCACCTCTGAACCTTTAAAGAGTCCAAGAAACACCTCATTCAGTGGCGCAGTTTTATTATTCATTTACCATCCATTCACCCTGAAAACTGAACTCCCCTCAAGCCCGTCTTGCTTTTCTGAAAAGTTATTTCAGTGATAATGGACTTGCCACAATACTTCACCACCCTATTGCAGCTGTCTGCATTTTACGCCTCATTACATTACATCAGACTTCCTGCAGATGTGTTGTCCATTTTATGTGTTCAGTTGTGGCCTTCAGTGCAATCAGAGCTGGTCACTTGTTAGTGAATTTCCATTTGGTTTGTCTGCACAAAACAGCTCTTTTTAAAGCATAGAGTCACTGTATCCTGCATCCACTGAATTTGATTGATCGTTTCCTTTGTTGCTTTTGCTGTTGTGCCTGTCATTGTGAAAACTCTGAGCCCTCTCTTCCTCATTTTGCTATTTTTCATGTTGAGGATTCAGTTTCCTGCTTCTTGGAGAACAATAGAGTGCAGTCATGGCAGTCATGTGCAGATATCTAGATATAAACATTGGTATAAAGAAAAAAAAGTTGCCAGCATGTGTCAGATATACTGCCCTGGATGTGATCTTTCAGTAGTTATGCTCCATCTGCATTTCTGTGATAACACTTTTATCAGGATATTTCTGCTTTATTAGATATAGGCTAGAGGAGTGATTGAGGGAGATAAAGCTGAACAACAAAGTTGTTGAGTTGGTCACTGCAGGTCACTGAAATGTCAGGATATCCTTTCATCACATATGTGAAAGAACAGAGGACAGTTCACTGCCTTACAACAGAGCTGGACACACAGGGCAAGAAACGTTAGCAGAAAGGTTTTGACGTTGATTTGATGGGTCTTTTTAAAATGTCTTAACAATTTATAACTACAGCTTTGTTTTAATATTCATGCAACAGTCTCCCCTGAATATCAGACATTTTAAATGGCTCTGATCCTCCTCAATGTTTCACCAAAGTAAAGGAACATGAACGGGAATAATTAAATCATTTCTCTCTTTGGGACAGTTGGCCGGAGGAGTGATCTTAGGAGTGGCCCTGTGGCTCCGCCATGACACACAAACCAGCAACCTCCTCGTTCTTCAGTTTGAAGGCCAGCAGGCACCAGGCACTTTCTATATCAGTGAGTATACACCATTTACATTAGAGCCTCCCAACTGAAAAAAAAACAAAACATTAAAAGTGATCCTTTCCTTGCACAGAGCTGATGTAAATCTGCCTTTCTGAGTTTTCAAAGTTTGGAAAGCTTTTAACATTTCACACTTCAGTGCTTCATGTCCACTGAGTGCAGTGACCTCAATTTGGGCACACGCAGGAAACACACATCTTATAATGTAATACAATCAAATACGACAGTACTACAAACTGTGGGCTCAAAAACACCATAAAAGTGAATCATCCCCTCACTGTCTCACAGTCCCACTAAAAATAAACTACATTACAAGGAGCAGTAGAGGGAATTCCACGATGTTGTATAGATGTTCTTGTTAATTTGTCCACCTCCTGTAAGTTGCTCTGTCATCTTGTGCCCCACCTACTGTGGAACCAGTCATTCTTCCTCTATTACTCATTTTTCCAGGTTACTGTGTTGTGTTTCTGTCCTCACACCTTGTTCCCCACATGACAGGAAGCTCACATTTAATGTGGTGGAAGTTAACTAATTCACAGAAATAGCCTACCTGTCTTTTACACTCCTCTGGGACCATGTGAGTAATGTCCAGAAATAGTAAGAGCGGTGTGACCTCTAAGAAAAAGACCAGGAAACAGGACCTACGTAAATCCGCATGACTTAAGAGTGGCACAGCCCGGCGTCTCTACACCTCAGTGTTTTCGCTTGGCTGTTAGTATGAAACATAGGTGATGATCTCTTAACCAGATAAAAATACATGTTTATGAACTTCACAAAGTCCCACCCTTGAGGTTCTTTCAAGAGAGAGAGAGAGAGAGAGAGAGCAGATGCTTCAGACAGATGTTGAGACATATGTGGGCTCTGAGAAAATTAATGGTCTGTGAACGTGGTGCACAAATAAAGCCATCGTGTGCCTTCTGTCACTCACACTTTAAAGTATTTGATCCTCAGGAATTTTCAGGAGTTTTGTGTATATCTTTGCAAAAGTCTTAAAGGACTCAACGAATCCCAGGACCAGGAGTATGTGCCTGAGACTGTGTTCACTGCATGAACTAAAGCCATAAATCATCATTATGTCTCCTTCGCTGCCCTCAGCAGTCCAGCGATTGGCACTAAAACCTACAATACATGATATGTTTTAGACATTTCAAAGGTCCATCATCTCAGTTTGTTGTGGTGGTGAACTTTAGTGAGCCCATTAATTTAGATTTGGGCTCCTGCTGCTCTCCCATACTTACCCCTCAGTAAGTATACAGAGCAATGGCAAGCCCGTTCTTTTTATAGAGGAAAGGCTCGCTCATGATTTTAAAGGCAGGGCGGCAAGAGAGGCCCACCCAGGCGAGATCAAGGGAATGGTTCTTTTTTTCCCTCGCTTGAACATACGCCCTTGCATAATTCAAATAACCTTGTACATCTGCACATTACCTCTCAAATTAGAGTTTGGAGTGGATGTTTTTAGCATGCTGGCACACCAAAGTGGTATTTATGTAAGGCTGAAAATACACAGTCTCCTACCTCTTAACCAGTGCATGAAATCATTATTGGTGGCAGTTGTCAGTAGACTTTGGTTAGTGCTACAGCCTCTCATACTGTAGGGGATAAAGTAAGTATGTAGAGTAAGTGACAGATTTTGCTACACAAGTAGACAGAGTATTTCAGTTGCTTTACTCTGTATGTTTAATGCAGAGCCTCGGCCTGAATACTGTAGCTTTTCTACATTGTTTCATGGTTGCACTGGGGGCAAGCAGACTGTGAAGGAAGGCAAAATTAATATTGATATGAAATTGCAATGCATATGCGCATCATTGTACACAATGGGAAAGCTATTATCTGAAGCCTCCCAGCTGCTGAAACCTGCTCTGCTGATACTTTAACCACTTTGTCCAAACAGGAAATTTCTCCCACATTAACTCCCACATGAAAACAGCAATAAACAAAGATCTGCTGGGCTTTAAAGTCTTATTCATTGCAAAATCATTCAGTTATAAAGCTGTTTATTAAAGTACAAACCAAAGACTTACACTGGGGCTCCAGTCGGTCTGATTCTCTCTCAGTCATTGTGTGTAAAATGAGAGTGCTTTTTCCCCCCTGATGTTTCAGCTGCTGTCAGCGCTTACCAGAAACTTTCAATGCAAACATTTCAACTGCTGTATCTCAAGTGCCTCCACTATAGCTGTCATCACAGCACTTCATCGATTTAACATTTAAATGATTTTTACTCTGTAACTGGTGCTTTGAATATTTTAAAGGACATTTAAAATTAAAAGCTTAATATTTCTTGATGTGAGAGAAATGAGAAACTCGATACCATTCTCATATCTGTATGTTATATATATGGCCACAGCCAGGAGGCAGAATGTTAGCTTAGCTAACATTAGAGACGTTAGAGACTGAAAACATGGCTAAACAGCTCGCTTGGCTCTGTCAAAATGTAACAAAATGCACCTACTTGCACCACTAAAGCTCACTAATGAACACATTATATCTAATGTGTTTAATGTGAGCCCAGCTGGCTGTTTCTCTATTTCCTATCCTTATGCTAAGCTAAGATAACCAGCTGCTCATTCCAGCTTCATACTTTACAGATATGAAAGTGGTATCAGCATGGGAGCAGAGTCAGTAGCAGGTTAGCTTAGCTAAGCAGAAAGAGCTGGAAACAGTTAGCCTAGCTCTGTTTGAGGGTAAGAAAATCTGTTTCCTGACACCTCTTTAGCTTTTGGCTGTTTTTATACTTTGAGCTTTGCACAGATTGAACAAATGAGATAATGTGTTAATTAGTGCGCTGGTAGATTTTATAATAATTGGACAGACCTAGCTAGTTGTTTACCTCTTTCTAGCCTTTATGCTAAACTAAGCTAACGGGCTCCAGTGACCAGCATTAGCTTTCTCATCTAACATTTGGCAAAGAGGGAGAACAAGTGTATTTCCCCAAAATGTCAAGCAATTGCTTTAAACTGCTACTTACTGTTATACAGTGACCTTTTTTCCAACATCTTTCTTTCACAAGGATTATATATGCTGCCTTTCAGTGATTAATCCTCATCTCATCATTTATCCACTGACAGACGTATGATTGTCTGAGTTTATTGGTGTCAAGCTCAGACAGTGTGGACATGGCTTCAGAGCTCCTACCTTTTTTTGTTTTTTAATGGTGGATGGGAAGAAAAAGGAGAAGTCCAAGTGGGGCTTTTAGCTGGTGTTCACCTCCCTTTTTTTTGCCCCACTGAAGATTACACAGGGAGACAAGAAATAAATGAACTTCCCTGGTGGTATAAAATTGCCTGTCTCCCTTAAAGTCTCAATGGCCTTCAAACCTCAAAGGGTGTTGTCATAGTAATGGAAGGCAGTGGAAATAGTGCCTGCTTTGCCGCATTGCCAGGTTACTGGCCCTGGTAGCCGTTTCTCACTACAACAAAAACATCAAGTCCTGAAAGAGAGAGAGAGAGACAGGCCGGGGGTGGGGGTAAAGGAGGAGGGTGTTGAGTTGAGACAGGGAGAGAAAGATAGTGTAGTATGAGGGAGGAAGGTTGGTGCGTGGTATTTGAGGTGCGGTGTGAGGTGTTGTGAGCCACCAGACGCAACAGTCAGAATCTTATTGTCCGTCCATTTCAGGCCCACTCTGTCCTTGGGCTACATTAGAAGGCTGTGTTCGCGTGTGTGTAGAATAAAACCCGGGCGAGTCTGCTCCTGCTCCCCAGACTGTCTCGCTAAAAGCAACTGATTGAAGTATTCACATCGCTACTTAAGTGAAAGTGCCACCCACACAACTTTATGTACCGTTAGATAGAGTTTAGGCCCTTCAAAGGGTCTAAGATAAATCTGAGGATGATTAATGGACTAAGGATGAAAATTAACATGACACGTTGGTATTTTCAGTTTGTCTAATCTTTACTTTTTTGTGAAATACCAGACAATTTTACCCATTTGGACCTCAAAGGTTATTTAAAAGAAACCATCTAGTTTGGAGGCGGAAAGGTCTATTTGTTGCACCACTAAAAAGCTCAACAAGCTTCTCTATGAATGTCATAAACTAAAAATATTGAACTAGTTTAATCTAACGGTGTATTTATTTGATCATACAAAACCTAATCTGGTAACTTCAAGTAACTACAGCTGTCAGATAAATCTAATGCAGCCAAAAAAGTACAATATTTCCCTTTGAAATGTTGTGGAGGTGAGAAATGTAAAGAAGTAGCATTAAATGTCATTAGATTATTCTCAAGCAAACCAGTTAATGGAGGTTACTTATGTTTGTTGTTGGGCTGAACACCAACCCTTCCTGCTTATGACATAAGAAGAACCCAATTAGAGGAATTTGTATTTTGGCCTCCTCCTTTTTAGGCTACACAATCAAACAACAGTGCTGACACACAAAACCTCAATTCAACATCCTTTTTAATAGCTGTTCTGGAGCTTTCAAGCTGTATCATATCAGCATCCGCGCGCATGAGCACAAAAGTACAGAGGTTCTCAGAAAAAATGAATAATTGCCATGACGTGGGAAAACTAAATGAAAAGCTCCAAAGCAATAAAATAGACCGTGAGACTGTTTTGTCAGCAGTCGCTCAGTATAGTTTACTCACCTGCCCCTGCCTCATTTACACACATACAAACTTTAAACAATACTCGTGTTTAAAACGTTCATATATAAATAGACTAAACTTTAAATGTCCTGTTATTTCCTGTTATGCATTCCTTCATTTCCTCACTCCTCTGCCTTGTTGTTGATTCTCTGCTGGTTTGTACAGCATAACTGAGCTTCCATTTTAGCTGCCGTTAGAAAATCTCAAAAGGAAGTTTGATTTCAAAACACCTTCTTGATCAATTAAAAATGAAAATAATCACATTATGTATTCTATATATTTCCACTTTATTCTGGAATTTGACCCAGTTTCAGTGCTCAAGTAACTAGATACTTTTAGTCAAATTATAACCTTAACTACAGTTTAAATTTTTACTTGAGTATTTTATTTTTATGCTACTTTGCTTCTACTCCACTACAGTTCAGAGGAAATACTGTACTTGCTTCATTACATTTATTTGACAGCTGTGTTTAGTGTAATGCACATCACCTGGTCCGAGTTACTACTAGTTGCTTTACAGATAAAGATTTCACATGCAATACAAAAGCTCAGTTTATAAAATTGATGTGATGCATCCTGTGAATTAAACTACCCAACAGTAAATAGCGTGGTTAGAATTGACTACATTGACTGACTACATCATTTAATTGCTGGTCACATATTGTCACAGAGCAGTAAACTGTGTCTAACACTGGAGACAATAAGACAATATATGAGTATTCTTACTTTTGTTACCACATTTCTTCTGATAATACTTCTTTACTTTAACTTTAAAAGTACAATTTTGAATATTTTGCTTACTTGCTTCTACTGTGTCCTGTGTTTTCTTCTTTAAGATGCATAAAGCATAACCCAGGCCTCTGCCTTAACACGGAGCTTTATTGCTACTCATTCATTTCCTGCAACAAGACTCGATTGCTTGTTGCTCCTTCTTTGCCATTAAAACTCTAGTGAAACTGAATTTTTGTAAATCACTGTGGATAATAGAACATTTTTTATACAAAAATACATTACTTGAGCTTTCCAGTATAAATAATTCTAGTCTCCTCTTTATGTCAGTTTAATCACACAAAGATGTGTGTGTGTATGTAGGTGGGTGACTGTGTATTCATGGTTCCGCCCCTGTTTCCTGGGGAAGGATAATGCTCGGGGTCAGAGGTCAGAGTAGAGGCGGTTTTGTTGGGGTTGGTGGTGTCTGGAAGGCATTTCCTGGCCTGGCAGCTGCACAGGCGGCTCCACCTCTGTCTGTCTCATGATCTAGGAGCTGTTCTAGTGTGTGGTGGGTGGCTGGTCAGATTTTGTTTGAATTGTGTACATACTGATAGCTGTTGGAGCTGTGATGATGTGGCTTCCTCGGATGTTACGGTGCCATTCAGGAATCTCAGTGTCTCCTGGGGCGGTGAGTGTCTCTACTTTTGACTTTGCAGCTCGCACCTGTGAACTTCATCCAGCGGGAAGATCTTTATTAGATTTAAGTTTGATCATTTGTTTTTTAAAAACTTTGAGATTCAAATACTTTCGTAATTTTTCTCTCTAAGTTCTTCTTCTTTTGGTGATCCTCTTTTGCCAGTGAAGTGGCTGCAGCAATCTAGGTTTCATGAACAGGGACACTGTAAGTAACACACACACACACACACACACAGCTCACTACAGCCCTGCATGCTTGATGTTTGTTGATTTTCCACCTCTGCTCCGTGAACCTGCTCAGTCTGTTTGTAACATACAACCGAGCCTTGACTGATGGTGTCACTGACTGATACCTGTAACTGGTTCATGGCCACTGAATTACTGATTTTTTTTTATTTTTGACTATATGATATCCTAAAGTGTTTTATTTAAATGCAAAGCTGACCAAAGTCCAAACAAGACTCCTCTATGTCTTACTTCCAGAATGCTATCACTTAGGTTTTGTTTTTTTTTTGTCCAGTTCAAGGAAAAACCTAATAAAAATTAACACAATATGCTACCAATTTAACTTTTACTATTCTACACCCAGTTGCTATTTAGTAGGTGGTAACTGTTACAACTAGCCAAAACTAACATAGTCTAAATAAATCTTACCATCATGAAGGTCATGAAGTTTATATTCTATATGGTTATTTTGAAGGCTGTAGTTTGTGGTGTTGTTGAACAGTGTTGCATTACTGTGACTGGTTATTTGTTTGTTTGTTTGTTATTTGTTTGGTCCAGAGACTATTCTGCCAACAAAATGTCATGGAAGTTTGGGTACCACTTGACCACTGACAAGCTGTAATTAATTAAGCTAATTATAGGTCATATTAAACCTGTAAACAATGAACACAAACAAGGGTGTTGCATACTGACAAATAAAAGGAGTAAAAGTAAAACCTCTAGGGCAAATTAGTGACTAGTGATATTGGGCTATCTAAATAAAGTTGACACGACTTTATAAATCGTACTTTATCAGAAAATGTTACCATCTTTTGCTCTTCAACCTCTCAAGATACCAATACAACCAAACATCAACATACTAGCTTGCTTCACGACAGTGTCGTAAATCACACTGGACTCACTCGTTGGTGGCAAGTTACTCCATGGAAACGAGGTCGCAGCTGGAGTTTAGTTTACTCTCTTGGGTAAGTTCGTTTTCCTCACCGGTAAAGTGTTAAAAATGTTTGTGTGTGTGTCTCTGTCTGGTAATGTAGTTAAATGGTTTTAAATACTCACCTCCCGCAGTGACACCCTTCCTAACAAGAGTTACCGTAGCACTTTTGCTAACGCTAGCTAAACAGTTAGCGAACTAGCTCCGACGTGCAAGTGTAGCGAAAACAAACGACCGTTAAAGTTCTAGTTAACGGTTAACTGAGTGTTATCGGTGTCCTCTCCGTGTGTCCTGCACAGTGTGTAATTAATGTCGTTTATATCAGGGAGCGAACAGTTACGGGCAGCTGGGACAGGGACATGTGGAGGACCAGTCAGTGCCCCGGCTCTCTGACACCGTTGCTCTACAAAGCAGAGTGGTCCGGACTGTGAGTGGCGGCGGGGGTCACTCTGTATTTATCACCGGTAGGTCACGGTTTGTTTCCCAAACGGAACCTTTTATTTTAAATAAACCTGTGTGCACCCGGTACCCAACATGTATTCCATCATGTCAACAAACTCTGAATATAGGTCATGTGCCCCCCCTAGTGGCCATTTTCTGCCTCTTGATACTTTTCTACAACTCAGAGAAAGATATTGTAGTTTTTACTCTACTACATTTATTGGATAACTTTAGTCACTAGTTTCTTCGCAGATTATATAAATAATACAAAATATAATAAGCAGATAAACTATTATGTGTCATTTTAGACTAAGATAATGACTTTATTGATCTTTAAAGGGAAATTCACAAACTACCCAGCAGTGTGTAAAGTACTAAAACAGCTGCAGCATTAAAGTGATGTACTCAATGTTGCACTAATAATTATAACACACTAGTATAACAGATTATTCTAAAATGTGCCATTCTGCATAATGAACACTTTTTCTACTGGTTCTTTAAGTATATTTGATGCCTTATTTGCCTTATATTTGATTACCTTAAGTAAACATTTTAATACAGACTTTTACTTGAAACAGAGTATTTCTATATTATGGCATTGCTACCAATTCAAATAGTTGTTTGTAAGCACATCTACAGTTTGGAGTCAGTGTGCAGGCAGTACTCTTTTAATTAATGTTTTTTTCCCTCATCCTCCAGCTTAAATGTCTTACATGTGAATGGCCAACTTAGTTTTTGTGCATTGTCTGTCTTTAAACATCTGTTTCTGTGTTTTGCTTACAGAACAATAAATTGCATGGTTTCCAAATGTTTATGGCATATTTTGTTTTTGCCAGGGAATGGAGAGGTGTTTGTGTGCGGACAGAATCACAGAGGCCAGCTAGGACTTGGCCACAACGCAGACATTTCAACTCTTGAACTCTGCCCCAGCCTAAATCAGACAGTCAAAAATGTGGCCTGTGGTTGGGATTTTACTCTTCTTCTCACTGGTGAGCACCATTTCAGACCAAGAAGTGAAGCTCTGTTTTTCACGTACACTAGCCTTAGAAAGATATGACATTTTCATGAGCACTGAATGAGCATTTCCCTCAAGTGGTCCAAGGCAGGGATGATGGATGGGATAGGATGACATTTTATTTAATCTTGAGGGAATAATTTGGATGTCACAGCAGCCAAAAATTAAAAAGGGCATAATTGGAAATATGTAAGAACAAACTAAATATATGTAAAAATACATACAGTATCTCACAAAAGTCAGTACACCCCTCACATTTCAGCAACTATTTTATTATATCTTCTCAAGGGACAATACTATAAAAATGAAACTTGGATATAACTTAGAGTAGAGACAGACAGTTTGTATAGCAGTATAGATTTACTGTCCTAGATTTACCATTGTTATCTAGCGCTGCCTTAATCCTCTTGGGCATGGAATTCACCAGAGCTGCACAGGTTGTTACTGGAATCCTCTTCCACTCCTCCATGATGACATCACAGAGCTGGTGGATGTTAGACACCTTGCACTCCTCCACCTTCCACTTGAGGATGCCCCACAGGTGCTCAATTGGGTTCAGGTCTGGAGACATAGTTGGCCACTCCATCACCTTCACCTTCAGCTTCCTCAACAAGGCAGTTGTCATCTTGGAGGTGTGTTTGGAGTCGTTATCATGTTGGAAAACTGCCATGCGGCCCAGTTTCAGAAGGGAGTAAATCATGTTCTGCTTCAGAATGCCACAGTACACGCTGGAATTCATGTTTCCCTCAATGAACCGCAGCCCCCAGTGTTGGCAGCACTCATGCAGCTGCAGACCATGATGCTACCAGCACCATGCTTGACTGTAGGCAAGACACAGTTATCTTGGTACTCCTCACCAGTGCGCCACCACACATGCTGGACACCATCTGAGCCAAACAAGTTTATCTTAGTCTCGTCAGACCGCAGGACATGGTTCCAGTAATTCATGCTCTTGGACTGCTTGTCTTCAGCAAACTGTCTGCGGGCTTTCTTGTGAGCCAGCTTCAGAAGAGGCTTCCTTCTGGGACAACGGCCATGCAGACGGACTTGATGCGATGAGCAGCGTATGGTCTGAGGACTGACAGGCTGACCTTCCGCTTCTTCAACCTCTGCAGCAATGCTGGCAGCACTCATGTGTCTGTTTTTTGAAGCCAACGTCTGGATATGACGCAGAGCACGAGGACTCAACTTCTTTGGTCAACCCTGGCGAGGCTTGGAAAACCGCTGTATGACCTTGGCCACCGTGCTGTAGCTCAGTTTCAGGGTGTTACCAATCTTCTTATAGCCTAGGCCATCTTCGTGGAGAGCAACAATTCTATTTCTCACATCCTCAGAGAGTTCTTTGCCACGAGGTGCCATGTTGAACATCCAGTGGCCAGTATGAGAGAATTGTACCCAAAGCACCAAATTCAACAACCCTAATCCACGATACACAAATTTGTATGGTCCAGTCAAACAGGCAAAAACATGAACATGATGAATAGGACAGGTGGCTTTGTATGTTTGAACGACATGTACAGGTATCACTAGGGGTGTACTCACTTGTGTTGCCAGCTATTTAGAAAATAATGGCTGTGTGTTGAGTTATTTTCAGAGAACAGTAAATCTATACTGCTATACAAGCTGTACACTGACTAAAGTATAGTATATAAAGTTTCATTTCTATAGTATTGTCCCTTGAGAAGATATAATAAAATGGTTGCTGAAATGTGAGGGGTGTACTCACTTTTGTGAGATACTGTATGTACATGCAGCTTACCACGAACACAGGGTCAAGTAGCTCTTACTGAGCAGTCCTCACAGACGCCACATTCATGTTATATGACAGTCACCGTAATAACCAGTGTCTGACTTGTAGATACCGTACATCCAGTTTGTAATTAC
This sequence comes from Lates japonicus, assembly GCA_033238685.1. Lineage (NCBI taxonomy): Eukaryota > Metazoa > Chordata > Actinopteri > Centropomidae > Lates > Lates japonicus. The sequence continues at coordinate 3,331,349 of BRZM01000035.1, forward strand.
AGTTAGAGAAAAAGCAAACAGTGCATTGCAGTTATGTTCATAGCACAGTTATGTTAGAAATCAGAATGACAGAGAAAGCTTTAAACTCATCTTCCACCCATACAAAGTTGAATATTTCACAGCTTTGTTTATATTTCTTTTCTTTTTATGTCATACTGACAGATTGTGGTCAAGTTCTGGCATGTGGCTCCAATGCATTTGGACAACTGGGTGTTGGATCGTCAGTCTCACACTCTGCAGATCTACTGGTTGTTGGGGTGAGCACAAAGCAGGGATGTCTTTTAATTTACTTTAATAAAACAATATAGCCACAACTTTGGAAGCCTCTCCAATGCTTGTTACTCCTTTATGTAATCAATCATGTGTGTTCTCTTACAAACCAATTTCACGTCATGATCACTTTGATCAGTTTCTTTGAAGCTGATGTCACTGTGCTTGTTTGTTCTTAGTGTCTGAAGGATCCAGTGGTGAGTGTAGCAGCAGGACTACGACACTCACTCGCTGTTACTGGTAAGTTCACATCGTAAACTGTCCTCAACATGTTTCCATTTGACAGTCAGTACACAAATTAATAATAATTTTCTGTTTGGCCTTCAGACTCCGGCTGTGTGTATCAGTGGGGAACTGGTCTTTTCAGTCACGCTAAGAGAGCGCTCAATCCACACCCTGTCCCATCACACCTCTGCTCTCAGGTGCCCTGTCTGGTACCAGGTAAGTGGAAATCTGCACTAACCAGAAATACAGAAAGATTTTTAGGCCTTAGGTGACTTACGGTGCCACTGATGGTCAATAAACATGACCAGATATTTGTGCCCATGTTGCAGGTGTGGATCAGAAAACATCACACCTGGTGGCTGCAGGCTCAGCGCACTGTGTGTGCCTTACAGGTATGACACCAGCATACATGACAGCTGTCATATTTGTGTTATATTTTGTTTATTTAGTATGAATAAGAGCCACTTAGACTTGGAAGCGTTTGTAGTCTCCAAAATTTCCCCACCATTTTTCCAAGAAAAAAACTCGCAAGCATTCCAGGAAGCTATTTGCCTCAGAAACAACAGGGAAATTGTTGAAAAAAATTGAATCCTTTTAAGTGTGTAAGTGTGAGAGATATAATTTAAAAGCAGATATGAAATGCATTTCTTGCCGCTCTTCCTCAGGGAACATTTATACTTTCAGGTTGTACTAGTGAGTTGACTTCCACTTCATGTTCATACATCATCATGGCAGGGCTCCTTTCTGTCTTGTAATTAGTTGACCAGTACCACTCAATTACTGCTCTGCCTTTCTGCTGCTGCCTCTGCTGGATGAAGAATAATGTTGCTCCTGTCTTGTGCTCAGGAGACGGTGATTTGTTTCTGTGGGGAGGCAACAAGCACGGTCAGCTGGCCACCACAGAGCCCTTCCTGTCCTCTCCATCTCTTCTGAAGCGCTCACTACTGGATGGAGAGAAAGTTCTAAATGTGTGGAGCGGCTGGACCCACGTTATTGCTCAAACAGGTGAAACGTAATAATGTGTGCTAAACATACGTAAATGAGACTCATCTAAGCCATATCTGAAAAAGGCTGTCATTCATTCCAGAGAGTGGAAGAGTGTTCACATGGGGCAGGGGAGATTATGGACAGCTGGGCCGAAAAGCATCAACCAGTCAGAACACAAAGCAGCAGTCAGCTGGTCCGTTAGCAGAAGGTGGAAACCGGGAGGTTTGCCTCCCTGCAGAGGTTAAAGTCCTCAGTGGAGCAACACAGGTAAGACGTTTCAGTGTTTAGCATGTCTGCAGACTGAATTGCCTAGAGGACAAAGCTCAATAACAATGAGGTGTTTATTAGATTTAGAGTTCTTATTGATGACATACTCTAGTCTCTTAGTGTTGTGGTTGTCAGCCTCGTGTTGTGTCTGAAAATGTCTATGTCAATCCAGCAGAGGGCAGCAGACAACTACAAATGAAACAAATGGCATAGGATTGTTTAGTATGAGGTGAAACAGTGTGACTGAAGAGAACCAGGCCTACAAAGAGTAGATTCTTAATGATTTCCTTCGCAATATCTAGCCCGTAAAGTGTGTGCACACACACACACTCACACACTGCCATTATCTTCCACTTGGGAGAGAACCACTCACATTTAGTGAAGGCAGAGGTCTGCTCTCCCATAAGGGCAATTATGTGTGAGTATCACGGGATTGCAGCAGTTAACCTGTAGTCTAAATGGCAGCTATATGGTAGGAGATTGTTGCCAGTAAAGTGGATGTCAGGGATGGACAAGGGCAAGCACTGGATCATTCTTCCACTGTGCACAGATCATTGCAGCAGCACCGGCGTGTGTCAAGGTGTTGTCACCTTGTATGTGTGTAAAGCTAAAGGCAAGATGGATTAGCTGAGAGGATTATGAATCTCAGCCCACCCTACCATGTTAGCTCTCCTAACACTACACATACACACCCACAGAGTCAATATTTAGTAAAGTGTCACATTTTTATGAGGCCTGTGAACATTACTGGAGTAACAAATTATAATCTGTCAGTGGTTCAGGAGTCAGTAGGTGTGTTTTAATTCATGGCTTGCCACAGTTGTATGCTTTATCAAAAACACTGCTTCATCAAAGCAGATGAACTGTATTACCAGTGATATATATCTGTATGTGTGCAATTCAATCACTTTTATTGCCAGTAAGAAAGCTATAGCAATCTAAACTGGCATCTAGAGAGCTTTTTACTCTTGTTGAGCTTTATGGAGTTCAGGATCAGCATTAAAATTCGCCCCCTCACTTCCTGTAGCAGTAAGAAGAATATGGAAAAAATCAGCTGTCCTGAAACAGTGGCATTAAATCCTCTGGGCAGCCTAGCATTGGGTTTCAGCTTTTATGAATGAGATGACATTTATATTACAGTTGTCTGCTCTGCTTTCTGATGTATTGTGGAGTGAGGTAATATATTTACAGGCAAAATCATCCCTAATGTTTTTTTGTTGTATGCAGTTTTGAATAAAAGCTGGATGAATTTGTCTTGACACATGTAATTTTATTTCATTTTTTAGAGCAGGTTTGGTTACAACGTATCTCAGTGTCCACGTTGGCATGACATTTCTTGGTTATAACAGTCCTGAAATTTTCTGTCTTCTTTCAACATGCATTTTTAATATTTTTCTCTACAGATCGCATGTGGATCTGAACATAACCTCGCCATTGTAGGTGAGTGTATTTTCTCAAAAATGAACTTTTACTTCTTTTTTAGTTCATATAGCATTTCTTTTCAGATTTTTCTCTTTGTATGTTATTGTCAAAAACTGCCAAATCTGCCAATAAAATATGTTGCGGGAAAACATAAGCATAAACATCTGACAACATAATACACAACTGCACTGGAAAGGTACATCAACGAAGAGAGGTTTCTAAGAAATTAAGCAAAAACAGTTTGAATTAGTTTCAGTGAATGGAATTGGCTGAAACAAGAGACATAATTGACATGACTCTAGCTCTGAGTACATGAAGGAATAGGGAATACACATAGGTGAGGCTAAACTATTTCAAGTCATCCTCTTCTCTGAACCGAAGAATTAGTGAGAGAACTGTCGAATACATTACAGTTAAACATCAGTATGAAATATTAATCCTTCTGGTAATGCTGCAGAGGATTTCTGAGGTCAGCTCATTGCTCTGTGGTCTTTGCATCAGGAAGTAATTACAGCATGGATACATGGGTATCATTGACAGAAGCAATTACCCGAACAGGCCTGTAAAGGAGCTGAATTAACCACATGCGCATTTACAGGCATGTTTTTCCAGTCGAGTGTTTGGAGAGCAATCTCCCTTTATCCACATAAGACCAGAACATAGACATTGCAGTCACACACATCCGTGAAAGAATACTAAACATACTTGTGATTCCTCATCAGATTTACAAAGAGATTTAATATGCTTTTATTCTTGCCAAGCTTGCCAAAAGTCTCCTGCTTTCTTTAAGTCACATACTAGCACTATAAAACATTTTGGAAGTAAAATCTTTTGCATTAAATTTTGAACACTGACCCAGTTTTTTACATCAGCATGAATATAAATACCGCAGATGAACATTGAAACACAAGTACAGTTTCGAGTTCCTTTAGAGAGGAAACGCTGGTATTTCTGCAAGCAAATAGACATCCACTTTTAATGTTCTGACCAATTTAGTCAGTTAACTGGACGTGCCATTAGAATTAGGAAAGTGTTAACGCAGACTGTCCGTCATAATGACATTTCTCACAAAGCACTGCTCTGTTCTTTCCGAAGTTCAGTTATGTGATGAGAAAGCAGATCCAGTAAAGGGAGAGTTCATGTGAACCTCCTGCACCTCGCTCCTCCGCCATGCTCTCCCCCTTTTTCTCCTCCTGTCTCAAGCGCGGTGGCAGGAGCAGTGAAATAGCAAAACAGGACTGGAAGCAGAGACCTGAGTGCTGCTATTTCTGGTGCTGAAGTAGGTCAGGCAGAAAGGAACGGAGAGCATTGCATGCTGCTTATGATATCTGTTGCTTGCTCAGCCCTTGCCCATTTTCACCTGAGGAAGTGCTCCTCATGTATGAAATTCATCACCGGTGGTCAGAGGTGGGAGAGAGGCCAAAGACGCTGTGGGCACAGCTCATCCAATCTGAGGAAAGATTTTTGTTAATGTGGACATTTTGAACCGTACAGGACTGTAGACGGACAAACATATGAGATCAGACCTTGTTTTAACTTGTACCTGAAGTATCACTGAAGTCGCTCTAAAAAAAGGCACCTCCTGCAGAATGTGTCGTTGTTAATTAGGCGTGAAAATTTAAACTGTCGAATGTAAAACCAAATGACATGATTTGTTTACAAGGAAATGGCTTTTGGTTTGAGTGTCTTGATTTTTATCCTTTTGTTGTGCAGGATATTGTGCAGGCACTTTGTTGCCATGGAAACACTGATGTGCTGTACTCCAGTCAGCGAGTCCATGAATTAAGCACAGCACCAAAATAAGGCTTTTTTTCCCCAAATGAACGAAACGTTTCAACAGATTAAATTCACTAATAAATGAGAACCACAGTGTTTACTGAATAATCTCAATCGAAGATGGAGACAGATGCAGTCCAGTTATAAATACATGCAGCATCTTAAAGACAGGGCTACATGTGTGTTTGTAATGCAAAAGCCATATCTGGCAGACTGTCACACTGACATAAGCTGCTGGCATGATATCTTGGTCTGTTAACTGGCGAAAGCATATGTGTCTGTTGGCGAATCCAAATCTTTGATGCTCCCAATTTTCAGAAACGAGCTAGAAAAGAAAAAAAAAAACGGAGAAAGACAAAGACACCTCTCGATGAAATACAGTAAATGAAAAGATGGCATGAAAGACACACAACTGCAGGATGGGGAAAGCTTGAAGATGTGTTACCCTTGAGAAAGCAAGCTCGCTTCTGTTGCCATGGCAATGGAGCCTATTAGGTAACTATGTTGCCATGGCACGTGTCTCCTCGGTGATGCAGACCTGACCACACCCACCAACAAGCTCACCAGCTGTGAAGAGCAGGGAGGCTTCATTACTGGCCGAGTGTCAACGAGCGACAGTGCATGTGTTTGTGTGTATGTGTGTGTGTGAGAGAGATCGCTTTCTGTTTTTTGTTCTTAGCACGCAGCCATTTTTTTCCTTCAGGCTGCTAATTTTAGCCTACATTGGTAGAGTGCTGCAGCCCTGTCTCTCTCTCTCTCTCTCTCTCTCTCTCTCTCTCTCTCTCTTTCCTGTCAGCTTCACTGACCCATGACCCCCCTCTCCTTTTCAGGGGGGTGCCTCCTTTCCTGGGGCTGGAACGAACACGGCATGTGTGGAGACGGTTCACAGACCGACGTCTTTCAGCCTCAGCTCATATCTGGTCTCAGACCTCTTCTCATTGGCTGCGGAGCCGGACACTCTATGGCAGTGTGCGCTGCGACGACTGGCTCAAGATAAAACTCCAGCAGGAACAGCCATTCATTCAGTGTGTGACAATCAGAGACGAGACAAACAGAGTGACTTTGTGAATTAACACATATCTGACTCATTTAGTGGCTTGTTGGTGCTTTGCAGAGCCCTCAAAGGTTATTTTAAGTGCCTTTGAATATACAGTAACTTTCATCTTCTAAAAGGCTACCTGAACTGCTTGAACAGTTCAGACTTCAAGCTGCAGTCGTCATAAATACTGATGTGTGGTTGGACACAGGCTGAGTTATGTTTCTTGTGGACAGAGGCCATCATTTCTCTGACCAGCCCGTCACATTGATGGACATGATTGGAGGCGATGGCTTTGCAGGAACGTGGCCGTGCCTATGGCTCCTGGTCCACCTGCTTTTACTGAGTGAAGCTGTTATGGATCGTGTGAGGGATGGGTCAGACTGGTGCTATAGCTCCATCTTCCCATGTCAGCGGTTTTATTGCTGTGATCTTGAGTGTCAGGAGGCAGTCAATCTCTGCACTTCATAGTGAAAATCTCATGATTTACCCCTCACACATACAGGACAGTATTTTTTTTCTTTGCTAACTGCCCATCACTTATTTATATTCTTGCCAGTCTGTGTGATATCTTTGATTATGTTTGCCTTTATTGTTCACTTTCATACTGTAGACTTCATTAATCCTCTTTGGGAGAAACTTTTCCACTCGCATTTGGACCCAACCCACATATTTATAAGGTGTGGGCCCGCAGTGCAGCAAATTCTTCTTGGGGACCAGCAGGTCTTAAGCCAGTGCCTGGTCAAGGGCGGCAGGACTCTGAGTGGTCTAGGAGTGATATCTTTGCATTACATTTACCTTTTTATTTTAAAAGTTCTTATTTTATGATTAAAGTTTATGCAAATTAAATGTAGAAACCATCAGTGTCACTGAAATTATGCAGTAATGAAAGTTAAATTATTGTGGTTTTTACTCAAGGTCTAGAAAAAAATAAATCAACACTGCTGGAAAATGGACTACTTGAGTTTTTTTTTTATTTATCACTATTTATTGTATGTTTGAACTGTATTAATAAAAAGACACAAAAAATCCCTAAACAACAAACCAATCAAAACGATCACCAGAACACCTTATTGGAGATAACTAACCACAAAATGCACGGTGTTCAAAACAGACACTCAGAAGTCTCACCAAACGGCACACATGCCTTAGTTGCGTTATTGATTCCATTTGCGATAACAGCTGCTGTTTTTTATAGTATTATTATTCCATCAATGATCAGCACACTGTCCCTTTATGCTCAGCTCTGTTGTATTGCTGTACCTGACTGCACACAGATCTCAGCAAGTTGTTGTTACAGGTGTTTGCAGTTGTTATAAAAGTTGGTCCTTCACCAACTTTTCCACACAAACAATGACTCTGTACTTTGTACCCAATGGTTGTTTTAATTAGGGTTTCCTCTACCGCTTGCCTTTTGAAGCTGATTCAGACAGGGGTCTCCATCGATCTGTGCTTTTTGAGTACTGAACTGATGCTTGTATTCAATGGCTGGTGACTGATGGTTAATTTAAAATAAAATGTACATTAGTTCATTGCGTTGGTTGTTTATATACCCCAATGGTAAGAATAATTTTGCATAACAGAGGCACTTATCCAGTATGAGGCGATGATGTCTTGGCATTGGTTAGTATTACATATTAATATACCAATTTGTATGTGTGCAGAAAAGAATAAAAATCCAATTCTATGATTGTCAATTAAAACGCATCACAGAATAACTATGATGAGTTAATGTATGTTGTCTTTTGTTAATCAAAGTACAGCTACATATGAAGATATATCAACATTCAATTAATGCTATTATTCATTATTCATTTCTGAATAACCCTAAGTAAGATTTGCTTTTCAACTAACTCAATAATTGACCATTTCCTAACAGCATACTTTTGCCATTTTAATGCCCTATTAATACAAGGTAGGAGTGGTGTTTTTCTTTTTCTTTTTTTTAAGTACACTCATTTTTTGTGATGTTATCTCTTTGATGCCTGGAAAACATATCAAAGGAATGTTAAGTTCACTGGTGCAAAACAGTGCAAAAAGTCTACAAAGATGTGACCATGACAGTGCAAAGTTAATTCCATTTGTTTTTCAATCATTTAGTCTGGATGACATGATCAGTGACAGGTTTTTGCCAAGGGGAGGGAGAGGGAGTTTGGGGGTTTAAATCGTGGAGCAACATTTTTTTTCTTTTCAACAGAAGAAGCACAGATATTTGATGACTTCACCAAAAACATTGGTACACACAACTTCAGCACACAAAAAAGCGTGTATTTACAGCACTGGCACACACCAAAATAGGTACACAAATTACAACACAGTAACCAGTCACAGATACTGAGCTACATAAGGCTTGACACCAAAACTTCCTCAGTGCTACATCTATGCTGAGTTTGTGATGTACAGGTTGTCACTGTCACACCCATTTAAAAATACTAATAACACAACAATGCTACAGCACTATCAGGGTGGTGATGGGCCACAGGGTCATACACATAGTGGTTGGTACACCATGGTTCATAACACAAACTGACTCTGTTGGTTGTCTGCTCCGTGCTGCTGTCGCTTGGGTCTCTATAAACATATAAAAAAACAATAACAAAAATAAATATTACACAAATTATGTATAATGGTGGAAATGATTATGATGATGGATACCTTGGAGGCGGGGAGAGGTGAGAAATGACACTAGCTTGGAGAGTAAAGAAAATGTGTCTGTTATTTCCTCATGGTAAACGCATAGGTTTACCATGTTTCCCATGCTTTAGCCAAGGCATCAGACGACGATACTGTCTGTGCAGAAAGTTAGACTCTGGAGTCGGTTTATAAACATGCCCAATCATGCCGGCTTACAGGTTGATGTACAGTAGTTCACCATTGTCATGCTTGTATACTTATGCCATGCTCTCACAGTCACCTCGGTTTCTTTTTATGCCTCTTGGACCCGCACAGGTAGACGGGGGGTCAACAGTAGTTGGAAAGTACTAGCCACAAGCTACAGGAAAGGAAAGTTGTATGTATGCATGTGCTGTTGAATAAAACGGAGGCCAAACGCTGCCAGTATAAAATTTATTTCCATGCAAGGACTTATATTTACATATTTTATTTGAATACTTTTCTGTTGCATAAATGTAAAATACATGCATTTACTCTTCCTCCCTAAGTAGACCCACACATCCCATACTGTGTCGTACTGTACTTCTTTTTTTTTCACTTGAATTGCATGAGCATATAATTCACCTGCATCTCTTCACATCAAATCTCACAAGTTTTTTTTCTTCTTTTTTAAACATAACGTCCATTAATTACCACAAGAGACATGACTCGAAATGAACTGCTCATTCAGAATAAAAACAAAACTTAGATGAGTTGTTATACTTATATCTTCTTATAGAAATTAACATTTTACTGGTCAACATAAAATTTGTTAAAGTGCCCTGAAAGAATTGTGCATAATTATTGGGACAGTATCATGTAACAGTAACAGTATTGATGTTTAAATCAATAGACATACATTCGCAGGAGTCATCATGACATCTCTGGTTGATCATAACTCAATATATTTTGGCTCTGTAAAGCTGCCTGGTCCCTTCATATTTTGTGCTTTATCATATAAAAATTTTCTTGAGTTGGGGACTTTAAGTCAGTATTTTCTGGTGGTTTTTTTCCTTTGAGTAATGTATCCCACTAACGGTTAAATCCCCAGTGTGGTGACAATAATAACCATAGGGCATATTTACTGTGAATACGGGTATCGGCGGTGGCAAAAAGGTACAAGTGCACTTTGAAACAAAGCTTTCGTTACACTGTTATGAGCATGGTATAAAGTGTATTGATGCTACACACAGGGAGTACTTTATGTAATATCAGCGTCAATTATTACTGACTTTGCTTTGCCTCACCAGGCACGAAGGCACCGTTGTTTAATAATTCATGAGTCGTGCCTTAATTTAGGTATCACAGCAGTCACTGAAATTGCTGCACTACCGGATTGTTTTTTTCTAAAAAACTCATAACTACTACTTCAAATATATTTGTTAAAACTACTTTGCTCATAACAGCATTAGTTGGTTTATGACAGATTGTTCAAGTTAAATCACACTATTTTAGTTGCGTCCCCAGTCAAATAAATACAAGAAAATAAATATATGAATTTTGGGGAAAGGCAAAGAATGGCTACATAAAAATTCCCTGCTATGATTGAGTCTCTGTAAAGCTGTCTCAAAATGCATAAAAATGACAAGTTTTAGAAGCTTTTGAAAGAAACACGTTTTGTTTTGTTTTTTCACAGGTACTGCAATACAGCGCTTCTTTGTTGAACAAAATTTCATGCAGTTCATGCAAATGAACAGTTTTAGTTCTTTGACATTAGATGTATTCACTAGTATCATAGGAATTGTCATCATCTCCATATTGCATTGACACGCTAACACGTTAATTTTTCTTCTTTTTGAAATGGCCACCAGATAACATTAAGTCTTGCCTGGATTGCACTTTCAGAATGATACAACGCTCTACTTTGCAACGCATAAAAGCACTTAAGAGGAGTCTCTCAACAGCTGGCAATGGTACCTTTTGGATATGTTTAAAAGTCATGTATTGTTAATGTCCAGCATATTGTTAGCAGGGGTTACATCTTATGAAAATTCTTTCACAAATTGTAAAAGCAGATGAGATAAAAGTTATTTGGTAGAAGAGTATGCTAGATCAAAAGCAACAGAGCAACAGGCAATGATGTAAACACAGGGAAAGAGTGGAGTTAGCCTGTGGTAGAAAGTAGAACAGTGCTTTGTCTGTGAACTGAGGTGACCTGCAGAGTGGCATGCCAATGTTTTCAGTCTAGGATATAGATGACACACCCAAGGAGCAGAACACTTGGGAAGCTTGAGTATTAGCACAGTTAAGATACAGTTTTCCAGAAAAATAAAGAAATAAAATGGAAAAAAGCAGGAGCGAAGGCAAGTGTGTGCTAAACTGACAGGAAAGGTGTAAGAAGGAGGAGGTGGATCTTCCAATGGCATTGTGTCTACTCAACCATGCTACATAATGATGTGGATGAGAATGAGCCAAACAGACAGGTGGCTGGCGGGCGGAGACACTGAGGACACTCCAGAGGCATCCCCTACCATGCCAGACATGCTGTTAAGGCTCCAAGGTTTTCATAACCTTCAGTTGAAAACAGAGAACGTTTGAGTACCGTAAGCACTGAATCCATGACAATTTTTTTTTTTTTTTTTTTTTTTTTGATGTTCCCCACTGTACATTTGCACCTGTTGCTTTCTTTGTTTTTGACTCCAAAGAAACAGGTCAGCCACAGACTTGAGACAGATTATTATCTCCATGCATTGAGTGCATCAGGAGTACAACAGCATGCACCGGTGGTACTGAAATGGTTTGGAGTATAACACTACAAAAGATCGAAAAAGGTAGGCACCTCAGGCAGGGAAATGTATTTCAGCTACAGGTAGAATTTCGTTACTGCACGCCATTTTATCAACAGGATGTGCTGGCTGCACACACAGCTGGAGACTAACAGACTTTCTAGGAATGTTTTGGACATTTATATTAGATAAAGAAAAATAAACATAAAAGGGCTTAACCCGGTATTAAAGTGTAAAAATCAGTAAGCTAGAATTTGGCTTTTAATATTTTGACATTAGCCTCCATTTGTGTTGTGTTCTTCACCATACTGATAGCAATCTCCATCAGCAAGACAGTTCATGCAACTGCTATGGTCAAGAGCAATGTACTCATAAGTCAGGATCCCGCATGGTATTTATCATTAAAACACATATACATACATGGTACACGACAGCACATAAATACTTTCTTAGGCATGTAAGACAAACACATTCCAGATCATATAACTTCGAAAATAGCTTTACTTGTAAATAAATAGGGTATTACATTGGCGTATGGTATCAAAAATATATTATGTAGATGTGGACAATTATTGATATTTGTGGTGATTTTGTTTACCTTAATAGATGTTATTGTGATTTGAATATACAGTTCCCAATGGATGATTGATATAGAAGCAGCTGTGAAAGTGTGTGAAGGTTGTAATAAGAGGTTTGTAGTTGCGGTGTTTATGTGTGTGTGGTTGTGTAAAAGGCAAATGTGTAAAACTGAGGCGCAACACTCAGCATAGAGGAAAAAAAGGAGCGTGGTCCTGCCTAAGGCTCCACAGGGTGTCAGTGTCTACGGGGCCTGTGATTGGCTGTCACTGTACTGCATTCTCCTCACTCTGCCCCGTGGTTGGGGCTGCCTGCAGCAGGACCAGGAAGCAGGGCCGCCTCTCTCGAAGCTTGAAGATTCGGAGATATGCCTGGTCTATATGAGGGCAATCTTCATTGGCCAGAGCTGCATTAGCTGCCTCACCGTTCAGCTTGGAATCTTATAAGAAAACAATAAGGAAAGGAAAGAAAACACACAGACACAAAAAAAAATCTGGTTTCATATACCAGCTTAGTATTATGTTTTAATATATCTGCCATTTTCACACTCTCTACAACCTGAATGCACATGGGGAACAACTCACATAACAACACTTTCGTATGCATAACTGTTTCATGTTTGCCTTGTACCATCACTGTATCAAAGGTCAATATCTCTTTACACCAATGCCACCAGAGGAATTCAAGAGGTATCATGTGACTAAAAACGCCTGTCTACACAAGTGTTCTTAACATTACAAAGATGGGTGAGAACAGACTCAGTTAGTCTTAAGAGAGAGTGAGGGAATGAATTGCTACGAAGTAGCAAGTGCAAAATCAATAGCAGGATTACTCACGGCCTGCCTCAGTCTCTCTAGTATTCTTCTATCCAAAGTCAAATATGCTTTTCATTACATATTTTATTAATTATTTTGTGTGGGAAATCATCATTGATTGGAGGTGTGGGAACAGACAAACAGTGAAATGGAGTGGTGATGTTGGCTGCTTCCAGGAGGATGACAGTGGCTCAGAATATGCAGAATCTTGTTTCTTACCTTGAAACTTTATCTCGAAAACGCTATGGGCAATGGGGCCTGGTGTTGGGAGCTGATGTTTGGACTTACAGAAGTTGGGAGAACCTGGTTGGGGAGCCGAGGGATATGCCTATTTTTTTTCTTTTTGGTAGGTTTCTGTTTTGCCATGGCCAGCGAGTAATACATTCCAAAGTTGTTAATAATCACAGGGATCGGCATGGCGATGGTCAGCACCTGCCAGGCGACAGGGCTCCAACCAGCATACCGGAGGTCGCCTGAGGGTACATATTCCACAGCTGCCGCCGTCATGGTCAACAGCCCACCAGAATCCGATCGATGCACTTTTGAAATGCGTGTGGTCGCTAGCTCCAGGGTCGCTGGGGTTAGCTCAACCGCTCAGCTTTTAGTAGACTGCGGTGGCGAAGATGAGGACACCGTAGAGCAAGGAAGATGATGAGGAGAACTCGTTGGCGCGGTCTCTCAACGTGGCCCAGCACCCTCTTCAGCCCCACAAAGTGACGTGTCAGCTTGAAGATACGCAGGATCCGGCACAAAGCGGACCACTTTCAGGAAACCCAGCACGTCCTTAGCTGCCTTGGAGGAGAGCCTGGAGAGACCCACCTCCAGGTAGAAGGGCAGGATGGCCACAAAGTCGATGATGTTCAGGGGGTTCTAATGAAGTCAAATTTATTCGGCAGAGTTATCTGTGATTAGAAAATTCAAAAGTGAACCACACCACACACACGCCTCGATGTAGGTGAGGCAGGTCAGCAGTCTCAGTCTCCTGGTAGGTGCTCCACTGTGATGTTGTCCACCAGCTCCAGCTCAGTACGGTTGATGATGGGGTTGAAGGCCTCGTGGGTCTCCAGACAGAAGGTGGTGATGGACACCAGAATAAAGAACAGCGAGGCCAGAGCCACCCACTGAGCAGGAAATGTATGAAGGGTGCAGGAAAGGAAACCGGGGGGGTGGGGGACAGGGATGAGAATGAGCACAGTATTACATGCAATGCAATCAAGCTAGACGGCCCAGCGGCCATTCTTAGCACAACACAATGCAGTTCAATCTGAGACAATGGCAAGTGGTTTGACAGTGACAGTAGCGTCGACACACTCTCACTACCCCCACCCCCGAGCCCTGCTCGCTGTGTGTCTTGATTCACAAGTGTCATTGTAAAAGGGACAATCAATGCGTTCGCTTGCCATTCTTCCTTCCCGTCCCTCTGCTGTATCTCAAGGTCATGGCATTTCAAGGGTATGCTACATGAATTACAAAGAGCCAGCAGCAGCAGCAGCAGCAGCAGCCGGGACACAGTGTCAGCCCCATGACCAACACCCTAGCTGGGGCTCTTCCCTTCAGCAGCATCGTACAGTAGGTTTTCCCACACAAGGTCATCCTGTCCAGAACTCTTTGGGAATCGTAGTGAGCTAAGAGCCTCACGAGCTGAGGACAGAAACCATATTTCCTTTACTGCAAAAGAGTACTTTAGCCTTCATTATGTATCGATTGATGATCACGCTTCATCACATTTAGGTTCTGATATTTCTGATGTATACCATATGGGTGTGTAATACAGATACAGTATTCTCATGGTTGATTGCAGCCCTGTCCTCACGTTATCCTCCCTGATCATACTGTTGGTCTTAATGTGTGTGTTACTACTCATAGTTTAGTGGATGCCCGCTGATCAGAGCTGGTGGACAGAGAAGCAGACAGAAGAAGAGCGGATATTCACTTAATCATCCAACGAGTCAAAAAGTTGGATCAATAGAAGTTTGCCCATGCATGAAGATGTCTTTTATTAGAGTAAGTGAGGCCTGTAGTGCCTCTCGACTACCTATATGTTGTTAAGTCACTGGGAGGAGTAATGAATGGCATCAGGAGGAGGTGAGTTGGAGGGGTATGTCTGGGGCACGAGGAAGTCATATATTCCACTGAGCAAAGGAAAACTCAGCATCTTGGGGTCATGTCCATTCACAGTGTGTCAGGAAGGTAGGCATGCAGCATGAGATGGAAAACAGGTCTATCATAACATCTCATATCACTGGCAATTCATCGCACTGTGCTGAGGAAATCGCTGCTGCTTATGAACAAGTCTGCTTCCTTCCATGTTAGTACGATGGTACAGAGGGAATTTGTGTGTTAGCGGTGACTACAGCTCACTGACTTCCCTCCCCTCTCTCTTTGCGCAGAGAGACAATATCACTGTGCACGATCTGGAAACTTCAATCAATCACTGCGGTTTACATGCTGTAATAAACATGTCATGGTGTTGTGGTTTTCTGAATTAGGTTTAAATTCAGTATAAAATGTTCATCTTTTAAACATAAAAATAGAGCTTGAAACTTGACATTTTAATACAATCAAATACAAACTCACTTTAAAAATCCAGCTTTGTCAAGTTAATAATGTCCAGCTTGTGTTGATACAGTGTATGAGAGATTTTGTGGCATTAGTATGTGGTGTTGTTTTATCAGATTGCATAATGTTGTTTTGTCCACCCCATCTACAGTATGTACTGTGCAAAATAACAAGTACACCCTAGACTATAATACAATCCAAATACAACCGCTCGGCAAACTATCACCTCAGTAAATAGCACTGAGTGGCATCGTGGGGGGGGCAAAAAGCAAGATTCACAGTCAGTTGGTTTGTCCTGAGTTGATTAATTGGGAGTGTCCTGTCTGCCTGTGTCTAACAAGGTGTGACAAGGTGAATATTCATTAATAAGTTTGACTAAATTGTCCCAAAAAGAAGGTCCACAGCTCATTTTCGCACCAGGGAACTCTAGCGACTTTCTCCTGTCCTGTTTATATTTTAAGCTTTATCAACAAGTCAGTCAACAAAAAAATAATCTGCAACAATTCTGAAATTGAATACTTGTTTTAAGCATAAATCTCAGCAAAAGTAGATTTCTCTCGCTTCTAAACTGAGAATTATTTACTGTTTGTATGTCAAATTTGATTTAAGGAAATCATGCCGGGCATTTTTCACCATTTTATGGCCTACATTATTACCCATTAATCCAGAAAAGTGATCACATAATGAAAATAACTTAGTCGCAGCTCTAACTGGCAGCTTCTCTTGTTATTTTCCTGCTCTTGTACATCAAAGAAGGAGAGAGATGAAAAAAAAAAAAAAACTACACCACCACTCACTGCCCACCACCCTCCAATCTTATAAGCCCCTTTGTTCTTATAAGCTACTTTCATGTCGACCGCTGATGCCTCCTGACACTGGCTCGGCCAGCCCTCTGAACATCCCACCCTTCAAACTGTTAACAAACGCTGCATCTTATCAGACTGCCTCTTAAATTATGTCTTTGTGACAGTTAGGAAACAGTGTGGCTCTGGAGGGAGGGTGACAAATCTAAGATTGTTTTGCTCCTTATTGGCTAATTTCACTGTTGCTGGCAAACCACAGGGCCTTGCAGTGATATGCAGTGACAAGGGTTTTCCACCGATGTATCCATCGAATAGAGTCTGTAATTAACTCTGAGGCTCAGTTCCAATTAATCTTCACAGACTTGGCAGGAGCCTCGTCAGTCCTCGCCTGTTTTGCCCTGCTCACTGTTAAATGTAGGACATGTCTGAGGAGTTTTCTACTTTTGGGAAATTTCCCGCCGTACAAAGGTAAAATCTGGAAAGAAATGTGTGTGTGTGTGTGTATGTGTGTGTGTGTGTTTGTGTGTTGGTTAAACCACTTTCCCCAATGCTGGCTGTAAGAGTGAGGACATGTCAATACAGTTTACACTTGCTGGATGGGGCCTGATAGCTAATTGCTGGACCAATCAGGCTGCTACAACTGTTAGACCAGCGCAGCACAGCGTGTCGTCAGACAAAGTCAGTGGTCAGAAAAACAACAAACCAAGGTGTAAAGTCATTTCATTTGTCACCAAATCTAGGAGGCAATGCGCCCAGATGGAAAAAGTGCCCGTGACAAAGCCCAAAATGTCACCTCTAACATACAACCCATTTTTGTCTGGAGGTCTGCCATCAAAATTCTGGTGCTAAAGATCTGGTTTCCTAATGTGTAGCTGACCTATTTAACCAAAGAGCCAGCCTGCCCAGGATCCTCATGTCCTGGAAATATCAACCAAGACCTGTGAGAGTCAGACTGAGTTTTTATCTTCTCTGGGAGACAGAGGAGGTTGGGGTTATTCCAGAGTGTCCTATCCATTGAGCCCTGTTTATCCTCCCAGTCACATCCCTGCTGTGGAAACCCTGGGAGAGAATTTCAAGGTCATCAAAAGCCTGTTTAAAGCCAAATTCCAGATCCATCACCTTGTTTCACCATCAAGACACAGAGGCAGACAAAACCCACAGCTGTATTCCTGTTCATGCAGCTTTGACAGTTTAAACAAATGAGACATTTTGGAGTATTATCTTAGCTCTGAATGCACCTAAGAGAACTCATCATGGGGTCCCCAAATCTTAAGTGAAATAGGAAGAGCAAAGTCATAGTTCAGCACAAGCAAGTAAGTTTATAAAGCAACTCACCCTTGCATATTTAGGGGAGGAGTAAGGGTCCCCAAACAGGGCTCAAACATGTTTCTGCCACCGGCTCAATAGGCTCCCTGGCACTCCTGGCGCCAGAGAGTCCCTGCGCCAGCCTCCTTGTCATTTCATCCACATCATCCCGGGCGTGCTCCGCCCGCTCAGGATCATCGCCCCAGGTCTAACAGTCCCCCGCCGAAACCATCAAGGGCCTCCCTCTGCCCCGTGCTGGCGATAGGTCATCCAGCGCATGGCTCCATCGCCTGTCTCATCACGCCCCAGAAGGCCAGTTCTTCCTCAGAGGGGCCTGCAGACATCAGCCGGGCAGTGCAGTTTACCGTCCTGTAGTAATTGAGGATATGTGCAAAACGTGCCGGGGTGGCGCTCTAAGAAAACCTCGATCTTGGCATCATAGTCAAAGTGGTTGGGTGCATCAGGCTCGGCCAGCCAGGACAAGCGAGTGCCAGGTAGGTGCGCAGGGTGCTGCGGCATGTCTGATGTCTGATCCTCCCACGTTTATCACAAATGCGATCCTTGGTCGTCGCTCAGGCCCATTGCGTCCCCAGGCATTCAACAAGTTCCCCTTCATCTCAGCGTAAGTCTAAGCTGCCACCTGTGCCACCATGCACAGCAGTGATGCGACCTGAAGAAAACACCACATATGGAAATCAGCGCGCAAAAGCAACCTGTCCTGTCTCACCTGACTATGAAAAGAAATCGGGGCTGCTTGACGCATCAGGCCATTCCTCTATTAAAGAAAACCCTGTTATTTTCTACGCACCTGTCATGCAACTGGAGGATCATAAACGCTAGAGCTGCCAGACCACTGAGGGTATAGAATCGGAATCCAAAAATGATCGCGCAGCCAATGGCATCACACAGAATGGACGTCACATCGTCGGTAAATCCAAGATGTCGAGATTAAAGGACAAACGCTGGTAATATTTTCCCTGCCAGCAGCAGAATAACCAGCCTTGGACCCCTGGCTGCGGTAATTGATCAGATCAGTCCTGAGCAGGTTTATGACTTCTCACAGCAAGGTGACTGCGGTGGTGTTGAGCGGACAGCGCCTGTCCAGCAGGCTCCTGATGGGGGGAGACTGGCGCTGCTTCAGTCCCTCCTCTGCTGCTGCTCACAGACCTCACCTCCTTCACACCGACGCCCAGCCCCGCTCCCTCTCACTGCGCTTCACCGACGCTCTCGCCCGGGTTATGTTTGGCAGGCAGGTCTTGTCTCAGCGCGGAGATGCTCCCCTCATCTGAGACTTTCCTCTCATTCATGCGTCGTGAGAAGAAAACATCCACAGTCTGTGAGGGACGGGGGAGGAAATGTGTGTCTCGATTCAGTGCTGCGTGATCAAACAAAATCAAAGATGAGAGGAAGTGACAGAGCCTCCTCATAAAAACGCCCAAACTGCCTGTTGTTATTCACACTGTGCCCAGCTCTTCTCTCAAATCAGATGGAGTATGCTCAGTGAGGACCCTGTTTATTAAAACGTGCTGTCAAGTTAAGCCGTTCCAATTAGGTCTTTGGAAATCGTCATCGCTGCCCAATTTTTCTTCTTCTCATTCATTTAACGTCGTCGCTCGGAGGGTTAAGGCTGGTCAGCGGCTGTGTGTGTGTGTGTAAGGTGAAGGTGTGACCCTGAGCCATGAACGCGCAAATCCGCCCATAACATCAAGAAGAGTCTGATCATAGGTCTCAAATGTACTGGTGTAAGAATCCAGATTGTAATCAGTTGTTGACGGTCTGTGTGCACACAAATGAGATATTTTGATGCAAAACATTTTTTTGCGCAACTCAATGCACTTGATCTTTTCTACTTGATGCGCCAGCAGAGGGCGCCATTGTTCACTGCAAAAACAGTCGAACGAACAAACTTTTTCGGTTCTGTTTATCTTGTTTGTTAAAGTTTGTCATTTATCGTGAGGAGCTCAAAACATGTAAGCAGAATAAAAATGTGAAAAATTGTGGCTTTACAAACTAAAAGAATGAGAGTCGTTTTTGGAGCAGATGACTCAGGATGAAGAATTCTCTTTAAATGACTATTGTAGCATATTTGCACGAGAAACCTGAATGAGAAACGATAAATCATGCAGCACGTGTAGACCTGTATACTATGCTTTATTACTGTGATGCACATTTAACATTTTAATTTACTCTGAAATGTTTTCATGAGACAATAAGAGGTGTGTGTTTCCATTTTCCTTTATGCCCGACTTTCTTTCTGCCCCTCTTCCCAGACAGAACATGGGAACTGCCCCTGACTTCTGCCCTACATTTAATCTGACCAAAACACATTTTTTTAGACTCGCAGAGCAGCAAAGTGGGACTCCCTCTCTCTCGCAGAGACGGAGAGCTTGTTGTCCCCCTCAGCCTTCCTCTCCTCCTGTCTGCTTCACTTGGTGGGCAGTTCTCCTGTCTCGGTTTTCACGATTAAGGCAAGGAGGAGTTTCAGCATTGAAATGCTCGTATTTCCCAACTGGCCTGAATAAGCGGGAGTCTTCGGAGACATTAGATCAATTTCAGAGTGTGTGATTTGGGGCTTAAGGACGAAAAAAAAAAACTGGCAACATGGTTGTATGGGCTGCACGAAATGCATAAATATATGTTATTCTTTTCTTTAATTTTATTTTCTGGGTGAGTTGGAATACATTTTGTTTCTAAGTAGCTTTTTGAGTTTGCTCCTCGATGTTTCTGAGCAACATGCTTCTGCTTTCCTAAGACTTTTTTATCTCCGTCTTGTTTGATTGCTGCCTAACAGCTGCTCATTTACACATCTGTGTAGCTCAGGGCTTTACATTCATAAATGATAAATCCTAGAGGAGACTCTGCAGAGTTTCCCGCCCTGCTTTACTAATTATGCTGCTCTGTCTGGGGCTGTTCTGTCTTAAAAGAGGGAGCAGCATCGGTAGAGGAGGCATGGCACACAAAACCTTGGTCAGGCAGAGTTGAAAATGCCTCTACCCTTCATCAATAGTTATTTTCTGCATGGCTGAGCACCAGTGCAAGGTGGCTGAAAGGGAGAGAGGGGAGCACTCTAGGCCGGGTTCTGCTTTTTAATTTTTATCTTGGTATGTCTCACATTAACTCTGCTTCAGATCCATCATTTCTTTGGATTAACTCATGCTCATTAACCATAACCTCCAGGTAGTGGGTCAGATTTCGCGGTTGTTTCAAGAGGGAACTGAACAAACTGTACTTCAGTAATGGATGGTTTTCTTGTTGATTAGAGGGTCTGGCTCTAAAATTAAAACACATAAAGGAGAGATTGGAATTAGGGCTAGTAGAGTTTTGGGAGGGGAAAGCTACTTCCCTCTGACATTTCTTTGTTCTTACCTGGTCATCAGGACTGAAGCATTTTCCACCCTGAACCTTTTAAAGAGTCCAAGAAACACCTCATTCAGTGGCGCAGTTTTTATTATTCATTTACCATCCATTCAATTCCTGAAAACTGAACTCCCTCAAGCCTGTCTTGCTTTTCTGAAAGTTATTTCAGTGATAGATTGACTTACAATATTTCACCAATTCTATTGCAGCTGTCTGCATTTTACGCTCTATTACATTACATACCAGACTTCCTGTAGATGTGTTGTCCATTTTATGTTCCTATTGTGGCCTTCTTAGTGCAATCACAGAGTCGTTGGTCACTTGTTAGTGAATTTCCATTTGGTTTGTTCAAACAAAACAAGCTCTTTTTAAAGCATAGAGTCACTGTATCCTGCATCCACTGAATTTGATCGTTTTGTTGCTTTTGCTGTTGTGCCTGGGCTGGTCAGGAAAACTCTGAGCCCCTCTTTCCTCATTTTAAGGCTTTTCATGTTATGATTCAGTTTCCTCAGTTTTGGAGAACAATAGAGTGCAGTCATGGCAGTCATGTGCAGATATCTAGATATAAACATTGCATAAAGAAAAAAAAGTTGCCAGCATGTGTCAGATATACTGCCCGATGATCTTTCAGTAGTTATGCTCCATCTGCATTTCTGGGTGATAACACTTTATCAGATATTTCTGCTTTATTAGATATTATAGAAGGCTAGAGGAGTGATTGAGGGAGATAAAGCTGAACAACAAAAGTTGTTGAGGCTAATACCGTGTCACTGAAATGTCAGGATATCCTTTCATCGTTGCTATGTGAAAGAACAGAGGACAAAGTTCACTGCCTTACAACAGAGCTACACAGGGCAAGAAAACGTTAGCAGAAAGCAGTTTGACGTTGATTTGATGGGTCTTTTAAAATGTCTTAACAATTTATAACTACAGCTTTGTTTTAATATTCATGCAACAGTCTCCTGAATATCAGACATTAATGGCTCTGATCCTCAATGTTTCACCAAAGTAAAGGAACATGAACGGAATAATTAAATCATTTCTCTTTGGGACAGCTACGGAGTGATCTTAGAGTGGCCCCAGGCTCCGCCCATGACACACAAAACCAGCAACCTCCTCGCTTCAGTTTGAAGGCCAGCAGGCACCAGGCACTTTCTATATCAGTGAGTATACACCATTTACATTAGAGCCTCCCCAACTGAAAAAACAAAACATTAAAGATCCTTTCCTACAGAGTTGATGTAAATCTGTCGTGCTTTTCAAAGTTTCAGAAAGCTTTAACATTTCACACTTGAAGTTTTGTCCACTGAGTGCAGTGACCTCAATTTGGGCACACGAGGAAACACATCTTATAATGTAATACAATCAAATACCATACAGTACTACAAACTGTGGCTCAAAAAACACCATAAAAGTGAATCATCCCCTCACTGTCTCACAGTCCCACTAAAATAAACTACATTACAAGGAGCAGTAGAGGGGAATTCCACGATGTTGCTAGATACCTTGCTAATTTGTCCACCTCCGTAAGTTGCTCTGTCATCTTAAGCCCCACCCATTGTGGAACCAGTCATTTCCTCTATTACCATTTTTCCAGGTTACTGTGTTGTGTTTCTGTCCTCACACCTTGTCTCTACATGACAGGAAGCTCTGCATTTAATGTGGTGGAAGTTAACTAATTCACAGAAATAGCTCTACCTGTCTTTAGCACTCCTGGGACCATGTGAGTAATGTCCAGAAATAGTAAGAGCGTGACCCTCTAAGAAAAGACCAGGAAACAGGACCATGAACTGCAAGATGACTTAAGAGAGGCACAGCCTGCCGCCTCTACACCCCAGTGTTTTCGCTATTGTTAGTATGAAACATAGGTGATGATCTCTTAACCAGATAAAATACATGTTTATGAACTTCACAAAGTCCCACCCTTGAGGTTTTCAAGAGAGAGAGAGAGAGAGAGAGCAGAAGCTTCAGACAGATGTTGAGACATATGTGGGCTCTGAGAAATTAATACCAGAACGTGGTGCACAAACAGTTTACCGTGGTGCCTTCTGTCACTCACACTTTAAAGTATTTGATCTCAGGAATTTTCAGGAGTTTGTGTATATCTTTGCAAAAGTCTTAAAGGACTCAACGAACTTGGTGACCAGGAGTATAAAGTTGAGACTGTGTTCATCATGAACTAAAACAAATCAATATTATTATGTCTCCTTCTCATGTTCTAGCGATTGGCACTAAACCTACAATACATGGATATGTTTTAGACATTTCAAAGGTCCACTATCTCAAGTTTGTTGTGGTGGCGGAACTCTTTTAGTGAGCCCATTAATTTAGATTTGGGCTCCTGCTGCCTCCCCATACTTACCCCTCAGTAAGTATATTATATAAATGGCAAGCCCGTTTTTATAGAGGAAAGGCTCGGCCATGATTTTAAAGGCAGGGGCGGCAAGAGAGGTCACCCAGGCGAGATCAAGGGAATGGTTCTTTTTTTCCTCGCTGAACATACGCCTTGCAAATTCAATAACCTTGTACATCTGCACATTACCCTCTCAAATTAGAGCTTATGGATGTTTTAGATGCTATACACCAAAGTGGTATTTATGTAAGGTTGAAAATACACAGTCTCCTACCTCTTAACCAGTGCATGAAATCATTATTGGTGGCAGCTGCAGATTCTTGGTTAGTGCTGCTACAGCCTCTCATACTGTAGGATAAAGGGGTATGTAGAGTAAGACAGATTTTGCCATTGAAGTAGGACATATTTCAGTTGCTTTACTCTGCATGTTTAATGCAGAGCCTCATCGAATACTGTAGCTTTCTACATGTCATGGTTGCACTGGCAAGCAGACTGTGAAGGAAGGCAAATTAATATTGATATGAAATTGCAATGCATATGCGCATCATTGTGCCACAATGTAAAGTTATTATCTGAAGCCTCCCAGCTGCTGAAACCTGCTCTGCTGATACTTTCAACCACTTTGTCCAAACAGGAAATTCTCCTATTAACTCCTTACATGAAAACAGCAACAAAGATCTGCTGGGCTTTAAAGTCTTATTCATAAAATCATTCAGTTATAAAGCTGTTTATTAAAGCATAAACCAAAGACTCTACACTGGGGCTCCAGTTTATCTGATTCTCTCTCAGTCATTGTGTGTGTAAAATGAGAGTGCTTTTTCCCCTGATGTTTCAGCTGTCAGCGCCACCAGAAACTTTCAATGCAAACATTTCAACTGCTGCATCTCAAGTGCTCTCCACTATAGCTGTCATCACAGCACTTCATCGATTTAACATTTAAAATGATTTTTACTCTGTAACTGGAAGCTTAATATTTTAAAGGACATTTAAAATTAAAAGCTTAATATTTCTTGATGTGAGAGAAATGAGAAACTCGATACCATTCTCATATCTGTATGTTATATATATGGCCACAGTTAGGAGGCAGAATGTTAGCTTAGCTAATATTAGATGTTAGAGACTGGAAAACATGGCTAAACAGCCTGTTTGGTTTCACAAATGTAACAAATGCACCTACTTGTACCATCAGTGTTTCACTAATGAACACATTATATCTAATGTGTTAATGTGAGCCCAGCTGGCTGTTTCTCTATTTCATTCTTATGCTGGTTAAGACAACCAGCTGCTCATTCCAGCTTCATACTTACAGATAAGGAAAGTGGCATCAGCATGGGAGCAGAGTCAGCAGGTTAGCTTTGAAGCTACAGAAAGAGCTGGAACAGTTAGCTCTAGCTCTGTTTGAGGGTAAGAAAATCTTTTGTTTCCTGACACCTCTTTAGCTTTTGGCTGTTTTATACTTTGAGCTTGCACAGATTGAACAAATGAGATAATGTGTTAATTAGTGCGCTTGGTAGATTTTATAATAATTGGACAGACGAAGTTAGTTGTTTACCCTTTTCAGCCTTTTATGCCAAACTAAGCTAACGGCTCCAGTGACCAGCATTGGCTTTCATCTAACATTTGGCAAAGAGGAGAACAAGTGTATTTCAAAATGTCAAGCAATTGCTTTAAACTGCTACTACTGTTATATACAGTGACCTTTTTTTTCCAACATCTTTTCAAGGATTATATATGCTGCCTTTCAGTGATTAATCCTCATCTCATCATTTATCCACTGACATACGTATGATTGTCTGAGTTTATTGGTGTCAAGCTCAGACAGTGTGGACATGGCTTCAGAGCTCCTGCCTTTTTTTGTTTTTTAATGGTGGATGGGAAGAAAAAGGAGAAGTCCAAGTGGGGCTTTTAGCTGGTGTTCACCTCCCTTTTTTTTGCCCCACTGAAGATTACACAGGGAGACAAGAAATAAATGAACTTCCCTGGTGGTATAAAATTGCCTGTCTCCCTTAAAGTCTCAATGGCCTTCAAACCTCAAAGGGTGTTGTCATAGTAATCGAAGGCAGTGGAAATAATGCCTGCTTTGCCGCATTGCCAGGTTACTGGCCCTGGTAGCCGTTTCTCACTACAACAAAAACATCAAGTCCTGAAAGAGAGAGAGAGAGACAGGCCGGGGGTGGGGTAAAGGAGGAGGGTGTTGAGTTGAGACAGGGAGAGAAAAGATAGTGTAAAGAGGGAGGAAGGTTGGTGCGTGGTATTTGAGGTGCGTAAGGAGGTGTTGGAGGCCCGCACCAACAGAGTCAGAGTCTCTATTGTCCGGCCCATTTCAGGCCGCTCTGTCAGGCCACGTAGAGGCCGTGTGTGTTCGCGTGTGTAAGAATAGAAAACCCAGAAACAGTCTGCTCTGCTCCCCAGACTGTCTCGCTAAAAGCAGCGGTGTAAGAAGTATTCACATCCTTTACTTAAGGAAAGTGCCACCACACAACTTATGTACCGTTAGATAGAGTTTAGCCCTTCAAAGGGTCACAAGATAAATCTGAGGATGATTAATGGACTAAGGATGAAAGTGTTGACACACGTTGGTATTTCAGTTTTGTCTAATCTTTACTTTTTGTGAAATACCAGACAATTTTACCCATTTGACCTCAAAAGGTTATTTAAAAGAAACCATCTGAAAAGTTTGGAGCGTGAAAGCAGTCTATTTGTTTGCACCACTAAAAAGCTCCAACAAGCTTCTCTGGTAAGATGTCATAAACTAAAAATGTTAAGAACTACTGGTTTAATCAACAGGTATTTATTTGATCATACAAAAACCTAATCTGAAAAGTAACTAGTAATCATAGCTGCCAGATAAATTAATGCAGCAAAAGTACAATATTTCTTGAAATGTTGTGAGGTGAAGTATAAAGTAGCATTAAATGTCATTAGATTATTCTCACAAACAGTTAATGGAGGTTACTTATGTTTTCTAAGTTGTTGGAGCTGAATGACCAACCCTTCCTCAGGCGACATAAGAAGAACCCAATTAGAGGAATTTGTGGCTTTGGCCTCCTACAGGCCACACAATCAAACAACAGTGCTGACAATAAAAACCTCAATTCAACATCCTTTATTAGTTGTTCTGGAGCTTAGTTGCATCATATCAGCATCCGCATGAGGCCAAAGTACAGAGAGGTTCTCAGAAAAATGAATAATTGCCATGACGGGGAAACTAAATGAAAAGCTCCAAGCAGCAATAAATAGACCAGGAATTGTTTCGGTCAGCAGTCAGTATAGTTTTACTCACCTGCCCTGCCTCATTTACACACATACAAACTTTAAACAATACTGTGTTTAAAATGTTCATATATAAACAGACTAAACTTTAAATGTCCTGTTATTTCCTGTTATGCATTCCTTCATTTCCTCACCCTCTGCCTTGTTGTTGATTCTCTGTTGGTTTGTGCAACATAACTGAGCTCCATTTTGGCTGCCAAGAAAAACTTTCAAAAGGAGAGTTTGATTAAAACACCTTCTTTGATCAATTAAAATGAAAATAATCACATTATGTATTCTATATATTTCACTTATTTCTGAATTTGACCAGTTTCCAGTGCTCGAAAGTAACTAAGTACTTAGTCATGCTGTACTTAACTACAGTTTAGAATTTTTACTTGAGTATTTTATTTTTATGCTACTTTTTATGCTTCTACTCCACTACAGTTCAGAGGGAAATACTGTACTTGCTTCATTACATTTATTTGACAGCTGTGTTTAGTGTAATGTATCAATTGGTCCGAGTTACTACTAGTTACTTTACAGATAAAGAGATTTCATGCAATACAAAAGCTCGTAATTATAAATTGATGCATGATGCATCCCTGTAGATTAAAACTACCCAAATAAATGACGTGGTTAGAATTGGTTTCACATTGACTGACTACATCATTTAATTATGGTCACATATTGTCACAGAGCAGTAACCAATAATATAACACTGAGACAATAAGACAATATATGAGTATTCTTACTTTTTGTTACCACATTTCTTCTGGATAATACTTCTTACTTAACTTTAAAAGTACAATTTTGAATGTTTTACCTTTACTTGCTTCTACTGGTGTCCTTGTGTTTTCTTCTTTAAGATGCATAAAGCATAACCCAGCCTCTGCTGTAACTGGAGCTTTATTGTTAATTATTCATTTCCTGCAACAAGACTCCGTGCTTGTTGCTCACTTCTTTGCCATTAAAACTCTAGTGAAACTGAATTTTTGTCACACTGTATAATAGAACATTTTATACAAAATACATTACTTGAGCTTCAGTATAAATAATTTAGTCTCCTTTATGTCAGTTTAATCACACAAAGATGTAAAGGCGTAGGTGGGTGACTGTATTCACATGGTTCCGCCCCGTTTCCTGGGAAGATAATGCTCGGGGTCAGAGGTCAGAGAGGAGCGGTTTTGTTGGGGGTTGGTGGTGTCTGGAAGGTGTTTCGGTTTGCAGTTGCACAGAGGCGGCTCCACCTCTGTCTGTCTCTCATGATCTAGGAGCTGTTTATCTACAGGATGTCAGTAATGTCATGTCATCCTTCAGTCAATCAATGAATCAGTTCAATCAGTGAATGGGTCAGCAGGCACTCACTGCTCTGACACTGCTGCCCTCTAGTGGTGCTGAGGACACAGTGCTGACATGATGGTCACGCATCTTTAAACTCCAGCACGGCACGTTTTCTCTGTCTCTTTGTTTACAGGTGTAAGCATACTGATAGCTGCTGTTGGAGCTGTGATGATGCTTGTTGGCTCTCGGATGTTACGTGTGCCATTCAGGAATCTCAGTGTCTCCTGGGGACGGTGAGTGTCTCTACTTTTTGACTTGCAGCAGCTCAGACCTGTGAACTTCATCCAGCGGGAAGATCTTTATTAGATTTAGTTGATCATTTGTTTTAAAAACTTTGAGATTCAAATATTTTCCTTAATTTTCTCCCAAGTTCTTTCTTCTTTTGGTGATCCCTACAGTGGAAGTGGCTGCAGCAATCTGGGGTTTCATGAACAGGGACACTGTAAGCAACACACACACACAATACACACAGCTCACCAGCCCTGCACATGCTTGATGTTTGTATCGATTTTCCACCTCTGCTCCAGCGAACCTGCTCAGTCTGTTTGTTGTTGTGTCTCTGAAACAACCTGCCCGCCTCTCCCCGCTGTCCACAGACTTCAAGGAGTTGATCAACTTCTACGACTTCATGCATATCAAGGCCGTGGACGCCCTAGGTCTCCCAGCAAGATGCCGCTATCAAGGTCCTGGATGTTTGGCAACACGGTAAGTGGCATGATGGAAAAATTGCTATCTCATTTGGCTTTAATGTGATATTAGCTACCTCTTGTTTATCTTCTTGGTTTTCTTCAGCTCGACTGTTGCGAAGGAGATGACACACCGCGCTTCTTCAAACAAGTTGCCGCACTGTGTCCAAGAAAGTCTCCCATGATTTTGTAGATCTCAGGTAAATGTTTGTACTAGCTTCATCTGTCATCCAAATTCATGTGTTTTTATTTATTATTTGTTATTTATTTTTAATTTTTATCCATATATCGTGAATCATAATGTATAGGATATTATACAATATCTTTTTATACGACTTTCCCATTGATTTGGTGATGTACCTTCATATATCAGCCATTCCTGTGTAATCATTTTATTCATTTCTTGCTTAATTTTAAGAAAATTCTACTTACAAGCAATAATCGCTAAGTTAGAATAGAGCCAGTTTGGGTCAGTGGTTTGACACAACAAGCTTCCGAATTTTACCTGAACTGTAGAAAGTTTATTGTCAGTTGTGCATATGACACTCAAAATGCAATATCATGTTTAACTCAACAGTAATTAAAAATAATATTAACATTGGGTCTAAACAACGCATTGTCTTGAAGGGTTTGATTAAATATGGTACAAACACAGCACTGGGTAAAGTTCACCCAGTGCTGTTTTTGTGCCATATTGAATCAAATTACTTACAACAGCTATAAAGACATTCATCCTTTTCGACCCAGTTAGTATTTGATAACATCATTAATTATTCAGACATGTGTGGTCAGAGCCAGCAGATATATAGCACCTTGTCTGGACAGCAGACCCAGCTCTCCATTACATGTAATCCATTACAGCGGGTGTACGCCGTGAAGGGTAGAAAGTTGTCATTCATCACGCTGGCACTGGTCAGCGTCTTTACTCTGCCTCTCTCTCTCCCCACAGAGCTGTCATGATAAACTGATCGAGCTGTTCTCCGAGAAGCTCCACCTGATCGGTTTGGCCGCCTTGGTGATTGGTATTATCATGGTGAGTGTCAGGTTGAAAACGCGGATGTATATTTTACACAGCAGTGGTGTGGAAAGGGTCACGACGTGGCCACTTCCTGCTTTTATCAGCTGTGATAAGGATGCTGGAATAGAGATATATTGAATTAAACTGCTCTGTCCTTTTTCCCCGTTTAGGTTTTTGAGATGATCTTCACCATGGTGCTCTGCTGTGGGATCCGTAACAGCCCTGGGGTATACTAGGAGTCCAGCCAACAAGCAGCAACAGTTCACATCAGCGTATAATTATTTTATTATGTGTTTCTATGCATCAGCTCCTTTTCCTTTTAATGATAGCACAAAACAATGGATATCTCTCCTTTTATTTTAGATTAGAAACTATAAATTGTTTTTGATATTGCTAACCTGTCATCACTCATCTTTCTAACGCAGTAATTTAGCTTCTGTCTAATGTTCATTATTTATCATACAACACATCATATGAATCTTTTATATTTACAGTATGTATGTGAAATATTTCTCTGACATCATTGAACTTAATGGTGTTCTTACGGATGTATAAATTGTACATATATACTTGTCATATGTTAATAACACTTAGGAGAGTCCATGTATTCCCTGATTGATTGTTTGTGATGCATCTCGCTGCAGTGTTACAGTGTTACAGTGTTACAGTATAATTTAAGCAGCAGGGCTTCAGTGGTCTAAGGTGATGAGTTAGCCTGTGTGTTCTTTAATTAACTTTGTGTCTCTTCTTTGTGCCTGATGAACCATCTCATGCTGTTTTATCTCTATTAACACATGAGGCACCACTCCTTAAATAATGACAACAGTTAGGTTTTATCACTTAACCTGTTTTAATAACGCTAATAAATTATGTCACCTCTCTTGTACCTTTGATTTCCAGCCTTTTTTTTTTTTGCTCATGATCCTTTAAGATGAAACAATTTCTCATCATGATTTGAGTGGTTCAAAAAGGAATTTTGAATAGTTTTTAGATCTGAAGAGGTAAAATGACAGGATTTTACAAAAGAGAAGCAAAGAACAGAGAAAAGTCAGTAAAATACAAACATTTTGTATATCAGAATATCTTTTTTCTTTTTCATATAGCATCATCATCATGATAAACTGATGAGAACATGATTCACTGTGCTACACAGATGGTCCAAGGGGTTAAATGTATAAGCCTTGAAAGTTTGCACAGTTTCATTCATGGCTTCTTGTCCAATCATAATAATCCAAATCCTCAAATGAAGCATCTTGTTTCCTCTCAGTTCTTCACTGGGAGGTTCAGTGTTTGTCTGTGACACACGGGCTCTGTTTTCCTTTAGGCTGCTTGATCCGTACAACTATGTGTTTCCCTCTGATAGCTCACTTCACTTACTCTAAACCCTGAACACAGTCCAGTACCTGCAGTAGTTGCCTTGTGTCACCACGGGGGGGCAGTGTGATATCAACGCCCCACTTGCTCCAACAGCACACTCTTTCCCACAGTAGCGCGGTTGAACACATTAAAAACCAAACTGACTTGTATTTCTGGCAGCAGACACACCCAGTGCGCATGTTTGTTCTGCCAATAAGTTTACCTGCTCATCTGAGGACACATCACTTATTTAATGACGTCACATGTGACGAAGTCTAGGTTGCATTCAGGATGCCCCCGAGCTCAAACACATTTACTAACATGATTTATGATGCGTGGTTACAGGAGAGATATTTTGAAAACAAAACTTTGTTAAAACACCAATACAGTGATTGTGTAAGTTCCTGGACCATTAAAAGTAAAGTAAATGCCTCACAACACATGAGGCCTTCTCTCATTTACTCCGTGACCTCTGTTTCTTCCTCTTCAGAATTAATAAAGGAAACTCACTCACTGTAACACAATGCAATTAAGCAACCTCCACAGTAACCATACAATTGAATCAGCACCTTTTATTTAAAGTTACGTGACTTTATTTATATGTCATGTAGAGACAAGCTGAGAAAGTGCTGATACCACGTTTCATTTATGTCTGTAGACCACAACAGTTGATACATATAATATTTTCAGTGATACATTTCAAGCCAGATGTTACATCCCACCCTTTGACCCTCCCTGACCCAAATCAATCACAAAAAACACCTTAAGAACAGCGAAATTCATAGGATTTATTAACATAAAGCCAAAGACACAAAGTCAAAACACAACAGCAGCACAAAGATAAAACACAAGCTGAGAGGCAGCGTGTCCAGCAGGCCCACACTAGAAGCCTCTGCCTTCTGATGCTGCCACAGGAGCTTTTAAGTACTTCACTGAAGCCAGGTGCAGCTCATTGATGGCTGATCAGCTGCTGAGAAGACAGGACAGGAAAGAGACAAACAGAGCACTACAAAATATACAGCTGTAACAGCTCCTTCCTGTTACAACACCACAGTGTCCATGTGCACAAAGCCAGGTCCATAAAGAAATGGTCCTCCCAGTTTGGTGTGCACAGAACCCCGACCTCAACCTCATCCGACACCTGATGCTGACCGAGAGCCACCAAGGCCAACCTCACTGATGCTCATTAGGCCGAATGGAAGCAAATCCCTGCAACCAAAATCTTGTGGAGGGTCTTCCCTGAGGAGTGGAGGCTGTTACAGCAGCATAGGAATGTTCAGCAGTCACATATGGATGTAATCAACATTCATCAGTCACACATGGGAATCTTGGAGTCCTGTTCGATTCAGAGCTGAAGTTTGGCAAACAAATAAATCAGGTGATCAAATCCAGATTGAGTGAGCTCTGAACACACACCTTCATCCACCTGCCTCCTTTACTCCAGCTCTTTATATTTTGGCATCAGTGACAGTTTTTTTAAAATCTTGATAAACTAGATAAAGGTGCTGCAGCGAGGTCTTTACCCCCATGTTCTGTTTGGTGTCCTCAAAAAACATTCTTAGCTGGATTTTATCAGCTTGACACTAAATGACCTTCTTCTAATTTCATGAGAACTGTTTATAAACAGGATTTTGAACTGATGTCTCAAAAGTCTACGACAGAAAATAACATCACTTATGTCTGGGATCTCAGAGACTCCAGCTGTAAAACATGGTTGAGTATAATTATCTTATTTGCTTAATATCTGTGATTGGTGTTGACATAATCCCAAATAAATCTATTTGGAACTATGTCAACAAAGAGTAAAAGTTGTTCTGCCTGTGTGTAATACAGTATAGTATTATATTAAAATACAAGTGGTCCCATCACAGTTCCCTAAAGCTCACAGTAACATCTTGAAATGTATAATTTGAAGAATTTCCCTCACAGGATCAATAAAGTACATGTTCAGTTCACTATCACAAAACAGGTAAAAGAACTAAATTCTCACCAGTAGATGTAAGGGATGTCAGTAATCAAAGTAGTTGCTAGTTTATCTTGTCACTTTAAAAGACGGCTACGGCACAAACCCCCCAGTCTCAGGATCTTGCCCCTTTGTGTATTTTTTCATCTTTATGTTCTCGTAAAGTTTGGTTGTCTATGTACTTTTG
This sequence comes from Lates japonicus, assembly GCA_033238685.1. Lineage (NCBI taxonomy): Eukaryota > Metazoa > Chordata > Actinopteri > Centropomidae > Lates > Lates japonicus. The sequence goes on from BRZM01000035.1 coordinate 3,364,284, forward strand.
GCCATGTCGTGTGGCTTTTCAAAGACAGACAGACAGACAGTTGACTCTTGATCCATGAGACAGCAGGTGGAACAGGGTGTCACTCTCACTACCTCATCCAATCACTTTCTCTGACGCACGCACACACACACACACACACACACATTGCTCTGAGTCAATAACCTTTAGGTTAATTTCTGTCACAGTTTTCCTGAACTGGGCTGGGAACTGAGTAAAACAGCTGCTCTGATGCTCTGCTGTGCTGACCGTGTGAGTCATTGACTGAATGTTGCAACATCCTAAAAATAATCAGCACCAACATCAAATCACACACCATAAAGTAAATAAAACAGTGTAGTGTCGTGAAAAAAAATCTCCCCTCATTTCCCAGGAAGTCTTTCTGCCTCATTTAAAAACACAAACGGCTCAACTGAACAGCTGAATGTGATTCGTCCCTTTTCCCTCGTCCTCTCTGATCCCAGTCAGACCGTCTGCCCCCCTCCTCTGCAACACACCCTGAGCTGTCATATTCTTTGACTCATGTCTTTTGTTTACCTGCAATGCAAAGGAGAAGTATAATTGTCAGGGCGGTGACTGTTGCAATACTCTATAACGTTTATACTTTCTAATATCTGGTCAGATCAGGACTCCTGGTTAGACGAGCAGGTACACTTCACATCACACTTCAGAGAGAGGAGAACATCCACAATCAACTCAATGGTAATGGTAAGTCAAAATTTATGATCCTTTTTAAAGATATTTAAGCCATATTTATCTCTTTTATTGCTGTTTGGACTATAAAGTAAAATTCATTTCACTAAGAACATTTGTCGAAAAGAGCAAAAGCTGCGATTGATTGTTTCTATTCACAAATATTCTGTAAGTCTTTGTTACAAGCTGAGGACAAAGGTCATGTTACGACAGAGCTCCTTCTGCATCCAGTTCAGTGTAAATTTATTGACTTTGATCTGCTTTGGGAAAATGAAAACCTCAGCTCTTCTTAAAGGTGAAATTATTGGCTGATTGGATAACCTTCAGACAGGCTGTGATTCACCTCTTGTTCTTCCTCTCAAATGCATTTAAACAAAGGACGGCAGTCAAGAATCCAGGAAACAAGGCGATGAGAGTAGATGTTTATTTATAATTCTTTGTTCCAGCCGGATGAGGATGTTTATGTTGCTCCGACAATGATTTTTCAACCTTTTCGTGTGCATCCATACAGGCAGATACAGACATGCAGCATGTAACATGTAACGTATTCCTCCCACACTTTATTTCACTTTTGTGTTGGCTACAGTGACTCACAGTTGCTAAGCTCATGTAAAACAAACTGAGATAAAACTTAGGCGTGGCTCTGACTTAATAATAGAGTGCGGCTGCCGCACCTTGTAACAGTCCTCCATTCACACTCAGCTTCATATGCAAGATTGAACTTAACATGGTGCCAATTTGTGAAGCAATCACAGACAAAGCTCTTTAACTGCTTAGAGCTCAAATGCCTTCTCTGCTGTGGAAGTATGACGTTTATGAGATATACATGTATTACATTTACAAAAAGAACAGCTGTATGATGAGGTAACTGTAATAATATACAAAATAATTTCACACACAGCATACATTGGACTATATTTAGATATGTTTCTACAAGACAGAAACTGAGCAGAATAGGTGTCAGCACATGTACTGTAGAAGAAATCTGTGCTCCCGTTGCTCTGTTGAGCAAAGACAGAACAAATTCTAATTTAAGGTTTAGTGAAAATATGTTTAGGACTCTCTTTAATTTGCAGTCACTACATCCAGGGGAGTGAAAGCTAATGCAATACAATACAGTAGCCCTGCTGTGTTATTATCTTTAAGGAGCACTCAGTGCTCAGTGTGTCTCAGAGCTGTTGATTCAGCTTGATTCAGACAGCATTGTTTCACTAGGCAAACAGCATTGTTTTTTTTTTATCTCATTCTCTCTGTGTGCGTGCGTGTGGTGAGTCACAGAGAAAAAAACAACACGCACATCTTAATTTACCGTATTAGCACAATGGATTTTTCAGACCCGGTGCATCACACAAATACATGTAACTTAAGGCAAAATTAAACAATATGTAACATGCTAGATATTTTCTGACACACTGGAGGACATGTGGTGTTGTGGTGTTAATGAACCAGAGCGTTATGTATAACTTCAGACAAACACCTCAGCCCCATCACTTTCAACCCTATTATTCATCTGAATATGATTCACTTATTAGATCATGGCTGTCAGACAGGACTTAATGATTGACAGCTGTTTAACCTGGTTTGTCCAAAGTCACTTTCTCTTCAACACTGTTATACGATGGACCTTTGCTTGTATAATATAATTGTAATCTAATGATTTACATTTGAAAACAAATAATAAATGGGTCCAGGGTCCACTTTATTTAATGTTTAGGAGCTGTGGCAGTGATCCATCCAAAAAGAAACATACAAAAATAGTTTCTTTCATAAACCTCTTAAATACATACATATCATCTCCAAACAGTGTTGCAGGAGGTAGACAGATCCTTTACTGGTAGAAATACATCAATATAGAAATGTATCTGCTTTGAAAATGTGACTTAAGTAAAAGTATGACAGTATGAAAAGTATTTTAGTGTTTTAGTATCAAAAGTAAAAGTACTTATACTGTGGAAAAACACAAACAGTGACTAAAGCTGTCAAATGAAGGTAGTGGAGTAAAAAGAATAATATTTCCCTCTGAACTGTAGTGAAATATAAGTAGCATGAAATCAGTGGTTTAAAGAGAAAGTAAATACATTTACTCAAGTTCTGTACTTAAGTACAGTGTTGAGATATTTGTACTTTACTTGAGTATTTCCATGTTCTGTTACTTTGTACTTCTACTCCATAACAATTAAGAGGGAAATATTTCTATATTTTTTGTCATAGCTGCAGTTGTTGCCAACTTTTCAGATCAATACATTATGCATAAAACATATGATCAGTTCATAAAATATGTATCTTTATACATTAAGCTACCTGACAGAATGTGGTTAAAATGATCTCTACCTATATTTACATTAAAAGTCTTTACATTAAAAGCTTATACACATAACATAACATTAAAAGTTTGAATTTGAGTGAGAAAACGTGTTTTCTAGAAATCTCCAGGAGCTGGAAAAACACACTTTTCTGATAAAATAAAACTTCATAAACATTTTGCAGTTCATTCGTGCCCTGTTATGGCTGAAGTGTCTTCTCAGTTCGACACTGGATCCGGGAGAGCTGAGTAAACTGTTATAACACGTTTGGCAGTCAGAAGTGAGTCAGCCCAACGCAATGTGTGATATCATATTATCAGAAATCAGACAACTCACCTGTAGGTCAGGTGGTCTCGGCTCACTGAGGCTCCACCTCCTTCTGATGTGCAGCTCCGCTCGCCCTGAGCGCCTCTCTCAGGTCTCTCCACACACTTTCAGCTGCCACGACGCAAACAACTGACCCGCACTGTTTCTCTGTCCAGACGCCATAGCCAGCGTCTCGCTTTTTCAACTTCTCCACCATGAGTATCGTGGCCTCAGAGACCGTGTTTTTGTCCGCTTTACAGCCCAACACCTCGGTCACCACCTACGGGCTCCCGTCCGAGACCCAGCTGGAGAATGGGAGCTCCGTGTCGGACACGGCGTCCAGAGCGCGGCGCGTCCAGCAGCAGGTCCAGATGAGACTGGCCGAGTCTAAGTCCACACTCCCGCGGCAGAATGGCTCAGCTTCGCACTACGCCATGTCAGGTAAACATCTACAAGTCTCTTAACTCATTTTCACAACACAGCGAGTGTTCGCCGGATTCATGTCCTGTAACATTTCCGTATGTCTGAATGCCCTGACCCGCTGGTCTGGGTTCAGATCAGGTGGACAAGTGGGGGAATTTAAAGGTAAAAAAAGAAAAAAAAAAAGAAAAAAAAAAAAGAAAGACAGAAAAGTTACCACACAGGCGCAGGTGCAGGTGGTATTCTCTGACAACAGTGCTGAGCATATAGCCTAATACAGCTGATCTGTGCTATGGGCGGGGAACTGAGGCTCTTAGCAGACCAGTCAGCCCTGAAACCCTGTTTCCTCTGACCTTACTCCAAATAACTGGAATAAAACTGAGCTTTTATAATCTCTGCTCATTTGGATTTGACCCTGGTGAGAGGCTGTAATATTGAGCTTTAAATACTGGACACCACATGTGGTCAAAACTATTGTGATCCTTTCAAAATTGGTTTCCCCCTTTTTGAGTCGCAGCACACACACACACACACATTCACTGTTTGTGTACATTATTTGATTATTTGGGCTAAAATGAATAATTATTTTCAATATCTATGTATTTATATATAAGGATATGACAAAATAGTCACATTTAAGAGGCTGGAACCAGTTCGTTTTTTTGCTATTTTTGCTCAGATTCTTTATCCAAGAGAGTTGAAGGATAAATACATTTTCTGTTGACTCTTTAATCATTTCAGCTCCAGAGGTTACCAGAAGTTACTATCGCTCATTTGTTTTGCTGGAGTCAGTAGCATAGCTTTTACTTTCAAGTTCAGGAGATGCAGTGCATTAATGTGCCTGCTGTATGTGGGTAGGTGTGTTTGCTTGCCCCTGTTATATTCCTGTGGATTTGTTTCCTCATCAGGGAATTTGTTCCTTCAGCTGCTCTGCCTGGCTGGCATCAGATGAACCCAAGCCCAGAGCCTCACGTGGCAACGATCTCACAATATGTCGGTCGCCCGTGAGAAAGGGTTAATGTGTAACAGGCCCAAACAAGCACTGCTTTCATGAGCCTCCCCGATAGCAGACTAAGGTGAAAGCCTCCCTCTGTGGGATCGGATTTCTACTCAGCTTTAAGAGGCGAGGGTTCAAGAGATATCTGGGAGATGACAGGAGCATCGTGAGAACCAGCTGTTGTCTCGTCTGTTCAAAGACGTCACATTGTCAAAAGGTGTCTTGTCTTGCTGTTGTCTTGGCACACAGACAAAGAGAGTGGGATTGTTATGTAAGCAGCAGTGGGATACCCCACTGAGAGGAATCAAAGGTTTCCGTGAGAGTTGGGAATTTGTTCACATTTGATGATTTGATGGGGTTAAGGAGCTGAGTGAGTGTCAAAATGTGTTGTTTTAGAACTCATGCACCTGCCTGCGTGATGCACAAGGACATTCCTTCACGTCCCATAATTCAGTGTGTTAAACCAAACTACAGGGAGCTGGCCAAGCGGCTCGACGGCCTTGTTTATGTGACCTCTAAATTCTGGGTTGTTTGGTGGTGGCAGGAGAAGAGTCTTTTTCTCACTCTTCTAGTTTGAGCTTCTCCCCGGGGCGCCAACGCTACCTGCCTCAACAGACAAACATACTATTCATGCCTTTTTTAAAAAACGTCTGGAACGCAGACGGACATTTGCTGTGTTTTTACCTACATTATACTTGTCAAACACATTAGTCAAACATGGCCACACTGTATGAAAAACTGGGCTTACACTCTTATCTCTGCCCGTCCTTTTCCCTGGGCTTTGCTGGGAAGAAGATATACAGTCATAAAATGTTGTTGCATCGTGTCTGTCCTCTTTTGAAACCTGCACAAGAGGGAGAGGAGGAATTCCTGACAGCACAATAGGGGATTGCTGCCATTTCAGTGGTTTGTGGCTTTAGAGAAGTTCATTATGAGTGCAGGAGCCTTCACACATGAGGAAAAACAACCAGAGGATTCTGCTTCCTCCTCTTCCCTCTGTATCTAAATGCCACAGCAACTGTGCATTAATGACTAATCATAGGCGGACAAGCCTCAGCAGAGGGTAGAAAAAAAGAGTAGGCCTACAAGGTGTGTGTGGTTGTGTTGCAGTGTCGGCTTTATGACCAAAGCTTACTTTTCAAAAGACAACAGGGGGAAGAGAAAAAAAGTTCAGTTCCCTCGCTCAGGGAGTTTTCAGGGTGTGTTTCCCGTGCGCGCTGCAAAGGCTTCGGCTCTCAGGTGTGTTGGGCGTTGCCGGGGCTGGAGCTGGAACAGGGCCAAAGGGATGTGTCAGTCACTCTCCTCTATACCAACTGGTTTGGTGTGTGTCCTTGCTCTGTAGAAATCAAGCATGTCAAGAAAACTCTCCCTTCGGCTCACAAGGCTCAACACATGTGCAGGACACTCGCACACAAACATGACTATAAATATACACACTATCCTGTTATTTTTTAATATAAAAAAAAATCCTCAAATCATTTTGGTGTTTTCTTTTCGTGGTACTTTCAGTTGCTGTTTAACTTCATTAGGTGTTCGAGCCTCCTCAAGGCAAGAGATTAATTAGTTTTGAACTGGTTTCAGTTCTGATCACCGGCTCTGGTGCTTTGAGGATGTCACAGATCTTCGAACACTGGCTGCAGATGACCTGTTTGCCATCAGTGTGGGTCTAAGAGGGGCAGTGTTGTTCAGTCAACTACTTCGGCCCGGACGGAAATAGCTATAAAACTCTTTGATGCGCTGCCAAGAAATCTTTTCACTGATATTAATATTCCCTAGAGGATGGAGCCTACTGACTCTGGTGATCCCCTGACTCTTCCTTTTATTATTCTGTGAACCGTAGGTATGATTTGTAATAACTTTAGTGATCTCCTTACTTTTCATCCAGCACCATCATCAGATCAAGACTTTATTTTGTCCAGTACTACAAAACTACTGACATTCCCATCAGCCTCATCTGTGTTTTGTGTTTAGTGCTGATTGACATGTTGTCATGCTAACACGCTAAACTGTGACAAGTTGGCAGTACAGCCTCACAGATTATTGTGTAATGCTTGTGTACATTACTGCCTTATACCTGGAACAACAGACCAATAAAGTAAATGACAGTGTGTACACTCACTGTCTAAAAGAATGTTTTGCCACATGATTAGAAATAATAATTACACACTTGGTAGATACATGTGGTTTAATGAATAGGGTTTTGTCAGTGAAGTATTCTGCCGTCAGTTGACCCAGATACTTGAGTCAACGAGGTGTCGCTGAAGGCTCGTACACAGTGAATATTTCATTGCATGCCTGCTATCACACTCACCACTCACCTGTCAGATCGCTCTAATCTGGAGCGAGAGGAGAAACATTCACACGCTCTCTGTGCCGAGAAAGATGGGCGAATGCGTTTGTGGGTCAGATGTGAACTGTGACTCCAAGTGAACGGTAACCAGAGACAGCAGACCCGGTGACCGGTCAGGTCCTTCTGTGTGGTGCAATCCAACCTACAGTCGTCAAGTGCAACAGGACACCTGCTATTCAAACTGTATGTCTTTCATGCAAATCATTGTTGTAAATTAAAGAGGTGTGACACCTTGTTATGGCCGCCAAGCTGCGGTTAAATCCTTTACAGAGCCCAAGAATGTTCTTGATCATTTTGTATATTTTTGTGACCTCAAATTTTTCTGCAGAAAGTCTGTTGGTTATATCCAGGTGGACTTATTTGAATAAGAAAAAACGGATGTGTTAATTTGTACGCATGAGCTTGCAAAAGTAAACAGGATTAAATTTTTATTGTTCCCATCATTGTATTGTATTGTGCAGTAACACCAACAAAGGTCAGGGCTGACTCCATGCTGTATTATTTATGTATGTGGCAGAGCTCAATGATCGGTTGTCACAACAGTTTATTCTCTTGGCCAAGGCATTTCCAGGACAGTCAGCATTATTCTGCCTCCACCGAAAATCAGAAAGGACATGAATCAATGGATTAAAAAAGACAAAAAAAAGTCCCTATATTTGTCATTACCGGCTGCGGACCTCACAACAAGCGCAAAACAATAGAAAAAAAGCACTGGTCACATTTTCCTTCCACTCTTGACCTCTCAGTGGTCGGTTTAGGAACATCAGTCAGCTGCTGAGTCAGTCTACTTTCAGAATGAAAACTGGGAAGTCCTTGCTTGCAAAAAGTGAAAATATTTAGTAACACCTCTGATACACGCATTTCCACAGAAGTTCACACAGAACAAGAGATGACAGGGCTGTAACATAACATGAAGGTATGTAGGGAAACATATTTCAAGCCCAAGCCTCCGCCCACCTCCCCACTGTTTCTCACATTGATACCACTCCTTAAAGATTACACACATACACTAAACTTTCTCTTGAGGTTATAGTTCATAAAATTCCCATAAAGTGCTGATTAATTAAGTAGCTTTTTAGCTGAATGGCATCCCAACATTTTAAATCAACATGAAACTTGTTGCTTCTTTTTTCACATTGTTTGAGTAACTTGAGTTAGGAGTGTTGAACTGAAAGTTCAGGAGGTCAGGGAAAGAATTAAGGGCAGACATGCTGCTCCTCTTTTTTATCCAGCTGACATCCGCAGTTTTACACAGAAGAAACAATTTGTCAGTTTGGAATGTTAAGTTTTACAGATTTTACAGCTCACTGTTTTGCTGCTGCTGAGCCATTTTCCCATGTTTTGTGTTTATTTATAAAGACATTGACTGTATTTTGCAGAATAGATGGTTTGACATTAGTTGTATCACTGATATAAATATGATGTTATATGTAGTAATCCTATTTTGTTGCTTTATTTCAGACTACGGCGGCTCTTCCACAATGAAATATCAAACCTATAACCCTGCAAGTTTCAGCTCTAAATCATCCTATATGTACACAGGCTCCAGAACAATGGTGAGTGCAGCAGCATTATCTCACTGTTTCAGCGTTTATTCGCACATATGATGGAAATATCGTCACTGACCCCTCTGCTGGTGTTACAGTGTTTCATCCAGGACTCAGCATGTGTGGTATTTCACAGGAGCCTGTGATGAAATCAGCTTAGGGTTTTCAAGTCCACCCTCTAGATTCCTCCATTTTAGTGATTCAACAGGAAGGCCCTGGCTTTATGCCGCAGATGTTTGAGCTCTGTAAGAAGTTACACTGTAGGCCTCTAAATACTGAGTCAATAATAAATCCCTCCACTTCTAAATGAATTGAATTTTTGTATGAGAAATTAATAAGAAATGTACTGGTGTCACAACCTTTGTCTCCCATCATGGTAGTTGCAATCCTGCGATCAAATTTAGAAACCATTATTGTTGATATGAAGTGACTCAAACACACAGTTCACCAGAATAAAATGAGTAACTCTGCTTACATATTTGATGGTAATACTCCTCTTTTCAGCCTCAGGGTCCACGTGTATCCCAGAGGGCGGGTTTCAGCTGCCAGTCTGCTGGCCCAGACCTGGCCCAGTTCCACAGGATGAGTGTTGGAGGTGGAGGAGCTGGTGTTGGCGGCGGCGGTTTTTACAGAGAAGACATGCGCATGGGCAACTACCAAGGGAATGTCAGACAACAGGGCCGAATGGACTCAGAGACCATCTCTGTACATTCGATGCGGCAACCAGTACCGCTCGTGAATCCCTGGATGGCTGACGGCAGTGATGCTGGCAGCTTAGTCTCCGAACGGGATGCCACCTATGGCAACCAGTATGCTCAGAGCGCTCTCAACGGCTACACCACCCAGATGAGGCAAGCAGGAGGTGCCTCCATGACCTCCATGCGCCGATCTCTTAGCGGTACTCTTTCCCGCGGCGGAGGCATGGCAGGAGGAGAGGTAGAGATCGTCCAGCAGCCTTCCTTCAGAGGCCCAGCCCACCGCACCATCAGCAGGATTACGAACCGAAACAACAGGATGAGCATGGGCTCCATGTCCGGAGGCACCATTGGTAGAGGAGGGGACACAGTGGACAGGGGGTTCATTGCATCCGGAGTGTCCTCTGGTTCCCAGGGGAACCTGTTAATGCAGCGTCAGGGCACCCTGTCCCGTGCCATGTCAATCAAAAGCATGCACAGTGTTGGCAGGGGCATGGACATCTACGGTGGGCAGATGGAGATGGGAGCCAGCATGGGCAACCTCAGCGGGTGAGAGGCTCACATACTTGCCTATTGTTTCTGCTCACATTAACAACAATGTGTTTTTTTTTTTCTATTTGAAGCACTGGTATATTGCATGTTCTCATACTATTATCTCAACAACCAACCTGATGTTGACTGATGCTGTCATAAAGACCCAGGCAAAGGCCAAAACCAAGAGTCAACCGATCCGACTAACAAAGTGTCTGTGTAGCCAAGACGCCATCCTGCTGCCACAAATACTTACTAGTGCGCCAAATGTGTATTGGTTCTCTTGATATTAGCTTAGCCTAATGTCATCAGTGCTAAGAGGGGAACGGTTTAGGGTGGAGAACCACAGACAAAGTTGTGAGAGACGGACTAATGCATCATTGATTGTGGTCTTTTCAAGGGGAGTTACTGACTATTAGAGAAATACAGAATAATGTCAGCCTTTTATTCTTTAATTGGGTTATAATATTCAATGACAGAGATGACAGCTTTAGTCATACTGGTGGTTCAGTTTGTTGTATTTTCCTCAAACATCAGTGACATTTAGGTGAATTAAATGACACATGGTGTCACAACCTCCATGCGTCAGGAGGTTTTAGTGAGGTAGTGTGTGATGTGAGTAGTATTTCATAAGAACTGTGGATTGGGAGGTGGCTCCATAGTGGCAGGACTGGTTTTGGGTGTGGCAGCTTAGTTTCAGTCCTTGCATTTCACACATCCCACAGCGTGTGGTTAGCTGAGCGGATATGCAGACCACTGTGTGATTTGGAAGAATTTCAGCAAGCTGAATTTTTTCAGACAAGTAACAAGTCATCTATGAATAATTACTATAATTACTGTGGCTACTCTGTTGCTTTTCATTCAAACAGCCAAAAGACATATTTTGTGCTACCATACAAAACAGCAGGATAATGACTTAATTGAATGTTTTACATTCTTTGCTTAAATTTGTTAATTTGCTCCTTTGGTAGGATCACCTCCTTGGACATGCCCACTGCAGTGCAAAATCTGAGAGAGCCCGATCATGAATTGCAGGTCCTGGGTGCTGCCTACATTCAACATGAGTGTTACAATGACAGCAATGCCAAAAATGAGGTACTTAAACTTGTGGTTAGAGTCTTTTCTCTTTGCAATCTCTATTGAGAAATTCAGTTGTCAAAATTGTTTTCCTTCGAGTGTAAACATCTATTAATGGATGTTTCTTCATCTCTGGTGACATAAAGTAGCAACAGCTTTGCTTCTGTTCTGGTGTGCTCCAGTTATTCCACATGTTATATGCATTTTTATCAGTGAAGACTCTGCCCTGTATAGACGTTGAATGGCAGTCATAGAGAAGAGATTAAAAATCTTATCTGATGTTACTTAGTTTGGTCAAGTGCTTGTACTATTGTGATCTAGTTCAGTGAAGAATAGTTAGGCATTTTGTAAAATGCACTTATTCACTTTCTTGCTGAGAGTTAGATGCAGATGTTACAGGAAACTTTCACATTTGTATGCTAAATGTGAAGGTACAGTCAGGAGCTGGTTAGGTTAGCGTAGCATTAAGACTGGAAACAGGGGGAAACGACTAGCCAAAGGTACAAGAATCTTCTCAGCACTTCAGAAATATTTACTGTACAGACATGAGAGTGATGGTGAATCTTTTCATCTTCCCTTTAAGCACTTAAAGCCGATATGTGAGAATTTGGCAACTCCCAGTAGTTATATAAAAAATACCATTGCTAACAGTGATGCACGCCTATGCACCATGGGTTCGGCCCAGGCACACTGAGATAAAAGGGATGAAACTGGAACTCTACCAATTTTTCTACAAACAAAAGCTTAAAGTTAGAATAATTTGAAAGAAGCTGTAGTCACATAAAAATTCTACTCATAGGGGCTTTAATCCATAAGAACACTCTTTGTGTTCAGTTTCTGTAAAAGGCTAACTAACTTTTTTCTGTAGGTGCGTCGCTTGAAGGGCATCGGTGAGCTGGTGAAGCTGTTCAACAGCGAGAACCAGGAAGTGCAGCGCTACGCCACTGGCGCCACACGCAACCTCATCTATGAGAATATGGACAACAAAGTGGCCCTGATCGAGGAGGGCGGCATCCCACAGCTGGTCGAGGCACTCAAGGACCAAGACGACGAGCTCCATAAAAACATCTCAGGTAGGAAAATCCCGATCTCAGCCATTAAAATAAAAAACAAGACACAACAAGCCCAGCTGAGCTCAGACTGGTTGTTCTGGACTTTCGCCTCAAGCAGAAATGCAGATTACTCAGTATTTCGATGCCAGTATGATCTTGGCAGCGTTGTCCTTGAGGTTCTTGGAGTGAATAGTAGCCTTTGAAATTGATATTATTCAAACTAATTAACAAACAAACAGGAGGAGGATGGTAAGCTGTAACCAAGAGAATGGCAACATAATCCAGACTGTTAGTGTTTACTAGGATTCAATTATAGTTTGAGTTAGTTTTATTTTTTAATGAGGGAATGGTCAGAAGCAGTATTCTTCTATCAGTGTGCTGTCATATCTAGTCTAAAAAGTTTCTTTTCTGCTCGGCACAGCCTTCAGCACAGTCTCACAAATTCATCTGGCATCATTCTACATAATTATCTTTTGTCAGCAGAACTGACAGTCGTGCTCTTAATTTAATTACTTGGAAATTCAAAAAATGGATGTTGCAACCCCCAACTCCATAGTGTGAAGACCTGCAAGGCATTTAGTGTGTCTGAGTCCTCAAAGAGTGGGAGGTGGAGCTGCAGTCTTTTCTATAGGGTGTGTGAAGAGGGGGGATAATGGAGTGCAAGGGAGTTGTCTGGGCCTGTGGGCCATGTATCTGCCACTCCCTTTTATGAGTGAAGGCCTTGTCACTGTTTCGTTTGAGCCGTTTCACCTTGATTTGTATCTGCTGAATCATTAAGAAACTCACGTCAGTGTCACGTGTTTGGGGAGAAACCTTGGGAATGGGCGAAATGAGAGAACAAAAACACGCCCAAGTAACTTTTTCAGGGTAGTTTGTCTAAATGTGAGACGGAGATCTCATGAAGTGCCAACTCCTGTTTTTTTTAGCACCCCTTTGAGTTTTTCTCATAGGTTTTGATGTGATTTATTGGTCCAAATGTTCTCATGCCTGTATGAGAATTCAGAATGAGTAAACATATATGAGAGAGGTATCAATCTTCTCATCTGACTCTTGGCAATAAGAACAATAAATGAATTCCCCAAAATGCTGAACTGCATTTTTTAACCAAGGTTGCTGTCATACATCACAGTCACCAAGATGTCTGAAGGTTCATTTTTACTAACTCCTCCCTGCTGTTTGTGCGTACAGGTATCCTGTGGAACCTTTCATCCAAAGACAACCTGAAGGAGAAACTAACCAGGGAGACACTTCCTGAGCTGACCGAGAGGATCCTCATCCCCCTGTCGGGCAGCGGAGACGCTGAGGAAATCCATCAGTCCCCCTCTGAGGCAGAAATCTTCTACAACACCACAGGATGCCTCAGGTGCGCTTCATGTTTTATCTCTGTGCTTGCAACCTAAATTGTATTCCTGGCTGGTTCATCTTTTCACCCATAACCATGTTTGCTTTTGGTGAACTTGTCCTGGCAGGAGACTTCATGTGTCAGCTGACAGCTACTGGAGCTTCTTACCACACCCATCACTTTTCACTGTTGTTTGCAAAAGCCTGCATCACTCCAGCTTCCTGTTGCTTTGGTTCTGCTCTGATGGTGCGCACACTGGAGGGTTTTTATCTCTGAATAAATGACCAGCTGGGGAATATTTGCAATGCTCTCAGCATGATTTTTTTTCATGTCATTGTGAAATCAAAGCTTTAATCGTTCAGTGCCAGGAGTGGGAACACAACCCCAAGCCAAACTGTGCTGCCATCTCCTTTTGCACCGCGTGCTTAAACTAATGAAATGCATGACTCCTGCCTGACTGAATTTTACCTGAAATAACCCTCTTACTCGCTCTGTGTGCGCTCAGGAATCTGAGCTCTGCGAGCGAAAAGGCCCGTCAGCAGATGAGAGAAACACATGGACTGGTGGACTCTTTGGTTGGCTACATCAAGGCCTCCCTCGAGGAGAACAAGTCAGAAGACAAGGTGAGATGAGTTGAGATTGAGCCTAATAAAAACTGCATCTTTTCAACCCAAGTCTTATACCTTTACTGTGTGTATTAATCTGTCTCTGTGTGTGTTCTTAGGGAGTGGAAAATGCAGTGTGTGTCTTGAGGAACCTCTCCTACCAGCTCTACAGTGAGATGCCTCCATCTGCTATGCTGCGCCTGGAAGGACCAACCAGAGCTCAGGACACAGGGAAGGGAGAAGCCATTGGTTGCTTTACACCTCAGAGCAAGAAAGCCAAAAACGTACGTACATGTTAGATTTATCCATCACCCACCATTTTGTTCGCATGGACCAGACCATCCGTCTCAACACCGTCTTCTTCTGTGTCCCTTCCCCTGACAGAGGAAGAACCAGAATCTCTCCACTTTCACTGAGATCGCCCGAGTGCCAAAGGGCATGGAGTGGCTGTGGCACCCTCAGATAATCGGGGTGTACAACCGTGTGCTGCATCAGTGTGAGATCAACTCCACCACTCGCGAGGCAGCTGCTGGAGCTCTGCAGAACATCACAGCTGGAGACAAGAGGGTAAGGAAGCATATTCATCAGTTCTCCTGTAAAAAAAACTTTTTAAAAAATCATTCAAATGCAGTAATCTCAGTTTATCTCATATATGACATGTTTGTCTCTTTGTGCTGCAGTGGGCGTCAGTGCTGAGCCAGGTGGCTCTGGAGCAGGAACGCATGTTGCCAGTGCTGATGGACCTCATGCGAACCAACAGTGACCTGGAGCTGCGTTCCCTCACAGGCTTCCTCCGAAATCTGTCTCGCCACGCAAGAGACAAGGGCGACATGGGTTAGTCTTTCATTTTTCCTTCCTTATTAAAACTCTGACGCCTCCCAAGTTACAGATTAATTCAGAATACCTATAATTTTATTGTATCACACTTGAGACCTTTATTATCTTTTATATTTACGCAAATATTAGCCATGATAATTTAAAACTAAAAGTAGCAACTGAATACCTAACTGAAATTTAACCACTACTTAGTACTGAATTTATAGCACTTAAATATATTTAAATAAATAAATAAATAAATAAAAACTGGTTTGCTCAAACTGGGTTGGTTAAATTTTAAAATTCTGTAAAGTTTTTATTACTGAAGGTGTGGCAATCAAAGTGCACAGAGATCTGTGGCGCCACCTTTTTCCAAATGAGTCTTGCTCACTTCAAACCAGTGAGAGACAGAAAATCCCTTGTGTGTTCATGTAGGATACCATTGCTTACAGTAATCAGCTGATTGTGAACACAGGTTATCAGGGGCTTTTAAATGTATTATCATAACAATATGTGTTGGTTTATTCAGCTACAAAGACGGTAAACAACTTGGTGTCTAAGCTGCCCGCCGACGGACACCAGAAGGAGCCCTCCAGCGAGGTGGTGGTCAACATCTGTGGCATCCTCAATAACTTGGTGACCAGCAGCTCTCTAGCTGCCAGAGACATCACCTTCTTTGATGGCCTGACAAAACTGGTCGCCATCAAGAACTCAGGTGACAGCAGGTGAGTGGTCTGTACAGTGACACTTACGTGACTAGTTACATGTGATGCTGAATGTTACAAAAGATTTCACTATGTCACTATGTCAAATGACACTAAGTCAAGTGTTAACCTTGGATGAATCTTTTTTTCTTTTTCTAGTTCTGGGAAGATGAAAGCATCCAAAGCAGCAGCCACAGTTCTCAGCAACATGTTCCAGTACAAGAAACTGCACAAACAGTACAAAGAGGTAAGAGGCTGAACCATAATATGAGGTGAATATTTGAATATAAAGGGTTAGGGTGAGGTATATTGAATAGGTATGTTGAAACTCACTGAGAACCTTCTGAAAGCACAGAGAGCACTTATGTAAAACCACTCTCTTATGAAGGGACTTGTCTCAGTCACATTGTTCTCAGAAAACAAACCCTCAGCACGTTTCTTCTTTCTTTAGCTTAGTTTTTCCTCACACAGTATATTCACACACCACAAGATGACAGAACAAAGCATGTCCATGTCTTAATTAATTCAGCAACTTTTTAATGACAGTGCCCGTGGTGGTTTTTACCTCTGACAAAGAGTACAAAGATGGCGCCCTACCCTCATTCCTTATATCTATGTGTGTGTGTGTTAAAGCGTGAAAAAAGTGAGAGTGACAAAGGGCGTGTGCGTGTATGTGTGTGTGGGTTTGCGCACGTGTGACGGATGACATTCCTCACTCTCTGCAGTTCCCCCGTCAGTTGGGGCGGCACATGTTCAAAACTCATATATCTCTTGCTGTTCACACTGCGGCTCTTTCAACACATGTACACACACGACACACCCAGTTAGGCAGGTCCATGTCTCGGGCAGGACTAGATAGGTTTACTGCCTATCTGCAGATTGCGACTTGCCCCTCCCAGGGGTGTGGTGCTCTGCTTATTTCCTAATAAACAAGTCACTACAGAACCAGAAATGTGTTACTGCTTGTCTTGCATAGACTTTTCAACTTAATGCTCCGATACCTGCATGACATTGGTACTGTGTTTGTTACAAAAAATCTCTATATATTCAAAAGCTGTTTAAACACTGAATTGTGTAACTCTGAAATGGATTGCATTGTATTGTGAGCTCAGAGGTAACTCCAGTTCAAATTATAACATTGCGTGGGCTGCTGTTCACACTTAAACACACCTCTGTGGTTAATACATGAATAAAGAATTATACACTGTCATTTTTCAGTGTTTCATGTTCATACAGTGTCATAACACTTTCTACTTTCTTTCTGTGCTTTACAGAAAGGGTTTACAAGACCGGATTTTGCAGATATGACGATCTGAAACAAAGGTAATATCTAAAGCAGTGAACCTGCACTCTGCCAGCACCCTATGGAAGAAATCTTTTCTTGTGCAGGAGTAAATAAACTCTTAATACTATTCAAAGATAACCTAGGCTCAGTGTCCATCTGCCATACTTTGTGATAAGAACAGTAACGCAAGTGATGGAGGATCTACCCAATGGGAAAAAAAGGACATCCTGTGTATTTTAAAAACTCGATGGACATCAGAACAGTGCAAGGAACATGGATCCGGTGTGATGGACTCTAATGCAAATGTGTGCACCTTAACCATTTACTCTCTTTGTTTTGGACCGTGTATGTGTTTAGTGTGGAATCAGGGTTTTCTTTCCTGTCAGAGCAACATGTATCCAGATGAAAACTGCAGCTGTTTGTGTTTCTACCATTTCACAACAGTGTCAGACTGTTAATGGACAATATGGTGGACACTGGTGCCTTATCTTCTCACTCTTCTCACAATCAGCATGAATGCAACAAAGTTGGTACTAAAATGGCATTTTTGTAAATACTGCTTTATATTTTACACAGAAATCAGATGAAATGTTTTATATACTGTAGCTATGTACTTTTGTAGTTTTTGGATAGATGAGTATGTGTTTATATGTGTGTCAAAATTATAACATGTAGTTATAACTGAATGTGCACCAGAGGAGATATTTAGAAGTACAGACATTTTCATGTCAGTAGTTTTGATTTAGAAATCTGGGGATGATTACTGTGCCTCCAGAGTTGACTTTTATACTTAGTTATGGGCTCACGAACTCTATCATCATTAAAAAAAATGCTGATTTGTGTCTTTTGTAATCAGTTTGTCAAACATAAAGTGCCATTTCGTCCATTTTTTTCTTCTTTCTTTAACATGCCATCATAACTGCTGTTTGTCTAATGTAATTAATAGTGTGAGAGTGAAACACAGGGGTGAAAGGATACAGTCCTAACCAATTGCAAAAGTTAGCACTGCTCAGTGTGACCAGATTGAACTTATTTAGATTGGGAAGTTGAATGTTTTTGAATCTGTGTGTTTAAAGTTCAATTTAAAAAAATAAATAAATACTGAATTACAACCATTACTTCTGTGGCATAAATGATAACTGTGTGTTTCTGAGTGGGTGTGTAAAAACACTCACTTTTCATATTTGCTTTTGTTGTTGTGTACAGGCAGGTGTATCATCTGGATATTTTTCAGCTAATAAAGAGACAGATGTGGAAATGAAATGTCATATTATAAGCATTTCTCGTGTGTGTGTGCTGCAGTATTTGTTGTTGTGTTGCTCTATCAGACTTGACACTTGCATGCTGAAATGTCGGCCACTCCCTGTTTACATATTTGCTCCTGCTCAGACAGGAAGAATATCAGACGTTCCCTGCTGCGCCCTTATTTAGGCTCTTATTTCACTGCAGGTAATACTGTGGACAGAGATCATCAGTCCTCGCAGAGAGAAAAGTCTGGTATTTTGTCAGGGTGCTTTATTAGCATGATTGCCATGTTGTTGTCAGAGTCAGTTTACATCACGTACGCCAGTAACTGAGTTCTTCCCACTCTTTCAGATGACTGGAGTGCAAACAATTTTTCAAGGTTCAAGTCTGACTTTAGGACTTTGTCATGTGTTTTCTCTGTCTTTCCAAACCATCTGTGTACGTCAGTGGTTTTTTGGAAGGCAAACCGCTTAAAAAAACAGGATTCCTTCATGTTATCTGACATTACTCTGCCCTCTGCTGGGGGACACACAGAGACATCATGGCTGTGAGAACAAAATTTCTATCTACTGTACATTCAGTTATTTCTTCAACAAAAATTTCCAATAATTTCTTACAAGTAAAAAGAACAAAAAAAAACATCAAAAATCAGTCTTTGGTGAACAGAAATAGAAAATGGTGACATTTGATGACATGATTTTAACAACACATTGTAAAAGAAGACTAAACAAACATATTTAGCTCCTTAACACAGATAAATATAAAGCAGTGCTAATGGGAATTTCCACATGGGTGATAATTTTTAGAGATCAGCAGTGTGGCTCAAATGTCCTCCTCAGTGACCAGGCAGTAGAAGTCTGAGCGGGCCCCGTAGTTGCGCGATCCCAAGTCCGACACGTCAATGTCTGAGGGTTTGGGCTCTGCAGCTGCGATGGGAGCAGCAGGGAGGACGGGAGCTTTACAGGCCATAGCCTTGTACACAGGGAGGCGAAGCCCTGCAATAGAGAGAAGAGAGGTGGAATCTTAAATGGCTGCAAATGCATTATATTTCTACACTTTCTGCAGTGTTGCACAGTTTAAGATGTATTGTTATTTTTATGTAAATCTGAATTTCAACTTAAATTCTGGCATTGGTCACACACACAGAAATTCACAGAGGTTTAAAAATACTTTGTTACTATACAGTGACAAGACACCATGCCTCTAGGAGATGCTGAGCTTAGCTTAGCATAAATATGGAAAACAGGTGGAGAGAGCTAGTCTGGTGCTGTCCAAAGGTGATGACCATGTAATGTCTCGTTCATTCAATAAATTCAATAACCAAAGTGAACAGATTACAGGTTGTCCCTGATTTCAAGAAGTTACTGCATCTGGCCAAAAAAAATAGTCAAGCACCTAATACCGTGTAAAACCAAACCCTGTTGTTTTTACTCTTTGGTTGTGAAATCTAGCTGTGCTGGCAGGTCAATTTTGTTATCTTTGGACAAAGTCAGATTAGCTGTTTCCCCATTTGCAGTCTTCAGTTTCACTAACCATCTCCTGACTATAGCTTCATGTGCGTTGTATCAATCTACTCATCCAACTCATCAGAGAGAAATCAGAGTTTTTCCTAAAATGTTCAACTGTTACTCTGACCTGTCTGCTTGGCTCGTTTTGATACAAAACACCATAGACATAAATAGCTGGTGCAGGTGTGGTAGATATGTACAAGTTCATTATGTGATATGGTGTCGCAGAATTGAAGTTAAAGATTAACTGTAGTTAAATCTGTGTTTGCTTATTCAAACTAGGTCAAATCCAAGCTCAAAAGAGAAAAGGAGTCTCTTTCAGTTGAGACTTGCGTAGCCCCATAGGCTGAGACTTTTTTATATTCTAATTCTCATGTGACAAAAAATATAATAAATTCCAAACAGATGACAAGCATTTACATTTCTGAATCAGTCAGCGTCAGAATGCTGTTAAACGTGACTGTACTTGCCCCAGTCTGTTCTCTGGGTGCAGGATTTTAAACTTAAAAATAAAAACTGTTGCCTTTCACTGTAATTTGTAAAAGGTAGTGAAACTTTATTGTACATTTCTTTTACTTACATGTAGGAAAATGTAATTTTAATGTTTGCAAAAGTTTCTTCATTTTTAGGTGAGGAGTGAACCTGACATTGGTACATAAGGACAGCTGCTCTTACCCAGATCTCCAGCAGGGTCAATGTCCGAGCGGCAGTCGAGGTAGTCGGGTTCGAGGGTCAGCATTGGGTCTTTGTCGTCTTGCAGCACAGTCTGTGGGTCGCCTGCGTGATCACTGCGGAAGACTATCCTGCGAGGCATCGCTAAGGCCAGCTCCTTCCAGAAGGCTGAGGAAGGAGTCTGTGGATACCGAACACACAGGGACCAAACACAACACATTACACCACACTGTTAGGAGTCAGACTGAGGCATTAAATATGCTTTGACTGTAGACAGCTTTACTTGCTTGTATCATATTATGTAGTATTACATTTGCTGTAGATTTGTTGCTGCCAACTGATTTATTAGTAAGTCAGACAATCTTTTTCTACCAACTGTTGGAAAATTATTTTCACCACTATAAATAAATCAATATTGGCTTTTCTGAATCAGTTTCTTTCTATGAATGATGTGGTTTTTCTGCCCAGGTTGGAACAGTTTTGGTTATTTCATTGACTGACTAATGTCTAGACTCTCTTATCTGTTTTCTCCCTGCTCTGTAGTGGGCTGGGCTCAATTGGAAAACAATGACGCCTCATACTTTTGTGCACCAATCAGGATTTAGCAACATATGAATCAAAATGTGATGACAGTCACACCTTCTGGTAAATTAAATATGATCAAACCACGTCCACATAACACTGAGGAAGCAGATTAGCTGAGTTTTAAACACTTAATAAGTACTGCTGTGTATTAAGGATGTTTTTTTTCTTAACTTTAACTTTGATTGTTGTTTCTCAGTTGTGAATATTTAATGTTTTAGAGAAAATTAAAACATAAAAGAATGTTTTAAAAAAGCGTTCAGGAGATTTTAGTTAACTGCAAAACTGTTGCTTCAGATTAAATCATGCATGTCACTTTACTGTATTACTAGCTTATAGAGAAATGCAACATGTTCCCAGAGGCAAGGCAGATCCCAGATGCCACCTATAAATCTTATAATTATGACACATGTATCTACATAGTGATAAATTCTTTCCATGTGAGTTGTCTGAAATACCACTCATCCTATAAAATCATAAAGGTGTTTAAAATGACTGACATTATATTTTGTTATAGGTGTACTCAGGAAGCTTTATGGCTGATCTTACCACAGAGTTGTGTCTCCAGGTGAGTACAGTGAGGCAGTGCTGGTGCTCACTGAGCTGCTGCTTGACCTCAAGCCTCATGCGTTTGGACTGACCCTCCAACATGATAAGGATGGGCCGCTGACACAGCTCCAACAGGTGCAGAAGGCCCTGCCTGAAAACACACAGACACTGGAGAATATGGCAGCAACACTGACCTCAAGTGGCATGTTGCAGTAATGCCACATTAATTTTATACTGTCTACAGTGTGTTCATTGTTTCCATGTTTGTTTCTAAAGTCAATTCATCTGTGTGAGTCTGACCTGAAGTTAGTGTAGCACCAGTCCTGCTCGAGGTATGCATGAGAGAGCAACACGACGAGACGCCGGGAACGACTCATACTCATTATTAGCTCTGCAGAAGGTTCTGGAGACAGACACATTGTGTATTGCTTGAAATAACTGATTTAAATCAGTAACCTAAAGTAAATGGTAATAAATGTGACAACAGAATCCAGTATCCTGATTATGAAGCAATAGAAACAGCATAAAATACATAAATATATTGCAAAATGTCCCTGTAATCATAAAAATAAGAACAGCCAGAGGGCAACAAAACAGGCGAATGATTAGGAGTATTTGTGTAAAACAGTGCATCTAGTACAATATTATAATGTGAGAATGTGAACTTACCTCCACCAGGTAGGATGTCATTGTCATTGAGATGCACCTTGTAGCCATTTTTATTCTCCAGGTGAGGTTTGAGAATAAAGTTGACAAACTTCCTGTCATAGTCATTGTTCACGTAGGAGATGTAGGCATCATATAATTTCCCGTCTGAAGACACAGAGAGACACAGACAAGCACTGGATTTACTGCTGCATTCTTACACACGTTTATAGCCATTTATAGTATGTCACTTCAGTCTCACCGTTGAGCTCGTAGTCTCCGTAGGAGTTCTTGTACCAGAGTTTGATGTTCAGGTGACACCTGGAGTACACGACAGCAGCTACACCCAGGAAGAGGAGGAGGATGATAGCTGCAATAACAGCAGCTGTGTGGCTGGGTCTGTCTGAGCACAAACACAGAAAGAAAAAATAAATAAACATCAAATAATCGACCAATAGATGGATTCTGTTACAAGGATTTTGAACTTTTTTCACTAGTGCTGACATATTACATGGGACTATAAGATCAGACAGACTGGATGTATCTGTGTGTTGAATAAACATGCTGTATATGATTAAAAAAAGGTATGTCCCTATTTAAAATTCTCTTAGATCTTTTCAGTGTGAGACAGCTGACACACTGTGTGGAGCTGGCTGACTGCCTCCGTCTCCAAAGTTGTGGAAAAGGCTTTGATATTATACACTGATCATGTCTTAAGTACAGTTTCATGTGGTTTTTGGAGTAAATACAGGACATTTTTATGGATTTTTTGCTCCCCATTTTCTCCTGTCTGCCCAGGATATATCCCAAGTTTTCTTACTTGAGTTCTGTAAGCTGAACTCAGATGAAACGTTCCTCACTGTGCAGCTGTAGAGCCCGAAATCCTCCAGCTCCCTGAGGGTGATCACCAACACACTGTTCACCATCAGCTGACCGGCAACAGGAGACCTGATAAGCAGGAAGAGAAAACCCGATCTCACCTTCACTCTCACATACTTTCACTGAAGCATGAACATGATAAATAATGGAAATCCAAAAGTTAAAAATCACCATGAGGAGGTATTCTGCATGTAAAGTGTGAGGTTGGTGAGGGGTCGGCCATCTTTGCTCCACTGCAGTGTGGTGTCACATCGCTCCTCATTCTGGTCCCAGGGGAGGAGAGCAGTGCAGTTCAGTTTCGCGGTGGATCCCACATCCCCCCACAGTCTGTTCAGGCCTTTGCTGGGTTTAAATTCTGGTGGTTTGGAGCACTGGGACTCTGTGTGAAGACATACCACTGTTATCTGTGTTCACTGCAAGACAATAGAGGCCTTCATGTGCACTGTCGGGTACAGCCTGAGACAGCTGCTGGAAGGCATGCTGAAACAAAATGCCTCCTTGCAGGTGTAGCCGATCCGTTCAGCTAGCCCATTCACTCCCCGCACAAACTCTACATTTACTGCAGGGACAAATAACACCTTACTGCCAGAGCCACACAATTACAGTATCAGGTTTTGAGTGACTTCATTACACTTACACTATTACACTATACTATAAATAACACTTACTCTTAACTATGAGACGCACAGTGATTGAGGCTGTGCTGTTGCCTTGTTGCACACAGGTGTAATTCCCCTGGTCTTCCAAGTTGAGGCTGGTAAACTCCAGGTACACCTTCCCCTCCTGATTCTGGAGCTGCTGACAGTCTTTCTGCCAGGTCAGCTGTGGGGAGGTCTGGGGCTGAAAAGACTCCAGAGGGCAGTTCAGCCGATATGGAAGTCCCTGCTGCCCCACGTAGACCACCTGCTCCTTAAACCTGCTCTCATCCACACACGTCTCAGCTGCAAATGGAGAAAAGAGGGAGTTAACACAGTCTTATTCACAGTATATACAAATATATACAGACCCAGCTGTGTGTGAGACAAGGGACTGCTGTGACACTAAAGCCTGAGTCAGCAACTAAATGAATGCAACTAATAGACAAAACACGGAACTTAAACTGTATCGCTGATAAGGATAGTATTAGGGTTAATGTATTTCTAGTTTATGTTAGGAGATCAAATATGCACTATGCAAATTCCCAGAAATGGCTTCCTTTTGAGAAAACAGTTTGCATACAGCCTGTAGATATAAACATTTTGCATACAGCCTGCAGATATAAACATTTTGCATACAGCCTGTAGATATAAACAGTTTGCATACACTGGAGCTACAGAAGACTGTGTTCAGCTTTAGTGTGCCTTTAGGTAAAGAGTGAGTGTGTAATGGAGCATGAAGGTGATCTTGTTTACTCTTCCACCCTGGTAGACTCTGAGCATATGGGTGTTATGCTGACTTAGATTTAAAAAAAAAAAAAACACTGAATCATCCTCTCTGTTTGGGGACATGTTGAATGAAAACAACAGAGCCCTATTCACTCATTCTCTTTAATTAAAACGTAGAGAACCGCCTGCTCCATTGAGTCTGGACCTGTTCTTCAAGATATTCAGCGCATGCGTTCATTGTGACCATATGACCAAAACCCACTAACAACCAGAAGAACTGCTCCCTCTGGTTCCCTCTTTAACTTTCCATTCACTTTATTTTTCTTTGCTTTTTTCAAGCGTTTGTCAAACACAGGGACACACATCCGGGTCCAGAGTTCGGGTCTGGTCCTCGTGTTGCCAGGCAACACCATGTGACTGAGTGACAGATAGATACCGTGATCCCGTCCGCACTGACCATACGTACACTAACCTGGTATTTACCAATCCAGCATCCCGTCAATCTAACTGTGACTAGCAGGTTATAATGGACAAACATGCCCAAAATAATAAAGATGAATCCAACAGCTGTCAATTAACTTGAGTCTGGAGCTTCTAACAAAGTGTACACCTGTCCTGTCTGAGTAAATTAAAGCAAACACATCCTTACCGACAGTGACGAAAGTCTTGTCCCATGACCCGATGCACAACAATATGACAGCGGCTACAATCACAGCCATGAGCCGCAGGTCTCCCCTTCCTCCGTCCTCAGGTGAAAAATAAACCGAGACGAGATTTTTTTTTTTTTTCTATATCTACACCACTACCTACGTGTGAGTTTTTTTAGACTTTAGTTACATCGTCTAGAGCCGTAGAGCTGACGTCCGGCTGCAGTGTGATCAACTGCACCTGGAAAGACCTGAAACTCTCCTGGCTATTGGCCCTCCGTGGTCACGTGACGTTTATGAGGCCTTTCACCTGCGTTACAGTGAAACCTGAGTGAAACTGTGTTTTTTGGAAAGTGGTTGTTGAAATCATTTTCTACGTTGTACGTAATGGCTTTGTAAATGGTATTTTTTCTAATTCTTTATAGTTCTACCTGTAATAATTAATAAGAACAAAATATGGGTTGCTGGTTGTTAAAACATCTTATTGGCATGAGTTTATTAGTTTATTCTATTTGGTTAAAAATGCTGCTAAAATGATGGTAATCGATTGACAGTGGCCAGGATTTTCTCACCCTCTAATAATACGTGTTGCAGATATACAAGTTAGCAAGTCATCAGTAAAGGGTTTTACCAGCTAAAGGGCTTTTTCACAACCTGGCACCCTAAAAGGTGTCCTTAATGGTTATAACTTACCTATTAAGCATAAATTTAACGTATTATTCACTATCAGTACACACATTTGTTATAACTTACAACACCTTTATGAAGAGCTGAGTGGTACCTGTTAAAATATATTCTCTTTCAAATTTATTTACCCACATAACAGTCCACCAGGAATATTTTCTGTTGGATAAATACTGGAATTGGAATATAAAAATTCATACAAGAAATACCTGTATGATTTCTATGTAGTTACAGAATGTAAAATTAAAACCTCTAAATTCCCTAAAACAATAGTGAGAACATGACCTCAGTGTCCACAGTAGCTACAACCCTAAAGACACAGCTGACATAACTGAGGCTATTATTAATATAATGTACCTTAGACAGAGAAAGGTCTATGACTCCAGCACAAATCTCTTAAATCTGTAATTCTTCAAAATGTCAGCTGCAACACACTATTTAACTGACAAACTTGGATTTAAAATACATTTCATGAGGACAAAAGTTTCCTCTTTTATTCATCAATATAAAATATTATAATGCAAAACACTCTTGTGTCTGATTTACAAAAGACACCATCAAATTCCATCTGCAATAATGCAACAACATAATGCTTTTTACAGTATAAGGCAACATTGTAACACACTCTCGGTACTGTATTTGCAGTAGCAGTATAAATTATCTTTAGGCTTTCAATAAAAACACTCACATACAACTCACAAATATAGAGATCCAACAGAAAGCTGTGAGTGCATTCTTAAAATAGAATAAGAATAATGTCATGAAAGACGTGGTCAGTATAATCAGTTTCTGTACACTTGTTCTGTCCAAGAAAAACTAGTCTCCAAAGTCCACTTCATGGTTGAGAATCCGTATAGCCAGCACTGAACATCTGAACGCAAACAATAAGAGAGAGCGAGAGGCCTCCTTCTGAAGTCTTGATCGATGGCTTTCAAGTTGACTCAACACTGTGATAGTCTGGACACTTGCACAAGGCAACACTGGGTTCATGCTCTCAGGGGGAAAAAATGTGTCTGAGCACTGTCACACTTCAAATGACCTGCAAGAAAGAAAAACAGGGATTAGTTAAGCTGCAGCATCTCGGTCAAAGAACCCAGTAAAGTAAACAGATTTTTCAGAATGTTGTATCTGCTACAGTCATGTAATAAACACATAATTAGAGCTATGAGCTACATATACCACATTGGTATTTATGAGTCATCATTTAGGCGATTAGGATAAAGAACTATTAAATATTATTTTTTCTAGAGTAATGGGGGTGAGAGGAGTAAAGCAATCACAGAGAACTGAGATGACAAAGATGACAAAGGAACTAAAGCTGAAATGACTTTTTTTCACAGCAGACATTTTGACTTGTTAAACACAGGTGTGACTAATAGCAGCACTAATTTGTGGCATTGCATTGCAGTAGCTGATGTAACTGAGTCATCGATAATGTTATTAGTTCCACCTGTGCCTGCTCTGAAAAGTCTGCTTCGCTTGAATGAATCTTTGTCTGAGAACAATAAAAAAAAAAAAAACAAACACTCATGCCAGGAGGGCTATCAAAACTCTCATGACGGGGTTTTGCATGATTTTTTTCAGCCACCGAAATGACACGTAAAGCACAAGACAGAAAAGTAGTTCTACTAATCAACTAAATACATTCAGTCAAATGTGAATAAGCCTATCTTAAGGTTTTGAGATCACTGCAAATAGAAAAAGCTGCCTTATGCTTTTTGTGTGTTACACCCAGTAAAGCCAAACTTTCACTTGAATTTTTCAGCTACATTTCAGCGGTTGGAAACTAGTAAGAAATGTGCATGAAGATAAAACATGCAGTTCACAGTTGAGCTGGAGACACATCCAACTTTTTCTCTCTCCTAATGTTGTATTCTGATACCTAGTGTCAGTCCTGTTCTCTCAATGTGAGGAACCCACTGGGATCATTTTATCGTAAGCTGGGCCACAGATCGCTGGACTGAATGAATCTAACCTAAGGGAAACACTGAATGTTAATGATATTGACAAGGAAACTATATTTAGCATATACTATATTTGTTTTAACAGCCGATCCGCCTATAATAAGGTCAGTATTGAAAACTAATTCAGTCAAGGTAAGGAATCTAGTTGTGGACATGACCATTGTATTAACTTGTTTTGTTTTATGACATTTAAAACAAAACTGCCAAAGAGGTACATTATTTTATTACACATTTATTATATCGTTATTTTAGTAACTAGCTGCCATTAATTAGTCTACCATATACTATCTGATGCTCACCTGAGTTCCTCTTTTCAGTCTGTTGAGTTTATCAAAGAGTCTGTCATTCGATTTACAGCATGGGAGCACTCGTACAAACCAGGCTGCAATGAATTTGAATATGATTTGTTAACAAAAGGCAAGCAGAGAGATAATGTTAGAAATGCAATTTCTTTCTGTCTGTGAAAATATGGTTTACTAACACTCCCTGGTTTTGTTATAGCCCAGATCAATGTTTTGACATTTTAAAACAGAAACTCTGACCTCTGACTGGGCTGTTTAAGGGCTTTAAAAACCCTCTAAGAAAAAGTGGCTACCTCAAAGAGAATGATAAATGCAAATGACAGCTAATATTAGCCAGAACTGTGGAGGCATCTGTAGTCCCTCATGGCTCCTATAGTCTTTATAGCTGTGAAGAAGAAAAGACCAGAAAGGCAATGTTATCTCCTTTATCAGTTGTTTTTTAAATATCAACACACAATGGATGATTGTGGGGATCAGCAGCACTGATTACCGCCCACTTTTAGGAGGAATTTAAGCTTCTATCATCATGAGTTACACAGTCCTCACAGAAACAGTAACAGTGCAATACCATCAGGATGATGACAGAACACTGTGAACACTCAGAGAAGCACCGTTAAACCTGTTGTTATAAATGACATAGTTTTGACTTTGGTTTCATGCTAGTGAAATGACTCTCAGCTGTAAAGGACAATAGGGATAAAAATAGCACTAACTCTGCAGTAGGTGGCATTCCAGCCATTAGAGTCATCATCTGATAAGTTGAAAAGTCATTTTTTGTGCTCTGGTCATCTATTCGTGCAATGGACAGAGTGTTGTTGATGTAGCCAACCATGCAGCTTGAAAAAGAAAAAAAGAGAGATTATTTAAAGAGACTGCTGCATACAATGTGCCAAAACAGAAACATTTTTTAGAGGAATGCACATTCTTACTCAATATCTGTCACTGTGCCATTGGCGCATGGGCCATAGCGATACTGGTAGACCAGTCGAGGGATGAAGTCAGAGGATATGCCAATGACCAGCCCATTTGCTATGACAGCTAAGACACCAATGGCCTCCAACACATCTGTCCACACACCTGAGGAAAAGCAACATTGATATGAAGAGCGAATGTGCAAACAAGACTCTACAGGTTATTTACTGCCACACTGTCAAGAAATCAGTACTACCAATATCGTTGGTTTTTGGGAACCAGTTCTGCGCCCAGAGTGACCATCTTAATGATGCCCGTTTATCTCAATAATATATTACAAGGGCTAGCAGAGGAGCGAGGAAACGCTACATAAATATGGTGGTAAAGCTGCTGAACTGGATCACTTGAGGAGAGAGAGTAAAGACAGATATTATTTGTCAAAACTAGTCAACTATTTTGCTCTAATGGATTCTACAGAGCACATACCCATTTCCAGGAACTCATTGAACAAGCTGAAGGAGTCAAATATCATTGAGGCGGTAGTTATGAGCCAGTTCCCTGAAGCTTGCAATTATCATACAGTCAGCCCTCCCTGTTTTGGCCTCTCATCCATCTTTTAGTAACAGTGGGCACATTTCCGCAGCTTGGGTTCTTCTCCTTCAAACTACCTGCAGAGCCACAAACTGATACAAATAAGAGACAGCTGTCACCAGCCTGAATCTAATGTTAGGGAAATCCGATTATATATTGGATATGTGCAATTATATAATCACAAATCTGTTTTATACTTACGGGCCGTGAACTCAAGACATTGCTGATGGTTTGCTTGAGTACCATTATAATTGCCATTTGATGAACAAGTCTGTGAGACATCCACTAGGGTGATACTGCATAAAAGAGAGTAAAATGTTGAAATATAAGCAGATACGATGTATTTATGTCCAAAATGCATGGAAATGCACATGCCTACTTCTCAAGCCCATTTCTCAATTCAGACGTAACCGCAGGATGACCATTTATCCTGTCAGTACGTTACAAAACAAGCCAGCCACTAGTCTGTTGTTGATCACATCATCACATATTTCACTACTAAAAGCCAATAGAGGCTAATATTGACGATCGGCCTGCCCTGTCTGAGTCAAGGTCTTACCTGCCAAGAAAAAGGCCACGAGAAGAGCTTATGAGAAATAGGTAAAGAACTGGAAGGTGAACATCTTGACAGTGAAACTCTCTGTGGCAATGATCTTGCTCTCTGGGGAGACAGACCTCATGTCAGTGTAAGTAGTGTGCCTGCATTTCACTATTTGGCCAACAGATGACACACCCCACACACCTGTCAAAGCCCTATTACACAGAATTTAACATGATATAGTCTTCAGTTTACATCTAATTGATCTTGAATATTGTATATCGATGCACAAATATTGAGATGTTGAAATCTAATGCTATTTATGTTTTATAAACTCCAGTTGACTCGTCACACATTCACACATGCAACTGATGTAACGGAAGAGAAAGCACAGGTGAAACTGATAACATTAACGATGGCACTACCATGCTGCCATCACAAGTCAAAAATCTATTATATCTACACTGGTGTATTTAATTACCAATGCATCACATCCAAATATATACCATGCACCACAACCAAATACTATGCAGGGGAGTTCAGATATATCCTACATGACAGTGCTGTGAGACTAATTAATTTATAGCCCCTATATTTTCATGGCCTTCAGCCTCAGACACTTTCTCCACGTTTCTAGGTATCCTTCTGGTGTTCAGTGTGTTTTCTCTGAATATCACCTGACCTATTACACATCTTTATAACTGTTCTTATTCAGTGACCCAGGCCCAAGGTCCACCCTAAGCCTCCCTGAACTTCGTTGTTTGCCTATGAATCATGACTTCAAGACACCGTAGTTGTTGCCTGTGTGTGTAAATGTGTTGCCTGCAGCTCTTTTAAAGCGTTTATTTAAAATGATTTTGGCCTCTCCCTGCCATTGTTTTAAAAATAATTTGCCGGTGCTGAAAGGAGCTCAAAAATCAAAGAGAGAGAGCCACACAGACAGCCCCGAGCCCTCTGGCAAGTAAACTTGCACAGGAAATGTGCATCAAAGTCTGTGATTCTGTAACATTGACAGATTGACATGATGAATATAGGACAGCTTAACATTTCTAGCTATAATTTATGCTGTCAAGCTGCTATATGTAGATAGATTATTTTCTAATGCGAACCTGCTTCAGTCTGTCTGTTATCTGTACGCCTGACCTGCTTCCTGTCTCATTACCTGCCTCACAGCCTCCTGGATTTGTTTGCCTGCTCTCACTGCCCACCCACCGGTTAACCAGCACACATTAATATCACCATTTAATATTTTCTATGCCAAACACATTATATTTTTAAATAAAATCAGAAAAGCTGAACATAAGAGGATATTTAGAGCAAATCTCCAGAACACAAGTTCAACAGCATCCGGAAATAAACAGAATATGTAAACAAACCTATTTCAGAGCTCATGGCTACAATCCCCCTGTTAATCTGCAAAGACAAAGACAAAGTCAGAGTCAAAGAGAATGGTACTAAGGGACACAGAGATGTACATTTAGAGACCCAAAATTTTTGTCATGACAGTGATGATGAGGTAATGGAGGACGCCCCCAGCATCATTGCCCGCATTGAATGAGTGCTGAGGAACTCCTATGATCCCTCAGCTAAGAGCACTGCCATGATCACCCTGAACACTACTCAGGTGTGTCAGGCCACGATCACCAACATTCATGAAATGCAGAAACAACTAATTGTACAAGCCCTTAAATGTGAAGAGCGGCAAACCACAAATCACCCACCTGTAACTGTATTACAGATCAAATCAGTATACAGGTAGGAGTGCCTATATTTCCTGGGTTCAGTCTGCATTGTTCACAATTTCCAGAATCAGTTCCTCCTACAATTGAAATTAAAATAAAAGAAAAAAAAAACCACAGTCATGAATTCCATGGTGAAAAGTAACCTGGTACACTGAATGGGATACGAGTAAAACTGGTCATACTCTCCTCCTCACACCAATCAGACACTTCCTCTATTCACACACAAGCGATGCCCATGTCTCTTCCAAAATGCTGCAAACAGTGTGTTGCTGTGAAAAACAGGGCTACACCCAGCTATATCAGGCACACCCACAAACTATTCAAGACAGCAGCCCTGCAATACACCTAGCTTCGTGGAGGTAAATTTTACTTCATCATTGTGATGGATGTAGATTGTGCTGCTGAGTTGTATTATGTTACACTGACAAGTGTTTCTGTTATTTTGTCTATCCCATTTATATCAAAAAGTTAACAACAGAAACGCCTCTGTATCTCTTATGATATTTGGTGGCAGCAATTATATCAAATCATTCCTGACACTCAAAAAACTGCAACTACGCTTACAGTTACTAGGCTAGCATTTTAAAGTTTGGTCACAGCCTAGGTTTTCTTTGCAAAGGATTTAGTTAAAATAGAAACTTGATCAGCAGCAGAAAGTCAGGAACTGATCCTCACATCTGCAGTCTGACTGTAAACTGCTACTTTGAGGAAGAATTGCATCATGTCAGATCTAGCTGGTGCAGATTTTTTTTTTTCAAGTTTAATGCTAACTGTAGGGTATTACCTGTTTCAACACATACTGGTATTTTAGACTTCATTCATCTGTGCACATTCAGTCCTGAATATCAATCAACGCCTTTTTCTGTCCGGTGTGGCCTCTTTTCTCTTTATTCACCTCCTTACATGCTTCTCACACTCATGCAATCACTTTTTCTTTGAAATCTGCGGTGGCTGTTCTAGCACTGTATTTCTTCCCACAGCTGAACTCTCTTTGCTCTAGGGAAATCGCAGATTGCTTCAAATCTTTCCTACAAGAGGTAAGGAATCTGACATGAGAATAGTTTGAAAACAGCTGCAAAACGTTTGAAAATCCAATTTAACATCACGTACTCTAAGAGAGTAAAAAGCTGAACAAAAATGATTGAGTGCTTATATGTGTTCTATAGATGACTGCCGATCAATTCCACGCCAGATGGCTCGGACTGATTAAGATATGAGAACAGGACGAGTAGGTTCTCTCTCAGTGATGGGCATCCTCCCTTGGCAGTATGTGTCTCAGTGATCATAAACACATCCAGGCAGTTGGACAAAAGATATCAGATAAAAGGCTTTTGCAAGCTGTCCTGTATAGCCAAAACACGAAAGGCAGATAAACAACAATGTTGGAGAAGAGTTCTGATGCCTGATTTTCAGTTATTTTAATTAAAAAGTGCCTGTTGCATGGGTTTTAATGGCTGAGATAAAATCACAGTCTGATTATTGAAAACACACTGCAACTTCAAGAGAGTAAATATATAATATAGACACACAAACTCACCCCACTGCCATGAACACTGCAAAGAACACTGTGCCATTATTGTCAAACAGCTGGCTCACCCATAGAGAGACATTAACAGCAGTGAGAACCAAAGGACAAGTACCATTCAGCTGTGTAATAATAGTAATGCACTGATGTACCTTAAGGAGTGTGCAGGTGTCGGAGAGCTGCCAACTTGCATCCCTTTAATACAAAGCCGGACACATAATTGTGTCAGCCTCACAAACCTCTTTCACAAACACAGTGAGCACTTTAGTTATTACAGTGAAGATATCTGAATACAGATACTGTGGAGTCGGGGAAACTGAGGGGTGAGCTGTTGAAGGAAGGCAATGAGGAAGACTGCATGCATCCCAATGACAGCAGAGATGAGCAGATACGTGCACACCAGCCACAGGTAGTACAAGGCCGCCCTTTCCCCAAAGTAGTTCCTGGACATGAGTATACACACACACAAATAAAAACACAATTAAATTTCTTAAATTGTATATGAACATACAATATTTTAACAATTTATATCACACATATCATACAGATATCCTCCATATAACACTATATATTAAGCACTGTATATGACTTCAATATACTGTATGCATGTGTCTGATATACACATGATGTACAGTACATATCATGCTGAGTATGGCATAAATTGCAGAACAGAATGTGGTACTACAGCAACATTTGCAAAATTATATCCTCAAAGTGGAATATATAACATCTGTATAAAATGGACTTTCATAACCTCCTACAAAAATATTCGTATATTCATATATGCTTAGAATGTTATATTTTACTACATAAATTGGGCATATTCTGTCCTACTTTTTGAAATATTAACAGTGATGAGGGCAACAGGTACTGGATTGATTTGACAAAACTTGGAGTGATTATGTATCTTGTCATTGTGGTGTGTTAATAGGACTAATGTGTTTCTATCTCACAGCTAACATATTGACATTACTGTTACATACATACATTTTTTTAAATTAAAAAATGATGCCTGTTTGCATTGTGTCCTGCTGTTTGTCCAGTATTCAAATGAATCTAAAGTCAAAGACAGCTCCAGTCAGTGCCAGCATTAAGTGCCGTACATAATTCTAAATGATAGGTCCAAACAATGCCCGCGTAATGCGTGGGGGGCTGACATGTTTGCTGTTGTCTTGTTAATCCTTGAACCTACTTCACAGTAAGATGACATGGAATACAATAAAGCTGCAATATCTGCAACTGTACACAAAACAGAATCAATGAATAGGCTGCTGTGTTGCAGTCCAAACCTGACAGCAGTTACAGGGTTGCCCTTGGAGACAGGGGCCGCCCATCGTGGCCCAGCCTCCTTCAGCTCTCTCTGTTTCTTTTTCTGAAAGCCGACACAAAAAAAAAAAAACTGAAGAAAAACACCAACATGAGGGAGCTTTGATACAAACTGGTAAACCCGGCACAGTGATAGTGAAAACGGATGCATGAAAAGGAAAATATATCTATGGACAATTTTAGCAGCTTACTAGCTTATTGGATCCAAAAATCCTTCTTAAGATTTCTATTTGTCACATTTGATTTTAGAAATGACTTCACACATGATGTTATAAAGACAGCACGATGTACAGTGCTTACATGTGTACATACAGTATGTAGTAAATGTATAGTACTTTCACACACATGCCCACTTACTCTCAGTGCTGGATGACTCACTGTATTAATAAGGACTCCTTTATAACATCTCTGTGAACAAATACTTTTTTGGCACCAATGCATTGTTTTGAAAAGCCACTGCCGTTTCACTTCATAAACACTTCAGCAGCAGCACGTGAAAAGCAAAGATGTATCAAGTAGATAATGGTACGCTATCTTTTAGTATAAGAATGTGTTGATGCCCATGGAGAAATAATGGCAGATACTGGTTCAACTGAATATTCACATCTCATGTTAGTAAATTTTGATTCAAGAGCTACATTCATTCACTTTTCTGCTGTTATCAGTCTTATTCATAGTAACGCTTATGTAGAGCAAATCAAATGAGGTTTAACCTGGCAGTTCCTGGCAAAATACACAGTGACAGTCAGATAAGGTGACAGTATTGCACCTGTAAAAGTTTAGGACAGTAAAAAGATGCTGTACAAGGAAAGTCTTTAAAGTAAACAGGTTCATAAGATGATTTAGGAATTCCACTCATGTAAGCAGAACTTTGCATCAAAAACTTTAATCTCTGCGAGATCCTGCAGAGTCTCTGGGACAATTAACAGGATTAGAGGAATAATATAAGAGATTAGGAGTCTGGATAAATACAAAGGGTCAGAATTAGACGTAATAAGAGTTTCTTACCTCCCTGAATAGATAGTGTGATTCAAGATAAAGTGGACAATCCTATCCTGGAAAAGGACATGTATTACATGCTTAAAAATACTTGCAGCAAGAGACAAGACTTCATTAATTCAACTACCTTTATTTCATGTAGCCTTTCACATTTCTTTTAGCAGTAATAAAGAAATAGCTTGACTAAGAGGCCGCTACACTATAAAGTTCATACACACAGATGCACCAAAATGCTATCTCCCATCACATAGTTAGACAACAGGCATGTATTGTCTAAAATGTACTGGCTGTAGAGATAATGCGCAAGAGCAAGCATTGGTAATGATAAGATCTATAAAGCACGTAAATGATCACAGATGCTTTAAATAGCTTTCACGATTGTTTGAGATGATGAAAAAACTATAGTAACATGGTTTACCTGGTGCTGAGAGGCACAATGTTCTGATCCGGAAAGCTCCAGTTACAAGCATCAGACACTTTGAGCAGATACCTGTACTTTTCAAAAATTTCTTTAGTGCTTGAATCCCATAGAAGACAAGATCATCATCTAGAATTTTTCTAACAGGAACAAAAAAAAGGACATAGAATGAGTGTTGTAATCTTGCAACGGTAAAGACACACTTTTGCTTTATTATCAGAGACTTACCAAAATTCTCATGTTCTTTTTTTCAATTTTCAATGTACTCAGTCTGTTTCTTGAAAGCCTCTCTCTCTCCTCATTCTCAATTATTTTACGACCAGACATAGTCATATGACAGTGGAGTGTGGCCAGACAAAAATGATAATGCCGTGGACTGTTAGACTCTACAGATGTTTTATGGATCAACCTTCATCTGTGAATTAAGGTGGTCAGTACGGGCACATTAAACCATCTACTCACAGAGAAGCGATGCCTACTACTGCCATTCTCTCTCACCACTCCCATTAATTCCAGTAGTTCAATACTGGGCTATAAGACAAAAAAGAATAAAATAAAATAATACAAGGAGAAAGCTTGAATTATCTGTACGAGGTTATCATAAAACAATTAGGTTTCTTTTTTTTTTTTTAATGTGTCGAAGGTCATGATCTACTAAAGAATCCTGTCCAACTATAACATGGGGTGTGTCAGTGAATGCCACTGTGCTGACAAAAACCCGTGGAGATCCTGACTCACCGTGGAGGACTGCTGCGGAGAGGGTTTAATCTAACCTGACTGACCAGCATGCCGTGTTGATGTGTGGCACACAATCATGCCAACCCATGTCATTCACGCATAGAGTAGCCACGTCGTGTTGTTACAGAGTCTGGCACAAGAAACAGTGAAGTGTGTGGCAGATCTAGATATTTGAATTGCATTTGAATGAAACTGGATACATCCTATTCAGTCCAATTTCAGATGAAAATATTCATATGTAGCCTGGTTTGTCTAAGGGTGGGTTTGTACAGCACTGGAGATTAGTCTGTTGGCACAAGATAGACAGTAGGCCTACGGCAACACAAATGTGTTCAAAGTAGGAGCTGGCCTCAGAACAGCTCCAATGTGTATCGATATAATCTGTTTATTAGTATGTATGAATCAAATCACCTACCTGCCTCTTGTGGCCGGGCATGATGAAAAATGCAGACGCGCCTTCTCGGATTAAAAGAGAGGGGGAAAAGCTTCAGTCACCGTTCACTGATCCCAAAGCAGCTCGGTCAGCTCAGCTCACCGATAAGCCAAACTATAAAATCACATGAGGGACTCTGAAACAGGCAAACGGCAACTTCCGCACTTCCCCCAGGAACAAGCGTGTTGTCGTTTCACTCGCTAAGGAATGTAAAAGCGACTCTACCTGTTGCTGCTGGCTGTCACAGCATTTATCTTTTCCAGCCTCCACCTGTCTTTCTTTTTTCACCCTCTCCCTTCACTCAGTTTCAGCGATGTGGTCAACAAATAGAGAAATAAACAGAGTCTCCTCCTGTGTGTTTCAACAGCTGCATTCACAACCAGATAAACCTCGAGATGGCTTGTCAGGTGCAGTGGAATGGCATATTTTTGTTTCCTCCTCCTCACTGATGCAGTGTGCCGTCAATCCGCCGCTAGATGGCAGCAAACGCGCTGACTTCCACCTGCCTGTTAAATCACGGCACTTGGCTGCGACTGAATCATCCTACACACATCAGTCATCAGCACTGGCTGTGACATCTCTTACCTCTACACTTTGAGTCATTAAATTACAGTTTGAAAGCATCTCGAGGTCCATAATGGAAAGGCTGAACAGGCTCATTACTATTCACAGCAGAAATAGGCCATTAAGTCTTGAGTGAACAAACAAAGAAAATAAAGCATGTTCATTGTCAGTTGTCATTTGCTTGGTTATTCCTTGTAGCCATTAAGCTACCAGCACTTTATATGCAAATGATCTACATAAGCCGAATCAATATTTACATTATGTACATTTTTACTCCAATACTATATTTGAGCATTGGTTACTTTTTTAGGTAAAGGCTATATCACAGTATCACATGACTATTTTGCATACAAAACCTATGCACAACCTATAAAACAACAGTATATAGCCATTAAACTCCACCTTAACCACTGCACGGAAAAACTCCTTAATGCAATAAGTTTAACAAAGTCCAGTCAAGCCAGTTTTATTCCAAAATCACATCAGATATCCAAAGGCATTTTCATATAGAGCGGATCAGTACTTTATATTATTATATTTACAGAGAGAAACCCCTACAATTCCTCCATGAGCAAGCACAAGTCAACAGTGGCAAGAAAAACTTTCAGAGGGTAATATAAATAATATTAAACTCCTGAAAGGGTTACTTCTATATAATGAGTAGTTACTTTAATACTTTTTAGAATATTTTACTTATTTTACTTACTTTACAAAGTAGTATCTTATCGGGACTGATGCTTAAATGTTTTTACACTTGTGTATTTGCTGTTACACTTTTTAGTTCTTGATCTGTTTTAACTATACTGATATTCTCTATAAAAGAACATCTATGTAAACCCACTACACAGTCACAAGCAGACCTATTTCGTTCCTCGTCCTTTCTCTTTAACAGTAAAAAGAAAAACTGACATACTAACGGTGGCCCACTGTGCCCTGTTATTAAACATGATTTTGACCATTAGTCTTGGAAACCTTGGAAAGGAGTGCACACCCAGGTGTTGACCCACATGTCGCGAAGAGAGGCGTATTAAGGAGGCTGAAGAAAAGTGGTCGCAAAATAAGCTATTATATTTGCACTCAGCCACACCCCGCAGAGGAGATCACATAATTACACCAGCATGACTGTGTAAAAACCCACTTGAAGGAAGGAGCAGAGGGGGGCCACTGCTACTAAATTTGGACCAGAGTTGAAGTACAGAGAGAGGGCTGGAGGAGCAGGGAGAAGCTGATAGACCTTTCCTGAACTCGTCATAGAGGAATGACCCACAGACGGTGAATGACTGGGAAGAAAAGACGAGCACATGTTGCTTTAAACAAAACAGACTAAAGTAAGCATCCAAGAGCCTGCTAGTTGATACAGAGTCTATACCTCTGGCCTGAAGTGGCTCTTCAGCAGAGTTGGAATGTCTGTTGTGTGTGGCTTTTTTTTGTTTTTTTTAATTTGGAGGACTCGGAGAATTATGACCAAAGAGTTTAAATAACCACTGAGGGTTCCTACCACTTGTAATGGAGTGATGTTTTCTTTTTACACTGTCTAAACATGTCTCAGGTGAGTGAATAAGTTTCTTATGGGAAAGCTAAGTCTTTAAAAGGCATGAGTTGATGGGCTGCTGTGGCTGGTTGTGAAGATGTCACTTCGAACATTTGGCAAACAAATAGAATTAAACCTAAGCAAATGACTTATCTAAGGAAACACAGTGACAGAGCATCAAAACCTAAGAAACTCAAACTTGGTGTCTGTCTCTGTCTTATTTTGTATATTAATATATCTAATGGCATTAAGATGACAATCATCTCCAGCATGACACTTTTGGTGTCTTAGGTTCCAGAACCTGCTTGACCTCTGACCTTCAAGGGAAAGGGCTGCAGGACATCAGCACCAAAATCAATTTATAAAACAGCTTATTAACATTTACAATAATTTGTTAAGAAGTATTAGAACCCATTATTAATGATTAATTAATATTAACAGGTGATTGACGATTTTCCACAGCAGCCTGACAACAAAGGGTTACCAACCTATGGAATGACACAAACTTAATGTATTAACCAGTGTCACAAAAAATAAATACACTTGTTTTAGCAATTTTTTACATTTCATCCAACATTAACTTCATTTTATCACAGGTCATCACCATACGACAACAGCGTGGGAGAATACTGTTTCTGATTGGCTGACAGGTGTCCCAACATAATTCTTATTTACCGGTAAAACTGCTAAGACCATGGTAACAATGTTTTCCACGAACAGTAGTCCGTTAAAATGAACCTCACTTGAAACTAACTTCTAAAAGAGACGACTTTGAGGATACAACCAAACCACATCTTCTTTCTTGCAAGTAGAATACGTGAAAACATACCCCAGTTGTATTGAATCTATGGAGGAAAGTTCGCCCACAACTTGTCCCGCTAGCTAATGGTGGCTTATGTTTGCCAGCGCTATATTACCGCTAATGTTATATATTTGAACTGTCCAACTGTGCTACTAAGCTTTTACAAAGAAAAAGTAGACACTTGTGTACTTATATCAGCATTCAATTTCAGACTATTGGTCTGCGGTGTGAGCCACTCCCTGGCAACTCCTCTGTGTTGGAGTGGATACAGCAGTCAGCGGTCGCGGTGAAGGAGGGCTGCCTGGCCGGGATCCTTCGTGAGCGCAGAGGCGTCTCTGGAGGAGGACGACCGAAGAGAATTTGTTCTCAGTACAGGCGGACATAATCGCCTGACTCGGGATTTCACGGTAGATGAGGACCGTGGCACACGTGTGACCCAACATGCACCGAATAACGGGGAAAGCGGGAGGAGACAGTCTGATTGATGAGCCCCACGGAGTCTTTCAACGGTAAGTAGTGCAAATGCCACCTGAGCCAGCCTCCAACTGCGGATCCGCTAAAATGTCGCTATGAAGTTAGAGGTTGGAGCTTTACTAGTGCTGGAAATATACTACTGGGCATCAATTAAAGCTTAACTGAGGTTGATATTCCCCAGTCTGTGTGGCCTTGAGAATATCTCTAAAAAATAGGCTGAAGTTTTCGATAAAATATTAAACAAATCAACAACCATTTAAATAAAATCATATTATAGAATTATCTGTACTCACAGCATACATGGTGAAACTTAATAAACTACATAACACACCATAATCATAACATTTGTCATTTAAATATTGAGGTAAATAAATATTTAAAACTGTATATGTCATGTTATATGCTGGCATGCCTTTGCCAATAACAATAACTTGTAACACTGGTTATACACATTGATTTTAAAATCAATTCAGGTAACATTTGTACAACTATTTTAAATTTTGTAAGGTTCCAATTCTGCACATTTCCTTAAACGGCATAGCCAGGTCATAGTCTGGCTTTCTTTCATGGAGGCAGCAGTGACTTTGCAGTCAGCCAGCCAGCCACTGGCCAGCTGGCCTGCTTACTGAAAACACTGTCACTAACAGGCAGCCACTATATCCACCAGCACAAACCCTAAATTCCTCTCTCGGCTCCTTGGGTTAAATTTGAATTTTAAACAATCGCTAAAACAGAGGGCTGTGTTTTTAGCCATTTATGGTGTTATGAATGAGGATGAATCATCCTGATGCTTCCAATCCTTATCAACGGGAATCAACAAGAAGTAGTGTTTCATCTGCATGGAGAGAATAATATTATAGCAGCTCCAGCAGAGATTCAAGTGAGCAAATGAGGATCACTGCAGGATCATGAACTATAGTTACTGTTACCTTGGTGTTATGTGTTTATGGTGTGTTAAGGTAACAGTAACTTCCACAACATTAATCACACTAATAATCACAATTATTTTAATACAGGTGTGTACAATGCCAACAGCTGATTGGGAATGGCCTCTTTCTAACTTGAATAACCTGTTGGAGCTGAATATTCCTGTTGTAGGAATAACATTTATCCAATACAGTAGCAGCAAACATGAATTTTCAGGCTGTAAATATGTACACAAAAGTTCTTAATGTTATTGTTACACTGTTAAATATCTTCAGACTGCTAATAGTTTCAAACAACACATTCAAAGTTTAAATGAATAAAAAACACACAATCTGAGTCTACAGTCACATGTGGACAACTAAAGGTCTCACAGTCTGCATACAAACTCTTACTCGTACTCTGTATTTAAATACACACTACATTGAAAATACAGTAGGTACAGATTTGGTAAAAGTATTTGTGGTTGTGGTGTGTGACCACGAGGTTCGGTGAAACAACTTACCATTAGTTGTTGCTGCATTCCAGTTTTACTTGAAATTAAATATATTCCTAGACTTGTATTTAGCATGGAATCCGGTCTGTTAAAGCAGGTGTGTATATGTATGTGTGTGTGCACCTGAACTTGCAACCTAAACATGAGACATGAGCAATTGCTTGCTGTCACAGGAAATCAGATAAACCCACCCACTGTGTTTATATACAAAACATTTTATGTTCGGCCAAAATTGAACGCAGCTTGTTGTTGTAGATACTAAAGAGCAGTGGTAGTTTGGAGATAATATCTTGTTATCAGTAAACCAGCTGTATTTGTTGTCACTGTTTTATGATTGACAGAATTTGCATCTTCTTATCAGTATAGTTGTTGTAAAGTCACTTTGTTTGTGTAAATAACAGACAAATGATGTACATGAAGCTTGCCCTCTTAGCCCAAGTTGGTTACTTCGCGGTATTAAAAAAAGAGACAGAAGCAGCCTTGTGGCATTTCCACTGTGATCAGCTGCTCTCTCTCAAACAAAGCCTTAACTGTGGAGGCTATTAGTTAGGTGAAAAGACTCCTATGTAGTTGATACAGAGTGCTCCATTTCTGGGTCCAACTGTGCAAAAATATGCTCAACTGTCTGAGAGGCAACTCATATGTTGTGAAAGAAATATATTCTGAACTACTCAGAGCAGTCCAAAAACAAAGTCAGTTTCACAACTTGTTGTTAAGGAAGATGAAACAAGAAGCTGCCCTCTTGTTGCTATTTAAAACAACAAAACCAGCATAAAAAGGACAGCTACATGTATCATCGTTAAGTCCCAATATGCCGTAAACTATAGTATAAGGTACTGATTGCCTGTTGAAGCGAGGGTCATGACTGCAGTATTGATGACATCGGGCACCTGTTCCTGGAAGCAGAAGTGCTAATTGGGCAGCTGATGTAGGTGTATTGAGTGGTTTTGGTTTGGCCATAGGTCTTTCACTGTTGCACT
This sequence comes from Lates japonicus, assembly GCA_033238685.1. Classification (NCBI taxonomy): domain Eukaryota; kingdom Metazoa; phylum Chordata; class Actinopteri; family Centropomidae; genus Lates; species Lates japonicus. The sequence goes on from BRZM01000035.1 coordinate 3,407,038, forward strand.
TTTAGTTGTTCTATACATTGTTCTTGTTCTAAGTATGTTGAGTTAGTAGTTAAGTCTGTTTTATTTAATATTCAAGTTACTCATTCTGTGTTTGCTTGCTGTACATCTAATGTCTTTATTTTCATCTTTAAAAGTTAAAGTGTACATGTACTGATATGATTTAGACCAGTTGTTCATTGACTTCGTATCTATGTATCGTGGACATAATTTGGACTCGGTATTTTGTTTCAATTGCAGAAAAGAAACCACTTAACTATACCTCACCACTGAAGAAAGAACAATGCTTTCATGTGAACCTGCTGATTGCTTCCCTTCTGTGCATCAAACAAATCCAGTGCATTCCAGAAAACACTGCCATTACTCACTATATATTGGCATAAGAAGTACAGTGTATGCATACATAACAGCAAGTTTGATTTTCTGAATACAGTTGCAAAACTTTTAGTTGTTTCCATTATTACTTTGAGACATTATCAATAGCTTAGTCATTTGAGTAAAAGTTTGAGTTGTAAATGAAAACAGAGGTTCAGTCCACCAAAATAAAAGATTCCGTGCAGTGGGGAAAGTTGTGTCAGAGTATTGTGCTGTGTTCCAGTTCTGGCCTAGAGCGAGAATAAAATATTCATTTTAGTTTTGAAATCAGTAAGTTATACTTTGTTGACTTGGTATGTACAATGTAGACAGAAAACTTTTACATAATATAAGGTTCAATGCTTGTTTCAGGTCTGTGTAAGCACATTCTCTGTGTAGAGCCCACTAAATATAACCTCAGAGAGACCATCAATTAAGAGGACTGTAGCATTTCTATTTAAAAACACAGACTGAAACCAGCCTTTGCTTTATTTTTTAGTGATAATGGCGCCTAGCTGTATTTGATTGTTTTGCTTTCCATCTGCTTCTACCATTTGTTTATAAAATTTTTTCATTGAGTCTGATTTGACAGGCTGAGAGGAAGGCAAAAGAACTTACAGTGGTTAAAACCTTTGTTTTATGATGGTAGCTTTTACTTTGACACACGGAGGGGGCTTTACCAGACTTCTCAGCCCAGCCCATAGTCACTCCTGTAGAAATGCGACGGCAACATGGCTGTGTGTTTTCCACAGTGGTCTTGTTAAGTCATGCTGTCGGGCCCTATGGGAGCACTGCCAGGCCAAATATAGACCAACATTGGCTGTCACTCAGCAGCTGTTCATATGTCGGAAATCAATGAAGCCAAGCACCACTGGTCGTTTGAGAAATGACTATGCTACTTGACTATCTTTATTTTACAGTGGTGAGAGAATACTACTATATTCATTTTATTGGTGAAGTTAATATTGGTGATTTCATTTAATTGCGTGCTTTCTGTTACTGCCTCTAGATGATATAAATTATTACCAAATGTAACATGCTCATCCAGCATAGGATCTCTCCAGCAGGGGACAACCAGCGTAAATACTAAACTCACCATGCTTATATCATAATACTATGGATTTTACATTACATTTCTGTGTTAAATTCTCCTGCCTCAGTGATAGATAGTCTGCGGGAGTTTCATGCCTCTGAATATTTTTAGATCATTTTAACATATCAGCTATTTAATATATGAGGACGAGTCCTCCAATGTATTTAGCTTTCCAAGACAGATGCACAAAGACTTCAATTTAGTAGCATCCTCACTTCCACGCCCTCCTAAGCATGGTAGCAAGTCAGGTTATTCATACATAAATGCTCTGTTTATATTTTCTTCCTTCTCTCTTTTAAAGAGTTTATAATAGTCATGGCCTACAACCCTATCCACTAAGCAAAGATAGTTCAGCTTTGTGGATCTTAAGCAGAGCCCACTAAGAAGCTACAGATACATTAGTTTTTCAGTCCAGATAAGGGCTTCATAACCAGCAAATGTCACGAGAGAGTCGTAGATAACCCTAACGCTCCTGTCTACCCCTTTCACACTCTGCTTAAAGTCTCCCTTTAACGCCTGATGTGCCAGAGACCTGTGAGTCTCACCAGCCTAGCTTCCCCTCGACCACAGCCACAGTCCAGAGTTTGAGACCAATTTGTTTAACTTTCAATGCTTTGACTGGGGTAAAGATACTGTCAAGGACACAGGTGCATGCTGCCGTGTCAGTGTCTGTGTGTTTGTGTTATCCCATCATCTCTGAGCTCAGACTCGTAACTGAAAGACCTGATTGTGACTGTGTTTGACTTATAACACTCTGGCAACATTTACTGGTTTTCGAGTGTTATGAAGCGTCTGATTGTATCTGTAAGGATGTGTAAACATAACGCAAGTGTGGAGTGTCTGACATTTGATCCACTTTTATCATCTCTGTAAGGTTGCTACAGTTTTAGCTGTATGATGTTGAATTGTTGTGTTAGGCTTTCCCTCACTGTCCACTCTCTCGATTCTCTCCACAGCTCGCTCTATTCCTGAAGTTTCGTGCCAGGGTATGGCATGGTAAAACAGGCTTGTGATGTGATGCAACTCTATGCATATGCCTGCCTGCCTGCCAGCCTTTATTTCCTTCTTGTAGAGTGTCTGCTCTGTGTTGACTTTCTCCAGCAGCATTAGATACTCAGAAAATAGAGCCTGGACATTTGAGTTGAAATCAATACACATATCTTGGTAGAGAGCTGATAGTGGCTTCTGGAGAGCATTTTGTTTTCTGCAGAGAGGAATGGAAACATACTGGCATGAGCTATATGTTGATGCATCATGAGAGGTTATTAAAAATGGAAAAGGCCATTTCACTTGCTTTGCTCTCACCTGTGATAATTGTCTGCTTCGCTGAAGAGAAAGGAGCAGCCTGTTGGTGTTACAGGCCAATTATAACGTTCACACATACACACCCTCACACGCAGACTTGCACACACACTGAATATTGTATCGTCATTTGCCTCGCTGTTTTTGGGAAAATGTGTTCATAGTCTCTGCTGTAAACATGACCCTGCCCTGTGCTTATGACAGGACTGAACTCTGTCGTGGCTAACCAAATAGTGTACTGAAGGCTTCTGTTTTTTGAAAAATGTGGTCTTGCTTAAACAGAGCGCAAACCATTTTAATGACAAGTGGGATCATTACCCCTTTTTAACAGTAGTGAATCTGTGAGAAAAAAAACTGCAATCAGGTTTTCTCTAGTAATCTGGCTCCCCCCGTCTGATGGAGTGAGACTGAGTTGAGTGGAAGATCACATCAAGGAGTTTCAAGGGGAGGCAGCTGCACATCTATAAATTGCCTCTATGATCCAGAATGGAAACAAAAGCTGACTATATGGCCCTCCTTTGAAAAAACATGGGACTGTAGGTTCATTACAGATCACAAACTTTCAACCGCATGTAGCTTTTCAAACAAGGTTTTTTAACATGTATTTTTAGAGAGTGTTGCTGAACCAGATATAATTTTCTGCAAATCTTGAGATAGGAGTGTCCAGTTTTCCTTTTTGGCTCTGGAGAAAAGCACAAAATCTTCTCTGTGTTTAGAACAAATTTGAGGATTGCAATGATTTATTGCAGTGCAGTAAAGACATATTGGAGTGATACAGTGGCTATCATTTACTTTCAGTTGTTTCTGAAATAATATAGTACAAGCACTGAAGAGAGTTGCATGCACCCTTGCTGTTAGATTTTGTAGCACTAAGATCAGAGTGCACTGGAGACTTATGAGGATTTGGAAGCAAATATAAACTAGTTATTCTCGGGTTATTCTCAGAAGTAACTAGTTTTATAAAAGTTCTTTGTCAAAATCCTTCACTCCCAAAAAAGAAATGCCTTGAAAGTAATATTAAACAAACCCCCTCCCTGAAACTGGAAGCCTACTTATGTTAGACCATGTTCCACGTTTACCCTCCCTAATTAAGATAAAAGTAAGCACATATGCCTAAACACCCAGTAGTTAGGGGTTAGTTGGTAAATGTATAGAACTCTGTGGCCTCTACCATCTTTACTTAGCAGAGGCAGGTCCCAGCTGATGCACTGATTCCATATGGCTGATCTGTAATTACAGCAAATTACAGAGTTTCCACAGCGACATCCCGGTTAAAGAAAGCACCCAACCTGCCATGGTCAACATGGTCCCATCTAGACTGGGAGGTAATGCAGACCAGTCGTTTGAACATATGCATAATTTGGGCTAAGAAAACCATGAAAAGGTTGAACATTTAGACACAACTGCTTCTACAAATTAGTACAGTAAGGATCAGGGTCGTAGACTCAGCTATATCGCTGCTGTTGTAGACAATGTGTGCAACATGGCTGAGACAATGTACATGCATTTTCAATTGATGTGACAGTTGCACTTTGTACACCATTGTAGTGAGGTCTCCAGATTGTTTAATTGATTGATTAATTGATTTGTTTCAAGTCAGGTCAGATGGAGGAGGATTTTGCACCAGTCATCAGTTGTCTGTAGTTCATCCTCATCTGTCTTATCAGAGCAGATGTCTTCACATGGTCATTTGGCTTTTCAGCTGAGGTTTTAATGGTTATCTGAATATTACACAGCCTTTTTCAGGCACTGTTGCTTTTGCGGTCAGAGTTGTACAGTACAGTGATGTCATCTCCCCCTTCCTGCAGCTGTCCTCATTTTACATTAGCTAACTGTGCAGCAGCAGCTGGCAGCAGCTATGCTACCAACGTGCTTATGTCATCTCTAGGAGTCTCCTCTATTTCTCTCCTGTATTCTCTCCTCCTCTCCCTCTCCCTTTTCTGAATGTCTGAGCAAGTGGGGGCTTGTTGTGGGAGGTGAGGGGACTGGCTGGAGCTCCTCTGACTGGGGGATCAGTGGAGTGAGTGTGAGAGAAGCAGTGCTTTCAGGGCTGGACTCTGCTCCCTGGAGATAGGCAATTTTGCCCAGGCAGCGGCCTTTCCGTTGATGCATCATAACCATAAAGGGAGTTGGCCATGGAGGTAAAGTGCTTTTGTTTCCTCCCTGGACTTGGGCTGACAGACAGGGCAAACTCTGTCAGAACTACAGTACAGCAGTCATAGATGTGGCATAGTGGGATGTTGTAGTTTTTGCTGTGCTACATGTCTGAGTTCTCTGAATTGTCAGCAGTCCTGTGTAGGTAGCTACCATAGTGATGTGTTGTGATGACAGTTGTACATGGTACATGGTTATTTTTAGCTTTCTGAACAGCTGAGGCAGCACTGACAGTAGACAGTTATGCCTTCCTTTCCTCCCGCAAAGCATTCCTGTGCAGTCAATTTCTTTTCAGCCCTGAAACTGCTGAAGACACAGCCACTGCAGGGCTAGCATTAGCTGATACACATGCTTGGAATTTCTTTAGCCACCAATAAGATTCAGCCAAGTCTCAGCCACTGTGGATCCCAGGACCTACAGAGAAGCATGGGCAAATAAAGTACAATAATGTGGCTACTGGATGTCCCTGTTGTGCAGAGATTTGGTATTAATGAATATGTAATCCTCCCCACATATCCTTTGCTATGTCATATAACCAGAGAAGATGACAGATTACCTGATATCAAAGCATTCGTAGGAGTCTGGATATATATCTGGATTTAATTCTGTGTCACAACATAGGTTTCTTTAAAAGCCTAGTCTTCTCAGTAAATCCTGGGAATGTGAGCAACATGAAACATGAAACATCTAAGTCATAGCAGATGCCCTCCATGTAGCACGGTATTTGTGTTTGGAATGAAAATGTGATAATCACTATTTTTTGTTGTTATAGATAAACAGTCGAGTGTGATGTGGAGGCTTTGCTCTTGGGGTTTTGCTGTTAGCCACTGACACATTGTTTGACTCTCTGGTCTGCTGTGGTGAATGCATCTGAGACCTGTTGAGCTGATACTGTACCAGAGTATATTTTAAATGTTGTGACCTCTGTTCTATCTCGTTATAGATTGACAAACAACAGCACAGTAAAGATTCAGTGTTCTTCCGGGATGGAGTGCGCAGGATTGATTTTGTCCTGTCCTATGTTGATGATAAAGATGGTGAGAGAAAACAGGTAAGAAACAACTTCTAGGTACAAGTTACATTTCCCTGCGTCATGTTTTGTTTCTCAATGTATGTTTTTCAGTGTTGCTATAGTACAGAACAGCAGTTAATATTATTCACTGTGGCCACACTATATCTTAACATTGGCTGTTTTTTTGTGTGATATTTCATTTCCACTTCTTGATTTGAACAGTAAGAGCTGGTTCTCACAGGATATCCTCAGAGTTCACAGTGTGTGTCAGTGGCATACCCTAAATACCACAACACTGATAATGCTGGTTAAACCCTTCTTCTCAGTTTGTATCAGTAAATCTTCTCAAGGAATTTTCTGAAAAGGTCACTTCTACACTGAAATAGATTCACAACCCTATTTTCTTAGGTAAATCAACTTAGGGTATTTCCATACTATAATTTTGTGGTCAACTCTGTATCAGCTGTGGAGTGCCAAAAGACTTTCAGTGTTTGATACTGAGCTGTTAGTCTTCACATGTGGATGTTACCACTCTGCGGGTATGAGGCAGTTTGTCACAGCCGACTCACTTAGTGCTCACAGCCTTGTCAGTGAGTCAACGCCTAGACCTCTGGCCTGGTCAGGAACTTGCTCATTTTTTCCACTGTATGAGAGGAAGGCCAGTAAGGAGGCCACTTCCTGTGTATTATCCATGTGGCTGTAAATTTCAGCTCTAACAAGGAGGCTTTCATTTTTTTGTTGTCAGTTTTTACTGCAATGATATGGACAATTCCTTACTTTACTTACTCCTATCCTTTTTTGAAAACATTAAACCTAATTCCAAATGCCAAACAGCAATTTATGTCATACTACTGCACTACTACAAGTTAGTTCCACTACCTGTTTACACTGCTTTGACTGCTGATATTAAATCTAACCGACACTGCCTTGTCCATACTGTTTAATGCAGGACTTAAGTTGTGTTTTTTACCACTGGAATATTTGCTGCACTCACTGACTCTTTGTTCACTTTGGTTTTATGTTTAATTTGTGCATTGCCAAATGTGCAGTCTTCACATCATCTCATTGACTTTTTAAGATTTCTTCAGTTGTCAACAAGTTTTGAAATATTTACCTCACACATTTAAATTTATATACTTACATCAGTTTTTCATTCTGATTTCATTATTAACACATTTTATTGCAGTTTTATAGGTTATGTCTCATAATCAAAGTATATGAGTAATTAATTTGTTGCACAAAAAAAATCATTGTCATTATTGTACAAAGGCAGAATTCAGTTGAAATCAGAGTGATAATAATATATATTATCTATATTAATATATAATATATATTTATACTCATTACTTCTTATTATTTCTTCTATAGGAGAGGAGGAAGGTGTATGAAGCCAATTTGGAGAAAGTTGGCCTGGAGCTGGAGACAGAGGATAAATCGGTAAGAGCCCCAGGACTCTGATTTTCATTATGTCTAATCGTGTAAAAATGGAATGCAGTGGCCTCTAAAGACATACAGTAAGCATCGTATCACATATCTTTTTTCTTCGCTTTGCCTTTATGTTATTTAGTCAATGAACTATGAGTTTTACATAAACCTGAAGAAATGCTCTATTATCACTGAATTAGTTTTCTAGTTTGTGAATCATTAGTCCCCCACTCATTTTACTGTGACATTATTTCACTGTCATCATCATCAGGAGTCAGAAGATGGGAAGACTTATTTTGTGAAGATCCATGCTCCGTGGGAAGTGTTGGCCACCTATGCAGACGTACTGAAAATCAAAGTTCCATTCAAGGCCAATGACATCCCAGAAAACAACGACATGCCCATGAACTGGCTGTCCACCCCCTTTCGTCTGCCAGAGCACGTCATGCACCCTGAGCCAGACTATTTCACAGCTCCTTTCAACAAGAGCAAGTCTGACTTCTTCCTTATCGACGACAAAGACACATTCTTCCCCCCATCCACTCGCAACAGGATAGTAAGGATGCTTTGACCATGGCTTTCTTATCTTGTTTGTGACCTTTAAATTATAATACTCCCAATCAAAACCGAATTTGCTACAAATACTGCAGTATGCAGGCCTGAAGTAACATTTTGGTAAAAGCTTATTAAGGTGACTAACCTTCAAATTTAGCGGGTCATGTGTATTGTGAAGAATTGAATATCCATTATCTCAAAACACGTGTACACAGAGGCAACCTTATGATTTAGTTTCTGCACAATAAAGGTTTTATTCATACAATTTTTGGTCCTCTGAGCAACAAAACACCACTATTCTGTTTGTCTGCCCAGGTCTATTATATCCTGTCCCGCTGTTCGTACTTCAAGGATGAATGTGGTGATAAAGACAAGAAGGGAATCAAGAGGTTACTCAACAATGGCACCTACACTGCTGCCTTCCCCCTGCACGATGTGAGCCTCCTTTGGTGAACTTTTGGCACTTTTTTTATCACTGGAAAAAAAACATGTTGCCTTCAGTGGAATGTGCACTTGATTTCCAACAGTAACAGCCTGTGGGAGGCAGTGTTGGATTTTGCAGTGCAGGAGTGAATAACACAATGAATGTGGTAGTGAACTGTGTTCTTCTTCATATGCAGTCTAGATACTGGAAAAGATCAAGGGATGCTAACTGCGAAAGCGAGAGATACAGCCTCTACAAATACTGGGCCAGATTCCTCTGTTTCTTCAAGGAGCAGCCCCTCAACCTTATAAGGCAAGACCTAATTTTTATTTATTTATTTAACATTTGTCTGGTAGCAGAAGAATTTACACAAAGAAATTTGTTTTTTCCCCTTCAACAGGAAGTATTATGGGGAGAAGATAGGTATTTATTTTGCATGGCTGGGTTTCTACACTGAGATGTTGCTGTTTGCTGCAGTAGTAGGGACAATTTGTTTCATCTACGGATTCCTCACTTACGATGACAACCAGTGGAGGTGAGTTTTGCCAAGAATGCCAGCCTCTTGTGTCATTGTATTATTTTTATTACCAGTGTCATTGTTCCTTTGAACTACTTTTTAATTATTATTCCTATTGAACTATTCCCCAACAGCAAAGAAATATGCAGTGAAGAAATCGGAGGCAGCATTGTCATGTGTCCGCTGTGTGACTTGAAATGTGGCTACTGGAAGCTCAACACAACATGCAACTCCTCGTGGGTGAGACATCCTAACTTTTTTTATTCATGATTCATGTTCTGCTCCCATATGTAGCAATTAAAGGATGGTTGGAAGTAAATATCAGCAAATAAATTTTTCATCATCTCACAGTTTCTCAAACATGCTCTTCTTTCAGCAATCACACTTATTTGACAATGTGGCAACAGTGTTTTTTGCCATATTCATGGGAATTTGGGGTGAGTAAAAATGTCTGCTCTTTGCATTTTGTATTTTCTAACCCAGTGCACCACCTAGTGGGAGCTGTTAAAAGATTGGTCGTCATTTCTAATCACTGTTGCTCACTCTGTATTTAAAGGGCCGGTTCCTCCAGTCACAAAAGAAAAACAAATTTTCTCACTTCTCACTTTTAGTTTTGGTTTCATTTGGAGTTGAATGGGGTCAAAGCTCTGACAATTTAGTGAAAAACTCTATAATATGCCTTTCTAAGCCAGGCAAACATCTCGTTAGAGATTCAGTAAAACTAACAGAACAAGGTTATTATTTTGCCATAACAGACTTGGTGAAATGGGTTGAATTTCTCTTCAGTGACGCTGTTCCTGGAGTTCTGGAAGAGGCGGCAGGCCCGTCTTGAGTATGAGTGGGATCTGGTCGACTTTGAGGAGGAGCAGCAGCAGCTGCAGCTTCGGCCAGAGTATGAGACCAAGTGCACCAACCGCAAGCTGAACCGCATCACTCAGGTGTTTGTGTGCTCATGAAATACTAATACACTGTATGGTACTGTTCTAATGTGCAGCTGTCTGTATAGCTTTCAGAAGACTTTACTGGACAGATGTACTGTATGTTAGGACTTGGAATAATTACAGATTACAGTATCTGTTGTAGTTACGGGACACAGGTTCTACACACTGAGTTGGTTGAAGTCATTCATTACACAAGTTTCTGGACTAAAAAGCAGGTTTGAATAGAGACTCTTTGATTAAGAGCAATATTACTCAGTTAATTTGCCAGTGAATAGGTAGTGATACTGGTGCACACAGACTTGAAATTAATAGAAACAGGGTGCTGTAATTTGCTGTGACCACATCCCACCCGTCTTTAGGAACCGGAGTGGGTTCTTGAAAGGACTGCTACAGATCTAATGGGGAAATTGTTTCTGTGCTGGGCCACCGTGATCCTCTGGGTAAGGGTGGCACTTAACGTGGAATGCCACTGTTAGTGAGGGAGAGGTTTTGGTGTGGTGTCGTTTGTGTGGATAACAGACATTTCTGGAAAGACTTGGAGGCACAAGTTTCCTACTCTACTGCATTATTGTTTGTCTGATGGATCCATATCTTGAGCAAGGTTTTTATAAAAGCATGGCTTTACTAGGAGACCATTAGAAGAAAGAATTGGACTCAGGCTGAAATGCCTACATTCAAAGAACTCTTGATTGGGCAACCTAGTTCTGTGTCTTATCTGAAGCTAGTGGTGATAAACGAACCTGGCCTTTTAGAGCTGTCTTTTCAGGATATAACAAAGGGTTACTGACTCCTGTGTCCATGCTCTGCTTGCCTGTGATGTAGGAAATGGAGCCATACTTACCCATAACAAGCAAGTGTGCACGCACATGTCTATCTGGAGCCACTGTCCTGTTCTGGGTGAGCATAGTATCTTTGATACACTTGGTCAATTAAAATCCTTTCATCTTCTATCTGTTCCTCCTCTCTGTGTCATTTGTCTTTCCCATCATACTATTCATCATCATCATCATTAACAGTAACATGTGACCAGGGCCAGTATGTGTAAAATGTCTCAGACATGGAGCTCTCTTAAATAATTTTGGATCAAGTCACACTTAAGACAGAAATGTTTATACATGATATGTATTCTGCATTCTAACAATGATGACAAAATTATGCTGCTCTCACAAGTGTGAATCATTTAAGACAAAGGTTTTATACATACAGCCCAGAACGTATAACTGTTTATTCTTCTTTCTTGTTTGTAAAAACCTGGAGCATGTGAATGAACTAATGGGAGATTATGTCAGCTGTTTTTTCGCAGGGCATGCGTGCACACTTCAAGCCTGACAGTCACTTCTAACATTTATGTCAGCCCTAATTCACCTTGTTTATGCATATGTGCTTTGGTGTGATGTTCTCATTGTACTTTTGTTTTGTGATCTGCTTTGTAGTTGTCTTTCATGTTGTCACTGTTGTCTCTGTCCTGAAGATCTCATTGATTATTGCCTGCATCATTGGGGTAATAGCGTACCGCCTGGCAGTATACGCAGCCTTCGCCAGCATCATGAAGGACAGTCCCACCAACAACCTGCAGGTGGTTGGCCCCTACATCACCCCTCAGCTGGCCACCTCTGTCACTGCCTCCTGTATCAACTTTGTCATCATCATGATCCTCAACCTTATGTATGAGAGAGTGGCTGTTTGGATCACTGATATGGGTGAGGGCCGGAGTGAGAGAACGTCTCCAACATGTGTGCATTTTCTTCATGTTTCCACACATCAGACATATCAATCCTTGAAGCTGTGAAGATGTGCTCTCGTTTGGTTTATGTATTTAAAATCAATTTTTCTTTACCTTTTTACTATGTGACAGAAATTCCAAAGACCCACCTGGAGTATGAGAACAAACTGACAGTGAAGATGTTCCTCTTCCAGTTTGTCAACTACTACTCCTCCTGCTTCTACGTGGCTTTCTTTAAGGGCAAATTTGTCGGCTATCCAGGAGAATATGTTTATATGTTTGGCGAGTGGAGCAAACTGAGGAATGAAGAGGTACCAAATATTACTACATTACATTTTGTAAGATCAACATTGGTTATTCAACTTGAGCCTGAATTTGAGTTAATGTTTCTTTTCTATCTCAACTTGTCGACATTCAGTGTGATCCTGGTGGCTGTCTGATTGAGCTGACCACCCAGCTGGTGATAGTGATGACTGGTAAACAGGTGTGGGGCAACATCCAAGAGGCTCTGGTCCCGTGAGTACTCCATTTGAATGTGCTACAGTCATCTCTTTATATCCACAGTTCAGTCTAGCTGTAATATGGCTGTCAGAAGGCGTGGTATTTTCCGTCAAAGCTCTCTATCGCCCCTCTGTGTCCTTCAGCTGGATGATGAACTGGTGGGGCAGCAGAAAGGCACGGAACCACCCAGAGAGTCTGTACAGCCGCTGGGAGCAGGACCACGACCTGCAGGGCTTTGGACAACTGGGTCTTTTCTATGAGTACCTGGAAATGGGTAAACATCCATCTCACAGTCAGTCCATTACACACAGGGAGAGATTTAGAGACATGGTTAAAACTTGGGCTGCAATCAAGACCACTTGAGTGGAGTTCAAATTACTACTGAGACTAAGCTGAGTTGAATTTGAGTCAGGACCAAGACCAGAGCTAAACCAAGACAAAAATACTGCATCACACTGATGAAATATACACATATGCAGATTTCTAAGTGAAATCCCTAAAATCATTTTAAGTTCAATTTGTGTGTTTTTTAGAGATGATGCAGGTTTTTTTTTTAGATAAATGCAGTGTCCTCTGAGATCCTGCAGATGGTGCTGTTTCCATTGTACTGTCTGTCACTGACCTCTCTCCTCTCTGTATCACAGTGATCCAGTTTGGTTTCATCACACTTTTTGTGGCCTCCTTCCCCCTGGCACCCCTGCTGGCACTTATCAACAATGTCATTGAGGTTAGAGTGGATGCCTGGAAGCTCACCACTCAGTTCAGACGTCCAGTGGCAGCCAAGGCCCACAGCATCGGAGCCTGGGAGGAAATCCTCAGTGGGATTGCCATCCTCTCTGTTGTCACAAATGTGAGTGCTGGACTATATTTTTCTGCTGTGTGTCTCCTCATTATCTACCCAGTTTTATTATTTCCTTACACCGTTTCTCTCCCTGCTCTTCAGGCATTCATTGTGGCCTTCACCTCTGATATGATCCCTCGGCTGGTGTATATGTATGCCTACCAGCCAAAGGGTGAGATGAATATGAAAGGCTACATAAACAACAGCCTGTCTGTGTTTAATATATCTGAGATCCCACAGACCAGCAGGCCTGAGGAAGGAGAGAATCCTGCTTGGTTCAACGCCTCCATCACTACCTGCAGGTGTGTGTGGGGTAGGGTGGATGTAAAGCTCTGTGTGAGAGAAAGCGAGACTATGGATATAAAAGGCGACTGTTTTTTCCTCTGTGTTAATATATGACTATGGGGGAAGAAGTGCACACATGCTTTACTCAAGTAAAAGAGATGCCAGTGTTGAAATACTCTGTCACAAGTAAAATGTATTGTAATGGCAGTATTCATCATAAAGAATTGTTGAATTCCGCTCATTTTAACTATTTTATAGCTTTGCACAAATATATTGTATGTAAAATCAAGCTCACTTAAGCTGTTGAATAAATATAGTAGAGGAAAAAGCACAATGTCTCCCTCCAAAGTGTAGTGGAGCAGAGGTAAAGTAACATACTCCTATACTTGAGAACAGTATTTGAGTAATGTGCTTTTTTATTTTTCACCACTAATATATGAAATGTGTGGTCATGGATTTAAGATTTATTGTCTCCATCAGAGATTTTAAGCTAAGAAGTTCAGCATAATAAAATCACAGATACAGTGTAGCTGTACTGTTAGCACTATAACTTCATAAATCACAGTTTAACTTCAGATTTAAATGTTGTGTGGTTGATACTGTATATGTACTTTTTAACTGTTTTCATTAAATGTTTATAGGTATTATTTTGTAGTTGCCAGGATGGTACTGGAGTAAATATTATTTCATCCTCTTTTGCACGGTGGACTGAAGAATGAAATTAAACTATCCTGAATGTTGAATCAAAGAAGTGTAAAAATCTGCAGGAAATTCACAGCTCTGGTGTTCCTTTCTTTATAGGTATCGTGATTACCGCTACCCTCCTGGACACGAGAAGCAGTACACCCACACCATGCAGTTCTGGCATATTTTGGCTGCCAAGATGGCTTTCATTATTATCATGGAGGTAATACCAGGCCTCAGAGCTTCCACCAGCACCTCCAACACGTACTGACTGTATGAACTGAGCCTCAGATTCTTACCCTGGGCTGTAGCTGATTGTTACATTAACAGTTACCCCCACCCTCCTTCACACACATTGTTCATTCATTGCACAGTTTCTTCTGCTGACTCCAGTTTAAAGTGAGTATTTAACACTACCCTGTTGTGCTCTGTTCCTCCACAGCACGTTGTGTTCGTGGTCAAGTTCTTTGTCGCCTGGATGATCCCAGATGTTCCCTCTGACGTGAGGGCTCGAGTGAAGAGAGAGCGCTACCTGGTCCAGGAGTATCTCCATAACTACGAAGTGGAGAAGCTGAAGATCCAACTCAGCCAAAATGGCAACAATGAGTGCACCTGCACGCCCATGATCTATCCGTCTTTACCGAAACATGAGGTGCTGTCAGAGTGTCTCTAGCCCAGCGAGCTGCTGGTCAATCAGCTGGACACGATGGGATGACACGGTGATGTATCATGATACTGACCATCACTTTGCTGTAGTGCCTGTGTTGTCTGTGCACACACACAGACAACTTTTATTCAAGAGCTAGAGGTTTCCTTAACTCACAACCATCCTTCTACTAATCTGCTGATAGTGGAAGTACACACAGGTGAAAGACCAAGTCTCCATGCATGCTGAACGTTGAGGCATTTGAATCTAAATGTCATATTTATGGCTTTTCACTCTCTATGTTGTTATAGTGCTGAGGATAATCAACATTTGCTGTAAGAAAAGAAAGAGAAAATCTTATACACTGTGTCTAATCCAGACAACGTAGTCTGGTTTTAATACAAGACTATTTATTTAAGTGCCACTATAAGTAACCAAAGACTAGATGCCTTAATATATCACACGTACCACTGATATTATCTATCTGCCAGTAGAATAACAATATTATTTGGAAACTGAAATCTTGCTTATTTTTGGGTTTATGTTTTTGTTTGTATGTACGGTGATATGAAGGGTTCCAATGTCATTTACTGTAAGTTTACATTCAACTCGTTTTTGGTTTTTTTTTTGTTTGTTTTGTTTTGTTTTTACTGCAGCAAATGTGAGCATTGTTTATTTGACAGCATTGAGATCATGGCACAGATGTAACACATTTTTACCAAATTATTTTCCTCACTCCTCTGGCTGTTAGGAGGCCTGTTGACATTTTGCTATGATCTCATAACAGCCCAACAATTGCTCCAGGACAAAACATGACACTTGAAGTAGGTCTTTATGAAGAGAAGCCTGTGCTGCTGTTACTACTGTGAGTAAAGGGCAGATTTTTGTCCCGCAATGGCCAGTTGTTGAGCAGCAGCCGCAGCAGCAGCAGCAGCTGGTGCATGTTGACTGTTGACAGTGAGGCCTGTTCCTGGAGATGGGAAGCGAAAAGCCCTGAGAGAGTGAAGAGATCCCTTTTTAATGTGCCTCTGTTTACCAACACATTGGAGCTAATGAAAGCCTGCCCCCACCTACTCAACTATGTTTGCTCCATTACACAAAGCACATCAGCCATCACCTAGTTGTGGTGCTTCTGGTTTCCTCAGCTGTGTCTGTGTAGAGAAGGAAAGATACACACTCTTCTTTTTCCTTTTTTGTTTTTAAATTTTGCACAAAGCACTTAATGAAACCTGACCACCAAGACATAAACATGTTGATCTATTGGTTCTGAAACTGTGTATTCATTATCAGTGTTTTGAAGCAGCAGTGTGTGATACTCTTTGTTCATTTAAAAGGAGCAAGAGCTGTGCTGTAGTAATGGAGTTCCCTGTTCTGATGTTGATGTTTATATTAAGCTTAAATGCCAAGAAAGAGAAAGATGTAGCTTTTTGTTTTGAAATTATATGAAGGTCGTTTCACATTTATTAGGCTGCATACATAAAAATATGTGAAAAGTATTAAAGTATTTGAATTTCATCTTTAAAAAAACTGACTGGCTGAGCTTCAAACTCAGGCAACTACATTATATGTTTGTTTGATATGCATGTAGATGTGATCACTTTAGCTGAGAGCAATGTTGGACTGTTCTACTTTTCATGCCCCTGCGCTTAGCTAAACTAATGCCTGTTGATGCCTTAATACATCTGATAACTTTATTTTCTATTTTATTTCTCCGTACATCCCCTTTAAATTAACGTTTTTCTTACATTTGTCTTTTTTGTCATGCTTTAGTAATATTTTATTTTATACTGTTAAATACATGAAAAAAGGTGAACCTGTTTACTGTATGCTTAAAGTTACAATGTCATGTTTTCATTCATTTATGCCGTGTAATTTTTCTAATTGTCCTATATCCAAAATATGTAATTCTCCAAAATAAAGAACCAGTTCAACTTGAGAAGTTGTTGGCCATGTTTGGATCAGTCTTTAATGCTGTAGACTGGTGGCTCCTCTGCTGAGGACAGGAAAGTTGCTGTTCACATAACAGATGGCCTGAGAGAACACTGATAACTATTCAGTGTTTGTTCACACTGGTGGGTGTGTTTTACACCAAAATATGTTGGCATAGTTGTCTCGCTTGGCACTATAACAAAGACATGGGCAACACTCAGGTTCAGGTAGGTTGGAGAGGTTCATGGCGATTTAAAATATTTTATCTGTAAGGCAAAGATTTAGAGAGAAAAAATATTTTCTAACAGAATGTTGTAGTAAAGGCAAAGGATGTTTAGTATGTTCTTCTTTGGGGGTAAATATGTGTCACTAATTTTTATATCTTGTGTACCAAAGCCCTGTCAGTCAGTTTACAATCAAACGAGGCCTTAGATGAAGAAAACTTTTATTTTGTAGCATCAGACAGGATACAAACTGTCTTTAAATGTCACTGTGCGTCAAAGCTCTAAGCTGAACATCTGTGCCCATCCAGCCTCCAGAGGAAGCCTTCTGTGACCTGGACCCGCGTCGTGTTTTACCGGTGGTCCAGCTCTACGTGATGCCCTCCTTCTTCCTGGTGGTGCTGATCTTCGGGCTTCCCCTCAACCTGCTCTCCCTCTGGGTTTTCTTCCACCGCCTGCGGCGCTGGACCCGCAGCACGGTGTTCCTCTTCAACCTGACCCTGGCTGACACCTCGTGGCTGCTGGCCCTGCCTTTCCTCATCCACTACCACCTGAACCGGCTGTACTGGCGGCTGGGGCTGCCGCTCTGCACGGCTGTCAGGACGCTGTACCACAACTACTTCTACCTCAGCATCTTTTTCGTCGCCTGCATCAGCGTGGACCGGTACCTGGCCATCGTGCACCCGCTGCGCTCTCTGGTGCTGCTGGGCCGGAGGAAGACCTGCCTGCTGTGCGTGGCGGTCTGGGTGGCCTCTATGGTCCTCAGCATACCTGTTGCCACCATGAGTCTAATCCAGACTTGCCCCGGGAGCAACCGCACCGTCTGTACCCTGTACATACTCTTTAGTGAGACCAGGGAGACCCTTCCCTACTCCCTCCTCCTCTCCATCATCGGCTTTCTCTTCCCGCTGCTCTCCATCTGCTACTGCGGCCTGCGCAGCGTCAGGGAGCTGCGCCGCCGGCCCGACCCGCACAACAAGCAGCGGCGGCTGCGGCGGGTGCTGAGCGCGGCGCTGGTTCTCTTCGCCCTGTTTTACTTACCTTACCACATGAGCCGCAACGCCGCCATCGCGATGCGGGCGGTCTACCCGGACGACCCCGCCTCCTGGCGGGCCCCGGACGTGGCCTTTGCCCTGGAGATGTGCTTCTGCAGCCTCATCACCTGCGTCAACCCTCTGTTCAGCTGCTTCATAGGCCGCCAGTTCAGAGAGGAGTTCCACGGCTCTTTTGCGGTCGTGTTTTCCCACTGCCCAGGCATGCAGGTGGCCTCTCTGATATCCAAGAGGACCCGGATGACGGTGAGGAAAAGGCAGGGGATGTCCACTGTTACACCTGTGTGCGCACTGCCTGCACCTGTGGAAATGTAAATTAATGACGTTATTTGTCTAATTCCAGTGTATCATGACACTGTGTAGAAAAGCTTTGTATGTCCATTGTTTCATCACCAGTTTTCTCTGATTGTTGTCAGATAAATACACTGTATATAACAATGGTTTCCAGTCTCCTTTATCTCATTTCATCTCCGTAACTTACACAACACTGCCTCTGCGTGGTTGACTGCGTACTGTACTTTCCACTTTCCACATGTGTGAACATCCCACCTTTATTTTATTCCGTAAAATATCTGATTCACTGTTTAAAATAAAGCTTTCTGAAATTTTGTCCTTGACGTTTTAACGCACAGTGTAAACGCAAACTAAACCCGAAAAATAACCGGATGTGAAGGGAGGGTGTAAAAGGAGGGGGTTCATTGCTTTGTGCTCGCTACAGCAAGTGATTTATAAGTGGCCGGAGCTCATCCTAAAATCATTTTCAGCTCAGTCAGATAAAAGTGAAGGACAGAGGTTATGCAGTGGACAATTGTCGCCGTTAACAAATTTTGAAAGCGGTAATTGAATTAGAGGAGAGGAGCGGTGGGAGCGGAGGGAGGAGGGGCGCTGCACGGAGCTGCTGACAGGTAGATGAGCTGTGCGCTGTCCGCGGTGCTGAAGCTGCTGCTCCGCCGCGCTGCCTCGCCGGAGATCCTCACCTCAGATTAGACCGGAGCTCCGCTAAAACCTCTGCACCGGCTGAAGGTTGTTTTTTTTCCCCCGCCACAATTCCAACCTCGATTTCCTGCAGAATTTCACCAAAATCCTTCACTTTTTACTTTCACTTTGTCTGTTTTCTTATCGCTGGCTGGATCTTAAGATGGCACTGCATGGATTAACATTGCGCAAGGCAAAAGCGGACTTATTTGACTGCTGTTTTGTGACTGTGAAACCAGCCCTTTCAGACTGAACGTGTTTCTCCTCTTTCTCCATTTTCTGGCTCACCTTTTCAGGACATCGAGACGTTTTCTGTTTTGAAGACAGAGGCGCGTTATTTGGATTAATATCTTAACAATATGCTCATTAATGCTGCACTTCCATTTGTTATAGTATTATAGATTTTTTTTTATTTAAAAAAAGAGAGATAATTTGGATATGGAGCCTGGCCAGGAGAAAGCTCTCCCTACCTCTAAAGAGGGACTAAAACAAATCGCAGGAAAGGCCCTCGGGAATCTGTACAGGTAAGGAGGAGAAATGAACATTTCTGCATGTATTTTAATCACAGATTTAAATCTGGTGCGAGAAACTAATCACAGAAAACATCCAGATGTGAAGCTCACACACAGGCCGAAACGTGCACTGCGTTTAAATGCGCTTATTTCTGAAATTTAAAGAAATGAAATCAAGAGGGAAATCTTTGTCTTTATGAGATGAATCACGGGGCAGGATGCTGAAAGCAAGAGAGTCGTGTGGCCCGAATATTTAAGGATCAGATATTTCCCTGGAGGATGATCCCCCTCCACCAGCAGCTGTGGGTGTTTTTTAATAATTAATGAAACAGAACGAGTCGTGACACAAGGTCGGAGGATATCTATTACCTTATGTATCCATCTGTATTAATTCTAGATCGATGGACTTCATATCAATTGACTCCCTATATTCTTTATAGTGGCACAGGAACCTGAGTGAAATCTGAGAACTGACTGCACAAGCAAACACATTTTAACCCCAGAGCAGAGGAAGCTGGGTGCAGAGAAGCAGGTTTTCAGATCTGTAAAACTGAATTATTTTAATTCTGCAAATAAAATGGTTGAGTGTTAAACCGGGAAAAATGAAAATACGAAGCATTTTCAAATCACACACGTTTTAGATGATCGTTTCTGCAAGCACGCGTCTTTTTTGTTCCTTTTTTTTTTTTTTTTTTTTTTTTGGTGCTGAAATGTCTTTTAGTTGTTGAACTTGCTGCAGCACAGAAACGTGACTCAAAGCTGTGGCAGAGAAAAAGCATCTGTTGGTTTCATTTAAGCTGTAGCAGGCCCTGATGTTTTACCGGATGAGGCCTTCACATTTCACTGTTTGATTAAAAAAAAGAAAAAGAAATTTCAATGAAACCTGAAATTTCTGTGAACGAATTCCGAGTGTGAGCAAATACAAATACCGACGCCTCGATCAGGAGAGCGAATCAAAAATTAAAAAGCAGCAAAAAATGTAACTAAACAACGATGATGCTGATGTTGCTGCAATGCGGTATGAAGGTCATTTTCTCTTCGTTTGCCGAGCAGCCTTTTCTTTTACGGAGAGACGTGGGGAAGAATTTCAGCAGAGGGTGAAAAAATAAAAGCACAGTTTTTGACTTTAACTGCAGGCTTTAAAAGGCCTGTGCCACATTAAAAGAGCAAAATGTGGACATTGTTAAGGCCTGTGGTTGAAAGAGCACAATGTAAAGATGGGAGATACTTTTCTATGTAGCAGAACAGCCTGAGGGATATATGTGAATAAATATAAAGCACACAGAGGAGATTTATCTCTGCTGTTATTGCAGAAAATCAAGGAAATCATAGATTGTTATATTTTCCAATGGTAGTTTCGGTTTCTTCCTTTAAAAGCACCTCAACCTGCCTGCATGTGTAATTATTTTTTCAATAAATCCCACTCCACTATGTATTGAACCTAAAAAAAAAGCGCATATATAATCGGCTTGTCGCGCAGGAAGCTTGAAAAGCGGCAGCAAACAGGTGAGGCGATCGAGCTGACGGAGGATGGGAGACCCAGGGCGGACCAGGAGCGGAAGGCGCCCCTGTGTGACTGCACATGCTTCGGGCTCCCGCGCAGATACATCATCGCCATGCTGAGCGGGCTCGGCTTCTGCATCTCCTTCGGTATCCGGTGTAACTTGGGTGTGGCCATCGTCAGCATGGTCAATAACAGCACGATCCATCAGAATGGCAAGATCATCATCAAAGAGGTGCATGTAAACTCCGCCCCGCCTGTTATAGGATACCCCCACCAGCACCAACCACCACCCCTCATGTTTGATAGGTGATGTGGGCCAGAGCCAATAGACTGATCGATGAGTTTCAGTGGTTAAACCCACCTGGAAAAACCCCCCAGCTGAGCCTACATGTACTTTTTAATTGTATTTCCGGGGGTGGACATATAAGAAATAGCAAATAGTTTTGTTTTTACTCATAATTTTTCCTGAAAATCTGCTTATTTTTTGCTTTTATTAGTTAGTTGACCAGTTACCTTATATAAGTACAACTGCAAAAGTATTAAAGCATCAAATTAAAAATAGTTGTCCACTGACAATATAAAAAGGCTTTTGACCTATGCATATTAATATTTTACACCTATTTTCTATTTTTTAGCGCAGGAAAATTGAATTAAAATGTGTCTTCATTTTACTGTGTCTGAAAGAAAGCGAAATTCAACTGGGACCCAGAGACTGTGGGAATGATTCACGGATCTTTCTTCTGGGGCTACATAATTACTCAGATTCCAGGAGGGTATATCTCCTCAAGACTGGCTGCAAACAGGTAAAAATCACTCGATTATTTTTCGAAATAATCTACAAACAATTAGTGAGGGAGGAGGGAAAACACGGTCCCTAAATATGAGTTTCCTTGTTGTAGACGTTTGGGTGTAATATCATTATAAAATTTGGGTGTAATATTCGTGCTCGTCAGTCATATGGATGTCGGGCTTGAAGAAAGGAGTCTGACCTTACAGCAGATAAACTGGGGATTTGGCTGATGCCCGCCAGGCGTGCCTCCTCATGTTAATGAGCTCCCGCGGGACGACCATGTCTAATCCTTTATGTTCAGAGGCATGGCAACCACACCAGCCCTCAGCCCGGTGTGAAATGCGGTTCTGAGTAATGATTGTAGTGTGATTTCAATAGCCACACCGCATCTATAGCACATTAAGTCACTAACAACTGATTAGTCAGCTACAATTAGACTAAAAGGAACAGAGCAAAGAGAACAATGAGTCTCTAAAAAAGTGTAGAAGAAAAAGAAATGATTACAACAAAAGTCCCTTTAAGGAAAGAATGTTAAAACAGTATGACAGTGAGACTACAGGAGGAGACACAGTGGGATAAGGTCACAGTATAAGTCATTGTACATTAACATTATAAGATTGTTAAAGGGATTTTTCATGAGGGAAATGGAGCCTAAATAAGATGCAAGATGAAGAGCTTCATCATGCCAAGTCAGCTGAGCCCACTGACGCCTTCTGCTGCAAACACCTCCTGTCCTCACTCCCCTGGAAACTGAATAACTGCCTGTTGTATGTGTGTGTGGCATCCAATTAGCACTGTTATCTTCCCTATCCATGTTTATTACTCCAATATGTGGTAAATGATTTTACGATATAGCATTCTGTAGACTATTTTACATTAAATGAATGTTTAAATCTCTTTCAACTGCTTGAAATTGATCAATACTGCTTCTATTCTTCTTCCTGAATAAGATGTTGATCTTGTTTCGATAATATTCTGACAAATAATCCCAACACACTGTTTATCCAGAGTTTTTGGGGCTGCCATCGTGCTGACATCCACCCTGAACATGTTCATTCCCTCGGCCGCCCGGGCGCACTACGGATGTGTCATCTTTGTGAGGATATTACAAGGCCTGGTGGAGGTACTGATGCACAGTTTGAACGTCAGATCTCGACCTTTAAAAGACTCAAAAATGATGCCTCATTATCAAGCCGAGAGCTGAACTCGACCCCTGATGAAATTGTCCTGATATTCAATATTTAACCACGTTTTACAGCAAATCCTCTGAACCCTCCCCGGGCTCCCTGTTCTGAATTTGCACTGGAAAATGGAGCCCATTATGAAGAAACTCCATTCATTATACTGGCACACAACTGCCAGATTAGTCCACAAACAGCAAACAACACAAAACCCTGAGTAGCAGGGATTTTGTGTATTGGTTTACCTGGCCCAAACAGCCTCATGTTCACATAGAAACACACAGAACAAAGGGGATAAAAACCACTTGATACAGGCGGCTCCCACAGCTCAAGAGAAAGAACACGATTTCAGAGAGAGATGCTATTATCAGAATGAAGGTCATCCTCTTTTGTTATTCTGTTTAGCCGCGTACTGTCTTTTCAATAGCAGCTCGTGACCATCGAGACAGAGAGGGAGCGAGAGAGCGTGTCGCCTGTGCTCAGCAGCCGTCGACTTATTACTGCAAATTAAACATTAGCATTTCAGGGTGTCTCCCACTGCAAGCCCCAGCAATTTGTGTCTATCAATAGTTGATTGTATGCCACTTAGTGTGTAATGAAGATTTAATGGGAACAATTCAGTTTTTTCCTGCATGAAGTGGGTAGTCAGCTTGAATTTGCACCGAGTCACACCTAACCCATTAGTCTCTATTAGAAAGGTCAGCTACAATGCATATCGGTTTGTTTGTTATTAACGACAATTTGTCTTGTTTGTCTTTGGCAAATAAGGACAGACTACATCAATCAGGCAGAATATCTTCACATTATGTCAAGTGTATTGATTGAAAGAGGGAGAATAGATGTGAGTTTTATTGATGGATTTAGAAAATCAAATAACTTGTGCGATCGTGGGACAATTATCAGCCGTGAAACTGAGAAAAAATATGTTAGAGTTGGTTGAAATCAGGTGATGAGATCATAGTGTGACTGTGTGTCATTTGTCACTGTGCAGGGAGTGACTTACCCGGCCTGCCATGGGATCTGGAGTAAATGGGCTCCACCGCTGGAGAGAAGTCGTCTGGCAACCATCTCCTTCTGTGGTACAAAATCTGCACACATACAGTCGTCATGTTCCTGTGAAAATGAAAGATCGGCTCTTTAGCATCAATATTGACATCACGTTACTTCATACACTGAAATGAAGGTTTAGAATTACAAAATATTTCTCCTCTAACGTGTGTAAATGTGCAAACACTGGGCCTACATACACAAACTGAATCAGCAGCCAGGATCAGATTCTGCTCAGTCATAATATTGTTGTCTCGTTCAGGATCCTATGCTGGTGCAGTGATAGCCATGCCTCTGGCCGGGATCCTGGTGCAGTACACAGGATGGTCCTCTGTCTTCTATGTGTACGGTGAGTGTCGCCTTCATGGATGTAATATAAACACCTTTAAGAGAGACCTTGCAACTTTTAAAAAAAGACATAACACAGTGTCTTTCTTACAAATGAAAAGTTGGGCTCATAGGTAATGAATCACACTCAGCCTCTCGTGGTCTTTTACACTACATTTGAACATTATCCCATAATTGTCACTTGTGGCTGCTGTGGCTGCTGTTCAGGAAAAGTTACACAGAGTTTCTCCTTTTAATTTCCCTGAAGTATCTTTAAGGTTGGAGAACTTCCACACTGTCTAACAGTATCATCTACTTTGTATTCTGTATCAGCTTGTTCCAACTCTTCAGTGAGGCTTTATGATGTTTATAAGGAGTGAAATATTCAAACCCAAGACTTCATGATTGGCTTTACCAAACATCCTTTATGTCTTTTGTGCACATTTCCTCAGACATCAGACAGACTTTGGGACATCCACTATAATTGAAAGTTTTGTGGGTCTGAGCAACATTTGGCTGCACACCATAAGTTTGTTTGACTGACCGTGTTTGATTCTTGACATCCTAACTCTCACGATCTGTTCAGGATCCTTTGGGATTGTTTGGTACATGTTCTGGATCTTGGTGTCCTACGAGAGCCCGGCAGAGCACCCGACCATCACCGACGAGGAACGGCGTTACATCGAGGAGAGCATTGGTGAAAGTGCCCAGCTGATGGGCGCAATGGAAGTGAGTTGTCAATCTGTGTCCCTTGATTTGTAACACTGCGCCCGTTACTTTTCATCCAGCTGACGTCTGTTTGTTTTAACAGAAATTCAAGACCCCCTGGAGGAAGTTTTTCTCCTCCATGCCTGTCTATGCAATCATTGTGGCCAACTTCTGCAGGAGCTGGACTTTTTATCTGCTCCTCATCAGCCAGCCTGCGTACTTTGAGGAGGTGTTTGGCTTTGAAATCAGCAAGGTAAATAAATCCCTAATGATGCTCAGTGCAATTTTAAATTGTATAAGAGGAGATACTAGCATTTTGAAAAATGAAATTCAGTGTATATATTGTGATTGCAAAAGTATTTATTTTGTGGTCTAAGATGTTAATTTTAGTGTTATTTCTTACTTGGATAACATTACATAGGTGATTTAGGACAAATATTAAAATTCTTAATGGATTAAACCTAAAATTAACACTTTATATGAGCTTATATTGTAGCACCCTAAAGTAGGAGTGGAGGTGAACTTCCCAGCATGCACCAGTGCAACAGACTCCTGGTAGTCTCCTTGAAATTCCATTTATATGCATCTAAACTGCAACAGCAAATAGAAGGAAATGTGACTGTGACTGGATTCAATCTATTAATGTAATGTCAAAAATACATGGATACAGATCAGTAAAATATCTAAGATATCCTGCTTATTAAAATATCCCACTTATAAGCGACTACAGCATCAATAAATGTTTTATGATTATGGTTTTGCAGCACTCAAAGCACAGGTTAGGGGAAAGATCATGGTCTGGTTTAACACAGACCTCAGACCTAATGTTTATTTACACTGACTGTAAGAGTTGTGTGCTTTGCTTTTCATCCAGTCAAACCACCTCTTTAGTTGTATACAGATGGAATTTCTGAGAGAAAGGTTGATTATTGGGTTTTACGTTGCTCTACATTGTCTCCGCGAATCCATTGTTGTTCCTAGTTTATTATTAGGGAGCAAAATGTAGTAAGTGTGTAGTGTGTGCACAGTTGTTGAAGAGCTCCTCCTCAATGCATCTGGTGAAGTGACTCAGGGCTCAAGGTGTTTAACCCGTTAAACAAGGTTGGTGTCGTAAAAATATAAAATCTGTTAAATGGTTTGTTTGGCGCGAAACATCTGTTTCAGTCAGATGAATGGAGATTATGTTGATTTATTTTATTTTTAAGTATTACCTAATTTTTTTTAAAGCTGAGTCAGGAAAAAAAAATCGGTGTGCCTTGTCACAATTTATCTAAAGATGGAATGATCGTATTCCTTTACAATGTTTGATGTTTAAGATAACAGAGGGGGCAGTTTGTGATGTGTTAGCTGTCACTCCTCATAATCTGAATGTCTCATCGTGATGACGGAATCCAGCTACTCTTAAAAATGTCATAATCTTTTGCCTCAGTCAGCATAGAATGTCAGCTGATAGCTTATCTGCGCCCGCAAAGCCGAGAGCGACCAGGATACGCAACACGAGCTCTTCCGCTTTAGGAGATCGATGACGCATGAACAGGACCTGGCTGCTCTCGAACACACCTCGCCGATGAGCCGCACCAGCCTGCCCTTCGGCGTGTTGAACACCGCAGCTGCGATATGCGGATATCGCTCACAAACACCTCCACACCCTCAACCAGACGTCGAAACCGTCGAGTCAGACCGTCATCTTCGAACGCAGATGCCGGTGTCAGTGATGTGCCAGATCTTGAAGTCGACACCGTGCCTCGGTAACACTGGGTCCGTTACCGATATTCCGTGCAACCAGGGTCATAAGCAACGATTGGTTATCACAACGATTAATCCTTTCACTAATCAAAGTTCAGAATAACCAGAATATATCCGAGTTCGCCGAAATATTCAGTTTGTTTGCCCAGCCGTTCGGTGTCCAAAGGTATTCAGCTCACCACAGAGCAGTCCAGCATCCATCTTAACACATCTGCGTTTAAAAAATTCATCTCAAACTATCGATCGATTGCCCCTCAAAATCGTCATCATTTCTCACCGGTCAATTGATTTCAGTCGACCATCACCAGCCTGTTCAAACTATTGATACAGTCCTCTGTACATGATGACTGGTCATCACACCATACGGAATTTGCCCACATTACGTACCGTGCCGTTTTCATATTGCACCACATCGCGCCACCGTCGCTTCTTGTTTTCCTCGAAACAGCAGTTCGATTTTCGCCGTCGCACATTCAGGCCTGTTCTTCAGTCGTTTTAGTCTGTCTTGCGCAGTCAGAGCCAAACAGCGATCTTCATACTCTGCCAACTGTTGCCGCCTCGAGTAAGTCACCGGCGATTTTGATGGGCTCACTGCGCCTGTTCACGATCTCGATTTTACATGTTACGTGTCATATTCAGCGTTCACTTCTTTCAGCGAACATAACACAATGAATCATTAAAGCAGTGACCCTCTTCAATGTCATCTTCGACCAGTCCTCATCGCAGCATTTGCACCTCCGCATCTCCGGAGTCAGCACGCCTGTCATGCGATCAGACGCACGTGAGCCGTTCATTGAATGCGCCACCACTGTTGATCTCAGCCGTAAAACAGAGAGAACACACCGAAAGCAGCAGTGGTATTGCGGTATAATCAGCGATTACGTTACTACACACAATGTAAAGCCAGTGAACCCCTGGCTGCTCGGCATGTCGGAGTAGCGTGAGGCGTCGCCGACGACGGCCCATCGCCCCTTTACCCGTTACGACACCAGCGGCGCATTTCACACCGCATACGGTGTCACATCACGACAGGGTACTGGTTGGCGTAGGATGCTCTGCACATCGTTAACATTGCTGTCCTCCTTCTCATTGCTCGCCAGGTTACAGCAACCAACAGCCCCCGGACTCCAGCACTGATTTATTAACGAGAACATGGAGAACAGACACCGAGGTGGTAACTGTCAGGTGTCTGCTCAGTCTCCCGAGATTCCCAACCTCAGCAGCACTGAGAAAACATTTCAGGTACCAAAACACATCAACACACCACAACGAGACGATCACAAAACATGACTTTGGTTGCCTTGTTTTCATAAACGATGGCGATTTTTATACTTCGACTGGCCTCACAACCACGTCATTGTAGGCCATAAACATTTGTGAAACATGTCCTCAGGCACGCCATAGTTATCTTGGTCATTCAAACATTCCAACATTCACATTAACATCCCGCAGATTTCAATAGCAAATGAATAGTGCAACCAGCAACAGTGGCCATTCACGTGGTCCACCAACGCATCATCAGCACCTGCGACCACGAACAACCGAAAATCACCGCGATCACGAAACCCCGGCCGTCATTACATAGCACGGGTGATCCCGCACGAGCACCAGCGCCGGATTCCGCGATTCAGCACATCACCCGCGTCGATCACACGATTCAAAACAACACAGTCAGACGCCAGCACATAAACGTGACGATGAAGGCGGTCGGTCAACATCCTGCCGCAGCACACCGAACACCGTCAAACAATGCCTTCGAGCAGTCGCCCCCGGAAAATCCTCGACTGTCCGTCACGGTCAGATCCCGATCATAAAGCCTCATCATGGCATCATCTCTAATCGCAGGAGGTTGAACGATTCATCGGCGATCGTGATATGTTGCATCTGAGGCCCATTGTCCGAGTTAAAATTCACGCACCAAACGTCATTCAAACCTCCGTTGTCTGTCTCGCACGCTATTTTTAACGAGTAGCAGAACATAGTTCGCTCAAGAAGAAGAAGATTTTTGCAAGTTATCTCCCCGAAAGGCTGGCTGTCCGCCAGCGGTTTCGCACGTTAAACACAGAACAACGACTCCAAAATCATCAATGTCCTAATAAGAAACAGCATATTGCAGGCGGCTGGCACATGTGCCCATTACTTGAGAAACAGTCTGTTTTCAGAACACTTTCAGTGCAATCGAGCGAGAAAGACCCCTGGCGGCGACGAACACCGGCAGCACAGTCTGGCTCGCGTTAAGCAGCCGTCGAGTGTTTCCGACGTTCACAGCGTTCGCAGTTTTCGCACCTTCACGCGAAACATTAGCGAAAGAAACACGAGAATTCACGACAGCCCGCATTGCACCGAATCATTTCACATTTTCGAAACTGTAGCGTCCGATTGAACAGTGAACGGACGAAACATTCACAACGCCGAGCCTGTAACTCCGGTGATGGAGAGTCCAGCCCGCGAGCCAGCCGTCCGGCTTACACGCGCCCGAGCAGTCGGCCCGCATACCTTCCAGCCCAGAAACCATTTCCAGTTTGCTGAGTGCCGTGGCCTGCAGTTTTGCCGGGGCCGCCCGTGGCCCGCAACCCTCGCGTGATGCCCAACTCGGCCAGTTGTCCTCAGCCGATGAAGCCGCACTTCTCGCTGGTCTCGGCTCTTCGCCCGGGAGAAACAGCCGCGGGCCGACCCCGAGGAGACCAGCGAGGAGAAGTGCGGTTTCATCGACGAGACGAGCTGCATACGAGGGAGACGGCGACATCACGAGGGTTACTGAGCCACGGGCGGCTCCGGCCAAGAGCTACGGGCCACGGGCGAGCTCACTGAGGCTGGGTGCAGGACTGGGACAGACGGAGGAGTATGTGCAGGAGCCAAGGAAGATGTACCAGAGCGCGCTACTCTTAAACCAGACAGTTGTGGGTGAGTCTGCTCAGAGAAAACAGACTCTCCATCGCGAGATTGCACAAATAAGCATTATATTAGATATTTAACCATTCCGTATTCAAGTAAGCGGTTACTCTAGTTTCAAAAGCCAGTAAAGAAATAGCACTGTACGCAGAATAATCCTCATTAGATTCTCATGTTTCATCACTGTAGGAGCCACTATATCGATAGAGGTTGCAAAGAAAACTGCAGGCCTATGTTGTACTTCTCTAGGCATCCAAACCTCATCAATCTACTTGAACAACATGAGCCAGATGACACTGCAGTTGACCATCATATAGGTCTTTCTCTCTGAAATACCACTCCGATTGCACTGAAACTATAAGTATTCTAAAACAAGACTCTTATTCTGTTTCTCAAATGTGTTTTATACTGTATATACCTGTATACCGTTTCTGTGAGACTATTGTGATTTTGGTCGTTGATCTGTGTTTAACATTACTATAAAAGGCCATATTTTTCTGCGGACAGTAACCTTTCTAGGAGATGTCTGCTTGCAAAAAAAGGTCTTCTGAGCGAGGCCTATGACACATACTATAAGACAAAAATAGCGAGTGAAGTTGAACCGCAGAGTTTATGTGTTTGTTGCACAACTTTGCTCAGATCATCACCCCAGATGCAGCCGCCCACAGTCACCATAGTCCTCATTCAGCCTCCTGCTTTGTTCTTATCAGTGTCTTCTGCCATAATGAATAATAAAAACAAACTTTTCATGATCAGGTTCTGGCCATGATGTGAGACAAATCAAAAAAGTTTTTTCGAGGGGCGACTGCTCAGAAGACATTGTTTATTGATGTTCGGTGTGCACTGCAATAAATTCTGTGTACCAGTCGCCACCCCATCACATCCTGTTTTGTAATGTGACACTTGGCTTGCTGTATCTAACTGTAATTGTTTTGGAGTCATGTGATGATCAACACTAAGGTGTGTGTTTTAACAAATTACTAGTGTCTGGAGAATCCAGCTTTAGTGCTCATGATGCAGGACATGTTGTTGCATTTTGACAGCGAGGAATGCAGTACTGTATATGAACAACCAGGTTTCGTGATCTCTTGGTGTTTTCTTGGTTGTTCTCATTAGTCACCAAAAGTACTTTTATGGACACTTTGATATTGTCGCGTTTGAGTGGACCACATGAATTAATAGATGGCTCTTCCACCTGACTTTATTTGCTCTTTGAACACTTTTCTTCATTTGCTGTATGGAAATCTGCAAGGATGTTAAAAATATATGAATATTTAAGAATGTTTAAGATGACCAAAAGATGCTATAACGGCTTTGTGCCTGAAGTTTATGTAAACAGATAAATGTGATTTTATGGCTTCTAATATTGTGTTTAATGAAGAGGTATGTTGATGTCAAAAAAGTGTTATAAAAATGATCATATCATTTTATAAAAAAAAACAAAACAACCAAAAGTCATGTTTTTGTGGTCATTGTTTCATTGTGTGTGTTGATGTGTTACGCTGTGGTACACAAGGAAATGTTTTCTCCAATTATATACTGAAGGTTAGAGGTCCTCAGAGACTGGAGGCAGACTACCTAACAAGTTACCCACCTTCTCCAATCAGTGTCGTGCATCACCTATTCTCTCCATGTTTCTCATTAGTAAATCAATGGTAGAGGTCTCTGGAGTCCAGGGGAGAGTATTGGACACTGTAGCCTGGTAATTGGTAAAAGAAGAGAGGGACAAGCAATGTTAACGTTATTACCAGAGCTTACATCCCTACACCAACCAGTACTACTGTCTGTCTTCCCGAAGAGTCTTGACTTTAATATGCAGTGTAAAAAAATCTGCCGCTGAGGTGTCATGTAGGTGCAGGGAAAAATGTGATGAACCCATTAAATCTCTCAGCAGCATCTCACACTTCTCTGACTTGTGCAGGCGAGAGGAAATATCTTAAGGGGGTTCACTGAAAAGAAAACACATTGTGAGAATGTAAAGTGCGTAATGTGGTGCATTATACTTACAATACACACTGCTTTCACTCAGTGTGTTCTCCTCTGTTTTTACACAGCTGAGGTCAACGGTGTTGTATGTGTTGACGCATTCAAGTATTGACCCAGCTCCCGCATTAAATCTAATCACGTGACAAATCGATACTGTTAAACTCCAGAATGCAGAGGAGTTTTAAAATGCTTCTGATGAAAGTTTGAATTCAGAATTAATATTGGTGACAAGAAGGGTCACACTGCCTTTATGGTTATTAGTATTTTATATTCACTAGAAAAGAAATGAACACTGAATTATAACACATAGCATATAAAAAATCAAAGATCATTAGACTGAGCACACAGTTAATTTACATCAAAATACTTGAAGTAACTTATAATGAGGGCAACAGCAACCATTAGCAAGAAATGCAAAGGGTCACTTTGTTTAGCTTTTCTGACTGCACAAAAGTTAGACTAAAAAACCTGACTTGGAAAAAAAGACAAGAACAGATAAATACTGACAACAAAGTCAGACTGTAACAAGGGAAAACAAAGCAAATAGTGCTTTATAGTATATGATATAATAGTGCAATATGAAAACAACTACAGTATGAAATGTGAAGCTTTATAGAAACATAAATTTCCATATATTATGGTGTGATATTGATCTACATCCCATATGTACAGAGGACACTGTATATTAGTTTGAACTGGAGCTGAAATGATTAGTCGACAAATCAATTGGCCAATTGAGAGAAAAGTAATCAGCAACATTTTTAAAAGTATCGATCAATAGTTTAAGTCATTTTTAAACACAAATGTGAATATTTAAGATGGATTACTGGATTTCTCCTGTGATAGTAAACTGAATACCTTTGGGTTTTGAACTATTTGTTGGACAAAACAAACTGAATATTTCAGCTTGGGCTTCAGGATATTCTGATTGTATTCTGACTTTTGATTAGACAAAAGGATTAATCGATTATGATAATAATCATTACTTGTAGCCCTAGTTTACACACAGTTATAGTATGTTAGTTGTGTTACAGAGAGCTTTGATTGTTGTCCATTTCCAAAGATCTAGATACACATCACTGTTTTATCTCACATTCAGGGAGTGATGAGGGATCTGATGATGGTTTCATGACCCACAGTTAAATCTGAAGTTAGGGGTGTGGAGAGTGAACATGAAAGGCGATATCACTTTCTGTGGCACCTCTATGCCGCTCTGCAGTGTGTCCAACACACTGCTCTGAAGGCCGACAAAGTGCAGCTCATCAGCGAGGTGGTTAATAATTCAAGAAAACATGGAGTCCGCATATTCACATGCATCACTCTGAGTCTCTCCCTAAAGCAGGAAGGGCTCGATGGTGTGTAAGACTCTGGATATATCAAACACCCTGATTCTAACCATGTCTGAATCACTCTCAGCCTCTGCAGGTGGGAAGCAGATAAAAAATATCAAAGCAACGTTTTCTAAAGTGTGAGTCCATCATCAGAGGTGTGATCAGCTTATTCAAGCTTTTCCACCTCCTTCTGACTGTACAGGGTGAACCTCTGCGGCCTCTTGTGAATGAAGCCTTTGAAACTCCCATCTCACCTGAGAGGAAATGATAGACAGGTATGAAGTCTGTGGGGGGCGGGGGGTTAAGCTGTTAACACATGATGGACAGTGCAGTGGTAGCGATGAGACTACAGTCGTCTTGACTGATGCTTCGATCACAGGAAGCAGCTCCATGTCCGAAACGCTTCCAGCAGCAGCAGCGGCAGCAATTACAATAAATCTCAGTTTATCCTCCGATTATCTGCCCAGCCGAGAAGGGAAACCATTAACGCTTGCCGCTGCCTGCTCCTAGGCTCACGTTAATTTGACAGAAAACACAATTGTGTCACCAGCCACGTGGAACATGTTTTCTCATGCCTAACCAGCCAGAGTGGTCATGGCTGTTGCACCGGGTGACGTGCCTGTTTGGGCGCACGGTAATTGGACAAAATCTGATGTCAACATTTCATTCACAGGTGGAAAACTCTCCCAGCATTCACCTGACTGTAACCTCCACTAACCATATTTTTGAATGCTTAGTCATTGTGATGTTGTCAGTGCTGAGGGGTGAGTGAAGGGGGACTGAGTAGTTGTCAGTCTGTGGGGCAGGTGCAGTTTGGCTCCTGGGGGACTGTAATGGGATGAGGGCCAGCCAGAATGAGTGTTTGATGACGGGGTTGCACTCCTCCCCTGGGACTCTGCATGCATGCAATTATCCTCCTGATCCCTTCTTTCCTCGCTAGTCTGCAGCCCAGAATGGACACAGCACTCTCTCTCCACACTGCTGTCTGAATATCCTTTCATTTACAATCTAGAAATCATCTCCCTCAGATGCTAAAAGATCCAGTAATTATAACCAAAAATCTCAAAGCAGTATTGAAGTAATTACTCTTTTATGACACCCTCCAGCACGACATTACACCACCTCAGGCAACTGAATTTCCACACACCTCCCTTTCCTCCCTTGCTAATTGCTTTACTAATGGAGAGCTTGCCCGCCTCCCTCCCCAGATCAGTCTGTCTCACATGAAATGACATGTTATATGTCTCTGCTGTCCAACCACTGCAACACATATTCTAGAAATGATTGCTGTGTTTCCAAACTGATTTCTGAACCTTCCCTAAATTATTTTTAAATCTCTCGTTTTTGCATTGAGCTTCTGCTTAAGATGCTCAGTGTGAGCACAGAAAATAATCCCCCCCCTTTTGTGATATGCAAATGGCGTCCACTGTAAAACCTCTCCATCTTGCTTGGCTCAAAACAGCAACAAGAGCTGCAATCATTAGTTTCATCTGTGCTTATACTTCCCACTTGCACTGAAGCATTTATTAGCAGCAAACTAAATTTTATATCAGGCAGGGAAAACGGTGACGTCATAGAAAGGGTAATATTTTCAGACCTGCCATCTGTGGAGTGAGAATTGCACCTTCCACCATCAGAGGAGGGAGATTGCTACATCCAATTGTTTTTCCTCCACAGAACTGGTTTTCCTACAGTTGCATGTGAGGTGATCTATCACAGGTCCTTCCAGCTCCCCTCCCCCCATATCACATTATGTTGACGGCTTCATAGCCTCCTGTCTACAACACGCTCATATAGTATCACACGCAGACAAAGGATGAGAGGCTGATAAGATTTCACATGATATTCTAAGCTGGCAAAGTGCTGCAGGCACTAAGAGGAATCTGGATAAAATGATGACAGAATAAGCAGATAAACTGACATTTCCGTGACCATAAATTATTTAAAACACACTGTAACCTTTTTGTCAGGGCTGCAACTAACGATTGTTTTCATAATCAAGCAGTCTGCTGATTATTTTCTCAATTAATCAATAATCGTTTGGCCTGTATAACATCAGAAAATACTCATCACAACTTCCTAGAGCCCAAGGTGAACAAAACGAGCATCTTGTTTTGTTTGATCAGCAGTCCAGAACCTTGAGATATTTAATTTAATATGTTAAGACGAGGAAAAGCAGCATCTTCACATTTGAGATGTTTAAACAAGGAGATGTTTGGGGGGATTTTTGCACTAAAAAAGAGTCACCACAATAACTGTTATGGCTCTACTTTGTTTTGCTCTTTGTAGTTTTACCAACATGTTGTCGCTGGCTGTCTTTCCTCTCCTTCTGTGCCAAAATACAGAAATGTTTCTGCAGCCACAGCACCTCACTGGAGTGTCTGACAGTACAGTTTTTTCTCTCTTGGATGTCAGGCAGAGGACAAGGTGAATATCTGCCATCTTTTTCTTCACAAGCTGCACCCACACTTGATATTTCTCTGTAAAAAAAATTACACACACACACACATACACGTTAAAGCAATCTTTCCCTCACAGCTTCATACACACACACACACAAGACAAAATTAAATTATGCTGCCCGTGCCTCGGTTCGTGCCTGATGATGGTGGCCACTGATCATCATCATCAGCATCCTCAGAGTGGGACACAGGTGTGTGGCGGAGGCCCTCCTCCTGCTGCTCCTCCGTGTGATCCGTCAAACAGAGGGCCAGACCAGGGGGGGGGCCAGCCTGGATCGGCTTATAGGCACGTGCCGAGGGAGGGCTCTACCACCCCCCACCTCACCCTCTCCCTCCCTCCTCCACCACCACCCCGCCCCTCCGAGGACTCCCTATTCACACCACCAGATGGGGGCTGGATGTGAGTTTTAATGAATGCTATCCTTCAGGACCCTTTAGAAGCTGCAGAACAACAGTCGCCCTCAGCACGTCTCGCTGCAGTTTTCTGCCCGGTGCTACAATATTACACTGGACAGAACAAACACAAGTGGATGGATGAGATGTGAGAGGAGGAAATACAGCATGTGCCAGTTGTAAATTCACATCTAAATATGCCTTTTCTTTTCTTGTAGGAGTGTTTTTTATAAAAGAGGACAGAAATGCTGCACACTGTGTTCCCACAAACACTAAATTCTGTTGGTAGAGTTTTGTAATGTAGCCTCTAATTCAGTGAACAGTGTCACACAACTCAACCTCCTGCTGTTTGAAGTGACACAACAACATAAGCCTGTAATTTTACCTGCAGGTTAAGAGCAGGGGGCAAGACTGACAATAATGGGGTTTCCCTTTTTTATTATCAGCTGTCACACATGTGGGTACTTATCCTATAAAAAATAATCTCTAACACAGATTTTCAGTAAACACAGATAGATACAGGCGTCACACTAAATTGTGGTTTACTTTTCTTTAAAGCTTGTCTCATTTGGAGTCAGACGTCTGAATCATCACCATGGCTGCTCACTGGCTCTGCCACAAATGTGTAAGGCTGTGAAGAAAGAGTGAGAAACACAAAATCTAAAAAGAAATCTGTCAAATCCCAGAGGCTAAATGATAATGTATACTGCCTGATAAAGACACTGAGGTCGAAGATTCTCGTAACTTTAAAAAATGTCTCTGTGTTAGTTCTTAAATAAAACAGCACTGAATTATTTTCTTAAAATACCTGACTGGCTGAAATGTGATCCACATTAAACATGGTGAATGAATGAATTTGCATGTGTTTACAACATGGGAGCAGGTGAGATCCCTGCAATCACAGTTGGTTTCCATCCAGCCGGATGCATATGTTCTTCATTGGTTGGAAATAAATTGGTTGTGTACATGCTGCCCCTGACTCGGTGACCCTTGTCTGTCTCTACGTGAATTGCTTTCATGGTGTGTTAAACGAGCCGTGGCCGTGTTGGTGTTTCCCTCCGCACGGCGGCCGGGGCTCTAATCCGCTGTCTGCCAGAGTTATGTCACACACCAGCCATTGTGCAGGGTTTGATTGAGGACGCCCGATCTGACTAATTGATCCCTCGCCGCAGAGGTGCTCTGACACATGGGCCGCGGCGGAGACGTGCGAATTGGCAGTCTGGTCACATGACTGGCATCAAGCCAATCAAAATTTTTAGATTCAGACCAAATGCAGCTCTGTAGCGAGGAGGCGAAACTGACAGATGGTGTGTGAGAAACTGAAAATCATTTTAGGTGTGTACAAATAGAAAAGGGTAAATTACACAATGCCTTTGCCTGCCTTATTGCCATTTTTATAGCCTGTTGTCCCTTAAAATCTCTCTCAGTAGGTCTGTACACTGTGTTTAAAACAGCACATCTATATTTATTTGGTAGTAAGGTGGATTTTATGATGCTCAACGTGGCCTTGAATCTCCAGAGACCAATTTATAAAGTGTAAACTATTTATGCCTGACAATTACTTTCAATTTAATTCAGTCACGTGCTGCTGCTGATTACAAGGCAGCATGCGATGCTACCATCTGTCCAAACCCTGTGAAACTGAACAAATATTCAATTGTATTGACTAAAAAAAGAAAATCAATAACTTTGATTATCACAAGGCACATGGTTAAAATTTATAATGTGAGAATCAGGCTAGTGTTATGTACTTTCAGGTCCATCAGATCCTCAAAAGCATTTGAATTTTTTTATTCTAACCCCTGTTAGAATATTAACATGTTTTTCTACAAGAACATTTTTTCATTTAACAAAAGAAACCAAACGTTCCTAAATATTAAATGCTGTCTAAACAAAAGAAGCTGTAGCTGCTAAACCTTGCAAAATTATGATAGCTATTGTCTGGTCAAAGGTAATGAGGAACACAAATTTAGGCAGTCACTGACAGCTTTCAATTATCAGTGCTATGGACACACTGAGGTTTAATACCCAGCCATAGTCAAACACTGCATCAAGATATAACTAGACATATACATTTGGCTTTATTTTGGCTTTTCCAGCTCTAAAGAAACTCCAAGACTGACAGTCACTTGTTTAATGCTGACAAGAGGTCTCCCCACACACTCAGACCTCTGACATCAAAGTCTCCATCAGAAATCTTCAAAGCATTTAGCTCTTTTTCTACATCGTCCCTCAGAGAGGGACAAGTCTCAAACAAGGCCAGAAAGTGCTCAGTCAGTTTCTGGAAGGACACTGTGGGGTTTGTGCTGGCTTGAACCCATTCACCGTCATTTATGCTGTACTCCATATCAGAGGCCCAGTTTTTCAGTATGTCACAGTATGCAACTCTAAATTTCACATGTTCTTTGGCCAGGTCCATAAGAAGTGCAGTAGGTAGTGCAGAGCACATGTGCTCCAGCACGCTGTGTTTTTTCTGCAGCCAGTCCAAGAGAAAATCCTGTGAAGCAGTTTCTGCAGCTGCGTTTTCCATTGTCAGCAGAGCTGCAGCGATGACCAGACAGAAATGTTTTGCTTCTCCTTCACATCCCTGGAGGACAGAGTCTAAAAAGTGCTCTGCCCTGCAAGCTTCACTGTCCTGGCTCATTACAGCACCAAGCCTCTCCATCAGCATGACCCCCTGCACCTCAGCATCAGCACCAACAGCTGACGAGTCTGTGAGAGGACTCAGGACTTTACACACAGATCTGCACTGAATGATGTGGCTGCAGAGGCCCGTGACATCCTGATACTTACTGTGCTTGGTGTCTACAGGACTGCTGTCAAAGAGTATTTTCATGACGGAGGTGGGAAGATTAGGGTTGTTCAACAGCCCAACGAGCAACTGGTGCTGGCACCGGGAGAGGTCCGAGAAGGAGACTCCTGAGTATCCAGGGAGGGCAGCCTGCAAACTTTGATTTGTGAGCTGGAGCTGCTTCTCCATAGCTCTCCTTACCGGGGAGTTATTGTGAAACCTGGAGAAGAGGTGTTCGCAGTACCGGGCCCAGTGAAAAGCTCTGGACAGAGTTTGTTTATCCCAGTGCTCCACCACACCGGTCTGCGCCGCCGCCGCCAGCAGCTCCGCCGTGCTCGCCAAGTTTTTCAGCACCGCCTCCATGTGGCGCTCTCTGCGTTCACAGTTCAGCCTCTGAGCCGTGGACAGCCACTGTGGAAGACAGACACAGCCTAAACTCTCACCCAAACCACCGCCTGCCACCGAAAAACGGGTGTAACTAACTTTATGGAGCTAGCGAGTTAGCTACAGGTCCGTTAGCAAAACAAACTGTTAGCAAGACTTCCTGTTGCACGTTTCAAAACAAAACCCAGCGATTAGCAAGCGTTACATACCAATTTGAATACATGACATGCTTATAATATTTAGTGGAAACAGACATTGCTGCTGTTGTTGAGCAAACTCACTTGCCGTTGTCTTTTATCTTGATTTTCTGTTGTCCAGCAGCAGTGCGTGCCGCGCTTACTACCGCGCATGCGCTCATGAATGCAAAGCTTTGACTAGCTATTTTCCTTCAAAATAAAAGCCAACGGGTAAGTTATTACCACACTGCACAACTGAGGTATGAAGCTAAACTAACTCAGTATACACACACTTTAATGTTCTCATTTTGTTTTTACATTTATTCTCTGGCTCATATACATATTTATGCTTATTTACACTTATCTACATTAAATGGGCAACAGTATTTAAAACATCTAATTTGTTTGTTTTTTTTAACCATCCATCCGCGAATTTCTGTAAACAGAGCAATTCAACGTTTATATATCTGCGATTGTCTGCCTAATAATGATGATCATGAATTACTTACCATTTATTTACAACTACAAAACGGTGCCATTCAAATTTAGCACTCACAGCAAGTATAAGTGTACCAGATTTGACACAGTTAAGGTCTGCCAGTTGGATCAGATTACACGGGCAGACAAAGAAGTAGAAGAAAAAAAGAAATCCATTAAATCAAAGTGAGTAGAATTTCTCGGGCTGACCTGCTGAATTCAGTCCAGAAATGTCACATTGAGGCAACACAAAGAGTAGAGAGGAGGGAGGCACTGCCAGCAGGATCAAACTTCCCTCCCATCAGCAGCAGCAGCAGCAGCAGCGTGCTGTGCTGTGAGTGTATATGTGTGTGTGCGTGCGGTCAGATCCTTGTGCAAATGCGCAGTGAGAGAGACCTCCCCGGTCCACACTGCTTCAGTGTTTTGGAGCCTAACCTGTGGGTCGATGCACCGCTGTGAAAAGCATGAAAAGTGGGATCCAGCAGTTCAGAGGACGAGTGAGAGGAAGGTGCGCACCAACGAGCTGAAACCTCAGGGTGAGCACAGATATGAAGCAACACATTTTCGCTGCTTTCTCACTGCCAAATGAATACCAGACATTTGAATGTCTTAATGCATATTGAATTCTAGGTTTGGGGGTGTAACTTTTACTTTATATCCATTACCTTTTCTACCAGAGGAGGGTTCAGAATAATGTCATCCTCTGTAGCTTGTAGGGCTCAGTAAATTTTCTTACTTCTTGACAGTTAAAGCTGTTAACTCTTGCATTTCTCTCAAAATTCATTCAAAGCATTTTTAATTACCAAGACTCTAACATATTTCCTTCAGTTGCAGCTCATTTCACTGGTTTTAATTAGTGTGTGCTCAGCTGGATTTCAGTCATAACTCATCAGGCATCCTCCCTTGATCCTATTTCCAGAGTGGTGAAATGTCTGTTGTGGCTTTTTTTATTTGTGACACTTGTAAAGGAGGAGACAGCTTTAAAATCTTATTGCAGCTGTAAATGAAATGTTGTTGCTGAGTGTTTTTCAGAGGCAACAAAGTCATGTTATGGCACTAAGTTCAGACATAGCGACAAAATGTGTGCATATCACATGAATAAGCCTGTATATCTATATCAGCTGTCCTGACAAAACGTCTGCCTGAAATGCTGTTTGTTGATGGTGCAAAGGTTTACAACACAGGGGCCTTTAAATGATAGCCTGAGGCAGCCTATTAGATGAAAATTGAAAATGATTAAATCTTGAATAAATCAGTGTAATATCACAGCTGAGGATTTATGATACTCATGACCGTCATATATGTGGGGAATTGATAAACACAAGAGCAGGGTTATTGGAATGTGTGATGTTGTGGATATATAATATATATATATATAAACAAGATTTCTACTGTAGGTTTGTTGTCGGTTTTGTATTTGTGTGAGGAAAGTATTCTGCCTTTGTAGACATTCACTGCTGGAGACATTGTACAGCTGCTGATACACTCTGATACCTTAACGCAACGCTCACTCACAACACATCCAGTTCTTATCTGCTGTAGAAACATGCTGAGGTCCCCTTTTTTAAATGGACAAATCAGCCTCCAGATCAGTTTACTGTCGTAGAGGCGAAAGGCATGAAGGGCGGCGAGGGTTAGGAGGACAGAGCCACTCTTGTTTTTTTCTAATTGATGTGATTCAGCAGGCAAAATTCCCATCCATATGCCTTTCCTGGAGCAATCTGCAGCCAACTGTTGCACGTTATGGTGGATTTACTGAAGTCATGAGGCCTCTCAGACTGAGAGAATGTATATTTGGATATCTCTGTATATTTGCATATCTTTGAGCTGCGAGGGTTATCTTTTTTCTGATTCTAATCCAGACTTTAAAGTCAGATTATGAGTCTGAATCTGAAAATAACATCAGGAAATGAAGCAGCAAGTTCAGCAGATGGTATATGCAACATAAAGCCAGGCAGAGCGGTGACGTTAGCTGTGTTTTTGGCCTGAAGTTGAAGAGGTCAGGCTACAGTGTGGTGAGAGGAACCAGGTATGTTTAATAACAGCTGATTGTTTCTCTTTCCTGGGAAAATGTAGGGGAATCACAGCAGGAAGTTTGATCAGGGTCGTATCGAGAAGAATACATCTTTTGAATTAAGATTTACATTTATACCAAGATAAATGATAAAATCCCTAAAAGTGAGTCAGCTCAGCAGAGGATAATATGTAGATGTGTAAAATGTATATTAAAACAATGAATGAAAATACTTAAGATTCCGTTTTCACCATGCTAGAAAGTCAAAGTATTGACAGATGTTGACAGATGATTTAAAAAAAGTTCTGTTTTCAGATTTGTGACTTGTGATTTTTCAGCTAATTCAAATGGT
This sequence comes from Lates japonicus, assembly GCA_033238685.1. Classification (NCBI taxonomy): domain Eukaryota; kingdom Metazoa; phylum Chordata; class Actinopteri; family Centropomidae; genus Lates; species Lates japonicus. The sequence goes on from BRZM01000035.1 coordinate 3,448,742, forward strand.
TTTTAACTTATTTGTTAAGCTTAAAAAGTGGGAGAATTTCTTCAACCCACAAAGTAGTACTTGAAAAGACAGTGCTGGTGTTTAAAAGATATAGTATATTATAACAAATACCCATGTTTTTATTCACACGTAACACCTGTGAGTGGGCTTGTATGAATGGGTCTTGTACTCTGAGACATGAGAATTTGTCCCAGTGCCCTTGTTCTGTCTGTCAGCCTGCACCACAGCGGACATGGGAATGTAGCACCTGTGTGTGAGTGCTGAGCTCCAGAGTTTAGTGTGTGTGTTTGTGCAACGAGGAGCTCTTGTCTTCAGGAAGATAAGATGACCTTGGTCGGACATCAAGGTCCTGATGTCCAGTGTCGCACCACTGTGTGATTTGGTTACAGCCAACTCCAGTGGGACCTTGAAATGTTACACAGCTTTTAAAGGTCAGATTCCTCACATTGTGTTACACTCCCTCGGTATCCAAAGGAAAAAATTTAGCCATTACACACTATAGACTAATTGTTCATGGCAGCTTCACTTCCTTGTTTGAATAAGCTCTTCTTATTATTTGCATCAAACATCCTGTTGCTATTTGCCTACCACGGGGAATATAAGGTGTTCTTGCTTGTGTCCAGGCTGGGGGTAACAATGTTTAAATGCAAAAGCTAAAATTCATTCCCCCTTCTGTTTTTTTAATGCAGCGTGAACACAGAATGTAGCAATGACAAACATTCAGGATGGATGCAGTGGAGCATAAATGATCTTTCATAATAGGAAAGTTAAGGCTGCAGTCTGGTGCTTTATTTACTTTTTAGAAGAACCACATTTTTGAAACTTCTGAAATGGTCTTTGGCCATTTTACACCTTTTCTTCTCCTTAATCTTTTGAGTAAAGTCCCTTCAGTACACGATTACACCAGCCAGACCAGAAGTAATGCAAGCCTTGAGGAAAAAGGTCCTCAGTATCCTTATGATGCCACCATCCCTAAGCCTTGAAGTGGTCTCTTCCGTCTGAATCACATAGTCCTTCCATACTATGAGTGTGGACACAGTCATCACAGCACCCCTGCTTTCAGTCTGTGAATATTAACTGCTGAGCTGTTGATGTGTGTTGTCACCCTGCTCAGGTCTAACATGTGGTGCCCAGTTGTTTTGTCAATCAAACACTCTCATCTCGGCAACAAATCCATTAAGGGAGTGACGCTGGACTGAAATGTGAAAGATTTTCACGTTAAAGCTCATGCTTGCCATACTGTAGCATGGTATTGGAAAAGACAGCGAGAAATGTTTCACTTATTCAATGACTTCACTCTATAGGCAGTGAGTAGCTGTTAAATCTTGCTCAGAATATTGATGTCAGTTGCAGTCTCTCCATCAGGCTGTAATGTAAGACCTCCTGCTGCAGCAGATTGATTTAGACTGTATGATAGTCTGCATCATAGATGTCAGAGTAAATCTGAAGGAGCTCTTTGTTTGTGTCTGGTGTTTGTTGAATAAGAGTCTTGCTGTATGAGTCTGGCTGGTATAAAAGGTTTCTCTTGTCCGGTGAAGAGGCGGACAGGAACTGTGCTGTCAGGGTCCATGAGAACATCTCATGTCATCAGGTGGACTGTAAACCACACCAGGATTTGGCCAAGAGGACAAAAGCACACAGATCTCTCTTCTCTTATATTCATTTGATCCTCCTCTGCTCTTTTTGGGAATAACGGGCCTGAATGTCAGCCATTATTGAAGAATATTGTCATGTAGATTAATTTAGATCATTTATTAGAGTAGAAGTCTTTTATTAGAGTAGAAGTATTCTATTACAAATACTACAACACCTGCATTCAGAACTTTACTTAAGAAAAGGCACATAAGTATTATTGGCTAAATTTCCTTACAGTATTAAAAGAGAAGGCACTTGTTGTGCAGTAAAATGACTGATATGTCAGTGATATTTTATTGAGACATGTTTATTATATTAATTTATCAGCATTACTAAGCATCATTGTGTAAACAGCTTTTTAATGTCATGACTGCTTGAAGTTGAGCTAACTTTACACACTGTTCTATAGTTTTATCTATAACAATGCATCATGTTTTATGAGCTAATTAAAGGTTTTGTATGAACAATCTGAGTCTGCAAATTAATATAGTGAAGTGAAAAGTACAATATATGGATGAAATATATAGGAGTGGAAGTATGAAGTATAGTAAAGTACTTGAACACTGTACTTATGTGCAGTACTTGAGTAAATGTACTGAGGGTTTATATTGTGCCACTGTCTAAGCAGACTCTGTGTCTTCCTCCTCTTTTTCCTCAGGCTGTCCATAGGGAACCATGTGCAGCTCCCTGAGCCCCAAACAGCCCAGTGGCCCTGGCCTCACAGACATGCAACAGTATCACCAGTGGCTGGCCAGTCGGCACGAAGCCAGCCTGGTGCCCATGAAGGAGGACCTCGCCCTGTGGCTCACTAATATTCTCGGTAAACAATGCTCCAGCACATAAAACCAACACCAGGCTCATTAAATTTCTGAGGATCGGTCAGCATCAGGGTTATGTGGTAGTTTATGAGACATTTTTTGTCTCTGTCGTCCAATTGGTAATACAGAGCTAATTTACTGAGCCAAACTGGGTCTACATGTTGTTGAAATGTTAACTTTAATCTGTTGCTATTTGTTATAGTTAAACACAGTCAGCTGGATTTGAAGAAATTAACAAATACACAAACAAATCAAATAGTTTTAGTTCATATTTTTGCTTTATAAATCCTCATGGCAGCAAAATTTGTAGCAACTTATTAATTTTGCTGGTGTTGTTGCTGATTTATTCGAAACACTGTCTTAAAAATAGCTTGGCTTCTAAAAATCCTGCAAATTTCCTTATCTTTAACAGTAATTGAACTGGTACTGCTGATGTAAACACCTCTGCAGGGGACTGGAATCAATCTGAACCTCATTACAAACTATTTTAAAGCACCAGAATGTGTGAGCCTGCTTCCATGTTCACACACTCTCCCATAAATTTGCCTTAATTGAATAATGGGGATCATTAACAGCTCTGGAATAATGCACAGCCAGTGGTGGAGAATAAGCAGCGGAGGGAGCATCAGTAGACACTTTGTGCAAGGTTGCTACTGCATAATAAATCACCCTGTGTAGTGTATTTCTTCAGCTGTGTAGTCAGAAAACAAATGCATGGAGCAGTCTGTGGATCTGATCTGAATTTAGAAAGTCTAGTTTAACACAACTCTTTGACTGAACCACTTATAACTCATAGGGATCCACCCTGTGACTGGGGGTAAGAAGTAGACTTTGCTTCCTAACAATCCATTGCTCTAAAAGATGCTGATTGGCAGGTTTAACTGTGGCACCACAGACCCACCACTGTCAACACAAAAATGTTCTTGTTAGCAAAACAAAAATTCTTGGGATTCCTCCAACAGAGTAGGTTACAATGTAAGAATTAAGCAATTGTTTGCTGAATTTCCAAGAGGTAAAGTGACAATATTTTGACAGCATTTTAAGATTTGTTAAAGACTGTGTAGACGTCACGGGGAGAGGCAGTGCTACTACCTCATTATTTGAGGTTTTTCTCCAAAATTCGACCTATGTATGGCTGTATTTGAAAATGCTCACCATATGACTGTGAGTTATTGGACATCCTGCAGACTTTATATGGTCCAACAGACATTTGTCAGACTGACTCGAAGCCAGTTAAGTTCCTGAAACTGACTCCTGCCTATGTGCGAACAGCTTAAAACAACATGAGTGTCTTCGCTGTTATCTCTGGCGGTCGGTGTGTTTGCGCTGGAACCAGCTGAGCTAGAAGACTCTGGTCTGCTGTGGATATCAAGGCTTCAGAAGCACAGGCATCTGTGTGTTACCAGTAAATACACAGTATCGAACCAGTTTGTTGGTTTAACCCGTGTCGGGTTGGCTCAGTACCCTTAAAATCTGAGGGAAAAGGCGCTGATATGCTGAGCAGGGTTCACAGTTTCAGGTGGGAGGAGTGGCGTGGTATAAGGATGAGTCCACTGGTTGAGTGGGAGGTGGATGCTCGGTTATACTGATGAGTCATATTGTTGTTGAGAAGAGAAGTTGGAGGAACTGAGCAATTTATAGGACTGAGTATATGAGTTTAAATATTTCCCTGAGAGCCTTCTGGAATATATTTTTCTCTAACAGCAAGGAGCGAGGGAGAGAATGAGCATTTAAGACGGGAGCTCACTGAGTATTTCTCAAGATTTCAATCTCTCTTTTCTGGGCTCAATTACAACATTTGGAACTCATTAAACATCGAACCCCCCCTCAGACCCCTCCTCCTATAAGAAACAGAAAAGGGATAAAAAAAAAAAAAATCTCTCCAGTTTCTTTCCACAGACACCCCCCTGCCACCACCTCCTATTTCACAATGATCTAACTAAGAAAGAATGGTCCTCTGGAAGTCAGTCAACTGGACACCACATGTTGATCACCAATCTATCTCTGCAACTGTGCAGGGTAATGAAGCACTACTATGTACAATCAGATGCTACCTTTTCATATGAAGCTGTCACCGCCACCCCGCTGGTGTTTTCGTAGACAACCCCCGCCCCCCCAGGTTCCCCCAAATCATGTTGTAATATTCGAACATTTGGCTTCTGCAGAGTTGCCTAAATCCTGCGGTGTGGGCCAAGCTCAATCAGCCCGAGCGGTTTCTGAGAGTCAACAACATCGCATCAGATTCAGCTTCAGCCAGGAAAGGACTGGAGATTAGATTTTATTTCCTTATACAGTATATATATTCTTAAATGAGCACTTTTATGTTGAATTTATGGTGCTGGACTCTGCTCTCTTTATGTGTCCCCTGGTCAGGTCTGGAAATCACCGCTGAGAGCTTCATGGATCGCTTAGACAATGGCTTCCTGTTGTGCCAGCTGGCTGAGACGCTACAGGAGAAGTTCAGGCAAAGTAATGGGAACCTGCCTGCCCTTGGCAACAGTAAGGTACAGAGAAACCTGAGGATTACAGTAGTCTGGCACGATAACAGATACAGTGAAAACACTAATCTGGAAGCCAAATCTTGGCTGAAAGATTTCCTAAACTAACTTTCAGCTTGAATGATTTGACAGAAAATTGTTTCTGAGAGGGGAAACATCAGTCAGGCAGCATTGAAAGATTGGATCAGACTGACAATCACTTTAGTCTCAGCTATTTTAACAACTCCCCTGCCTGATTATAAAAAATGTGAAATCCAGACATACTAAGTAATACAGTTTTTGTGACTGTTGTGAACTCAAATCCATATTTAGAAACATTTTTTTGTATTGCCACATAAGTTAACCCCTGAAATTTTTTTTGTATTACTTATTGGGGCTGGAAGGCTTAAAGGCGACAGTATTGAAGTTTTATTGACTGTCACTGAGCCAGGAAACAGATATACCCTAGGTTTCCATCAACAAGATCAATAAAAGCTATACTCATCTTAAAGAAATGTCAATAACATAACCTCACAGTAAAAAAAAAAAACTGCATTTTGTTTTCCACCCTGTGTCTCACATCTTACTCATTGATTGGTTTTGTCAGTCCAGCAGCAACCGTAAATCCCTGCTTTGCAAGTACCTCCACAATTTTCAGAGAGTAGGCGCACAAAAGTGGGGGATGGGGGGATGGGGGCCGGCAGCCTTCAGCAGGGTAAAAATGAAAAAATAAGGCCTGGCAAGACAACATTAACCAATGGGGCCCCACATTCCCTGTGAGAATTGGCAGAACTACATTAAATGTTGATTTCTTTTGAGCCTTGAGTGAGGGTTTATTGAATTGAAAAGATTAAAAGGATAACTTTGCAAGTGGTTATCTGTAACTTAACCCAAGTAATCAGTGCAAACCTATATTTTACTGGGTCAGTGGCCAAGAAAACAAACAATTGCCGTGCAAACCCTTAGACTTTATCAGCTTTAGGGCTACTGCAAAACAATTTTGAGGTCTACAGCAAATTACTGACCAATCAAAGGAAAAAAAAACAAAACTTTTAAATATATTTCTACTTGTGTTTCAAGTCTTTGACTTTGACTTTACATTGTCTTAATATCTGTCGCAGACACAAATATCAGCAGTTACTATAGACAACTACTTACTTACGCATTGAGCTGACGTCTGGTGCTCAGCAGGATTATATGTTTGATTAGATCATGTTTCTGTTCAGGAGAAGAAGCAAAAGACTCTTTTGTTGGCTCGTCAGCAAGAGTTGTTGATGTTTGCACCGAGGCATTACTGCGCTGATGACGGTGGGTCTCCTGATCTCAGTGTGAGCGCAGCAGCACAGATGTGAGGAAATACTTGAGGTCAATGACCGTGGGACGACAGAGGAGCTACTGAAATAGAGGATCCTATTGATTGTAGAGACTCGACAGAGAGCAGAGGAGTCCTGAGACAGACAGGCAACTTAGGCTTTGAAATCAAACAAAGCCGCGTTATGATGTTTTATAGTAGGCGTGATTTATTGCTGTTTGTCCATGTTATAGCTTTATAGAACTCACATTAAGTGCTTTCACTTTAATGAGCTATGAAAGATTAATAATGTTCTTAATGCCTGATTCACTGTATCTCATCTCACGACATGTCAGGTTTACATTTTTTTGTGAAATAACTGTTGCTTTATCAGCTTTATGGCGGCCCTTACTGGCTGTAATTGTTTACTGTTACATTTTACCACTTTAAAAGAGAACTTCCATCTGTGTCCAAGTCCCATTATAAGTTGATGTGGTGTGCAGAGTGGGACTAAGTGATTCCAGCCGAGAGAAACAATAAATCACACTTTGTAGATGCTGTCTCTTGCACATCTTCCCATGTGTTTACATCAATCAATATCAGCTACAGATGAATGAGGATGACATTTCTTTCTTGTCATATTACTACCATGTGGGAAGTTCAATACAACTATCTCATTAGCTGAAATTTATTGCCGTCCTACTAAAATTTGAAGCATTATTACACTTACTTGCTTTCAGGCAGAGAGTTAGATGAGAAGATTGATACCACTCTCTAAATGTGAAGCTACAGCTAGCAAAGCGGTTAGCCTAGCTTAGCACTAAGAATGGATACAGAGGGGAAAGCTAGCCTGACTCTGTCCAGATGGTTTAAAAATCCACCTAATATTTCCCAAAATGTTGTACTATTCCTTTAAAGTGTGCAGGCACAGCTGAGGTGATGAGAACGTGCTGCAGGTGTACATAAATGATAATAATCTTTCTGAGTGAAAGAAAATAATGTGACTTTCAAGCAAAGTACTTCCTTATCCTCATTATTAGTACCCATCCATTTAAACATAATGTCCTCCAAAAGTTCTTTGCAATTAGACATGTAAAGGTGCAGATAATTTGCCGAGCCACCCCAGAAATAATAACATGTCCTTCTGAATGTTAGATCAAACGGCACTGCCAATGTGGTCGAGATTATTTCTCCAGGAATGCGAAGCAATTTAACAACAGAAAGGATCCCAGAAACAGTCAAAAGGAGAGCCTGGAAAGAAAAGAAAAATACCCACAAAAGCCTGCATATTTCCAGCATGAGCTCATTGCACCTTTCTCATAGTGCAGACGCACATATCCTGTATAAAACCACAGGAAGGCGCATAAATCTCTCCGAACAGACCGTGTGGGGGCTGAAACCTATAAGCATGTCATTTGATCCCAAATCATAGAGGGCCTGGTGAAGTAGCCCTGGTTTTCTAACCTGCCATCTCCCATATTGATCTGTGTTGAAAAAAAGGTCCTTCATCCTGATCTAAAACCAGAGCCTCAGCAGATGGAGAAGAAATCGGCACAGATAGAGAGTGTGTGGCTCTATGTTTTGATGGAAACTCTGGGGGTTGGGCCGGACAAGTCACCCTGGTGGACCTTTGTTTTCTTTTTGTAAAACACAAAGTAAAAGCTCATGTCCAGTTCAGAGTCCAAGCACTATTCATCAATGAATGTTAGGGGACACTCTCCATCTCAGGTCCATTTTTGAGTAACATACATGAGCACATCTTCTAACCTCTCTGTCTGTAGCGGAGCGTTCCCTATCGGAGGATACCATGTCGGCAGAGCGCTCCCTCCGGCTCTTTCTTTGCCCGGGACAACACAGCTAACTTCCTGGCCTGGTGTCGTGAGGTTGGAGTTGGAGAAACATGTCTGTTTGAGTCAGAGGATTTAGGTGAGTTTGCTTTTTACTGCCATAGACCTGAGAACACTAGAAAATAAGAATGTAGGACAAACAGGATCCATAAACATAAACAGTTCTCATTGAGACACAACACTTTTGCACTTTTGTCACTGGCACTGCCTGGGCATTAGACTCAGATTTCTATCTCCTGTGAATGGCCTGATTGTGCAGGTAGAGTATCACACAGGTTGCTGAAACTCTATCTCTTCCTGTGTTCTTCACAAGCAGCTATTTAGAAGTGTGCCTCTGTCTGTTAGAGCTGGGACCTGATACACACGGCATCTTACCATTTCATATTTTCTTCATCTATTTCTAGACATATGAAATGACATTACTTTGTTTTGTGTATAGGTACAACGTGGAGCCTCCTGGCCTTATAAAACTGGAGAAAGAGATCGAACAAGAAGAGAAAGCACTCTCACTCTCCTACATCACTCTGTATCTCCAGCTCAGCCCTCCTCCATCTCCTGCTTCTGCCTTCCTTCCTCGCCTCCCACCCCATCCCCGACTCCTCCCAAAGTGACTTCCAGCAAGAAAAGTACAGGGAAGCTGTTGGATGATGCTGTAAGTCAGTGTATTTCAAACTTCTGGTTGGGTTTTTATTTTTAACATCAGAGAGGAAACATCTGTAATGACTATATCTTTTTGTGTGTTGCAGGTGAGACATATCGCTGATGACCCCCCCTGCAGGTGTCCCAATAAATTCTGCGTAGAGAGACAATCGCAGGGTCGATACCGTGTTGGGGAGAAGATGCTCTTTATCCGGGTGAGTAAATGCAGCATAAATGTAGTCAAATAAAAGGATATAAAGTCTAAAAAGATGCAAAAGTCCCAGTTAACTGAAGTGTATGATAAAATCTGCTTCTACTACAAGTCTGTTCTATAAAACATGTCAGGGCAGGGAGTGAAAATATCAGTCTACATTAACTGTGGAGAATTACTCCAATTGCTTGACAGAATTAGTAGATTTTAGAGCAGAACATAGGGACACAGAAAATCTAAAGTTAGATTTTTCCTCATTCGATTTCATCAATTCATCATATCAGTTTAAGGCTGATAACAATAAGGTCTCACACTGCAGTGCAAACTCCTCTCCATTCACACAGCATATGGCAGTATGTTGATACTTGGGGCTTGCTCTGGGATGAAAGTCATCCATTGTGTCTGAAGAGCCCGCCTTCGCTGTGAGGTCTCATTTACTGGTAATGGTATTCCGACAATGTCCATCCTCAGCCAAACATAATGTGGGTCACTGGCTATAAAAAGGGAAATAAAAGCCACACATTTCCATATGATCTGATGACCGAGTTATTACTAGGAAAATGTTTATAAGCTGTATCGCCTGATACTGGCTGTTGCTTTAATTACATCTTATAATCACAGTAAATCTATCAGCCCAGGAAATGTTACTCCACTTTGGAGTGGGGGGATGAAAAGGGTATTGCAGAGAGATGAATGAAGGCTAACACGGATTAGAGAAGTCGCATTGGTCCTCGTGGGATCTTGGTTACTTGGCAACCCACAACCAGGATTCACACCTTTAAGAATGTGATTCATGCCGACGGTATGTTTAGGATGTGCAGACGTGCAAACGGGAGTTTACTCTTGGATGTCCTCTGCTGTCAGCACATTATATTGCAGCTGCTAATGTTAAATTTCAACCAAACCAAATTTCAGTCGCTGTAAGATTTGGATGAACAAAGCTGTTTTGAAATATTAGTGAGGATAACAAGACTCTAATTTGTAAGATAAAAGTATTTCCTGCTAGACTAACATGATAAACTGTGTAATTCTGAATATTTATCATTATTTGCGCCTTTTTAATAACTGAATGCTTCAGTCTTGATTGTGTTGCTGAGCAACCAAGGACAAATGGTGAGAAACTCACAGTGCTGGTCCAGTGCAGTCTGTTGTACAGTGTGTAGGCTACACTACCTTACATGTCAAGTCAGTTTTATTTATATAGAACAAAATCACAAATTGGCTATGAAGGGCTGCAGACCCTCCATTTCAGACAAGGAAAAAACTTGATATGACCCTAAACTAGAAACCCCCCCAAAAAGGGAGGAAACGTAAAGAGGAGCGGCAGATGAGGGACAGACAATAAATGTCATATGCAGAGAATTATGTGTATTACCAGGTGTCATCACATGTACATACATCATTTGATCAAGCCTAAGCAAGTGTTAAACCTCTAGTCCTCTGTCTCTCAGCCAGCACTCTTCATGGAGAAGATTCTTTAATTAAAATTCCTCAAATCGTTTTACCCTCCCTCCGGCAGCTGCTTCCACTGAAAAGCCATGAATACACGAAGGCCAGTCACCATCTGTAGGCAGCCACAGAGCGAGGACAACAATGGCACGCAGCACAACTGAGACTCTCCTTCACAATAATCTGAACAGCCTGAGAGGCTGACCTTCTCAGCTCCTGGAATAAATGAGGTGGTTGTAGCTTCAACAAGGGGGCAGAGTAACGTCTCAGTGTTTGTCAGAAGTGCCTGTCCCAGCTCAGCCCGCAGGCCTCTGCCCTTCCCTGGGTTTGCTGAGGAGAGACTCTGCTCCAGCAAGGGCCCTCGTCCCAGAGCAGCGTGATTGAAACCGCTCTGCGCCACACAGGTCCATTAAATCCACAGTCACAAAGCCTGAAGGCCTGGTCCTGGTGATTGGAAGCACTGCCCCCACCACTGCCCCGTAGATTGATTCTTTTAAGAGGCTTATAAATGTTGCATGTTATGGTGCTGGAGGGCAGGGCGCCTCATATCTGGCCAGAGTGAGGTGACAATCTCATGAGGTAGTTTACCCCTTTTATCAGATGATTCAGTTTGGTATTTGTCTGAATCATCATCTGACTGATTGTGTTTTTAAAGACAAATACAGCATCCTAGCATCCTTTATAATAACCTGTTTATTTACTCTGCTTCTAGGAAAGGCGTTTGGTAAACAAGCTTGTTTTAGTAGAGGTGTAATGATGTGTTAATGAGGTAGGGGGTGATAAGGCTCCACAGTGAGGTGGACATGTTTTATGTGCACGGCCTCTGGGGAATGCAAGCGTCTGAGCATCCAATATACCAGAGCCTTTTATTTCTTCTTCTCTTTATTATAATGGCTGATGTTGCCATGGCAGCCAACCTTGAGAATGTGCCCTGGTGTGGCAGGTGGCATCATCATGAAGCAAATATGGCAGATTTAACAATGAAAAAAAAATACTACATATAATTCCTTAGTTAAGCAGAGTGCAGCATTTAGTTTTTGGGGCTTTTTAGTGATGAAATTGCCATTGGCTGAGTATTATCTCAATAACTACTGGCTGGACTGTCATAACATTTTGTGGAGACATTCATGGTTCCCAGATGAACCCTCCTGACTTTGACATTTTTGTTTCTCAGTCAAAAGTCTTAACAGCTATTTGGTGCAGACATTCACGCACACATAATGACTTTGGCAATCCCCTGACTTTGTTTCCAGCACTACCATGAGAACTTCTGGATGTATTGCCATAACATTTGGTACAAACATTCACGTCCCTCTCAGGATGAACTAGAATAAATTTGGTGATTCATTAATCTCTCCTCTTGCACCATCATCAGATCAGAATTTGAATGTGTTCAATACTTTTGTTTAGGATCAAATACCAGAAAATTTATTACATTCTAACCTCTGCTGTATTTGTGTTTAGTGCTGTGTTTAGTAAATATTAGCATGCTAACACGCTGAACTAAGAAGGTGAACATGGTAAACCTGCTTAGCATTAGCATCTCAGTGTTGTTTATTATGTAATTCCAGATATCTGATATCTGAGGTCTCTATCAGTCTCGTGTTTGTCAGTAGCCTGCTCAACAAGGCATTAGGCCGGTGGGAGGTGGAGAAAGCCTCCCTCCAGGGACCCCGACCTCCAGGGACATCACCCAATCCGAGGCCTCCTCATCAATCAGCAAGCTTTGGCATCAAAGCCACACTCAACTGTTCATTCAACTTTAACCTAAAGCCTCAATTAGGAAAATGACATAAGTCCTGCAGAGGAGATGGCTCAGCTACAGCAGTTTTAAAGCTCTCCTTTGACACACTCTGACATCAGAAGAGACACTGTAATCCTATTTCTCCCTGCAGATGCTGCACAACAAGCACGTGATGGTGCGTGTCGGTGGAGGCTGGGAGACCTTTGAGAGCTACCTGCTGAAACACGACCCGTGCCGCATGCTCCAAATCTCTCGGGTGGAGGGCAAGACGTCCCCTGTCAGCACCAAGTCCCCCAATATCAAGGACCTCACCCCTGACAGCTACCTAGTGGTGGCAGCACACTACCGCAGCAAAAAGTGAAGATAGGAGAATAAACAGTGCAATTATTAAAAGGACACAGAGGATGACTTCTCCCTGTTGTTTCCTCCATACTTAATGGACATGGCATCCTAACATATGCCTCTTTTCATAAATATTGTGGCTATAGACACAACTGCATTCACAGAAAGCTCACTTGTGTGATAGTGATGCTTGGTTTTGTTTTCTCGGTCACAGAGAATTCAATCAGATGGATGTTTGTGATCAGATGAAGCCTATAGAGTCACACAAGTAGGCCCTTAACATGGTGTCTTATTTAGTTTTACAGCACTGCAACACTAAAGGTTTGAAACATGTTAATCATTACAATATAATGAGTTAACTGGGTACAAGTAGAGCTGTACATTTTTGTTGAGAGTTGTTTTTTTTTCTTTGGTCACTTATTGTATTTTAAGCAATATCCAGTATCAGTAGGTAGAATATTTACCGTTTTTAGCTCACAGGCCTATGGTACCTGTCTGCATTTGCATATGTTAGAAACAGAACTTTTCTGAATGAAGTTGTTAGTGGTGAAAGTTTTAGGAGCTTCAGGAAGCAAGTGTTCCTTGGCAACCTGGAGTGGATTCCTTGATTTGTGTGTGTGTGTGTGATGGTGGACAGAAAGTAGACATTTTCCATCAAGGTTTTGTGTTGTTTCTCCTTCTTTTTTAAACTTGTCAATTGGTTGTCATATTGTTGTCCTAAATGCCTTACAGCACAGTACATTGAATATATGGGTGGTTCTAATGGGAAGTTCATCATTAACCATTAGAAGTGGAACTCTTACAATCCAATGTAATGTAATTAATCTAATATTTACATGATAGTCCACTGTATTCTTGTGGAAAAAAACTCTCCTAGAAACCAAACATTGGTCATATGTTATAGCTTTTTTCTTTATACAGTATTTCCTATTAGGCTAACACAATGATGCAGTGCTTAGACTGTTTACATGTTGAATAACTATTCTATGCAATGCATTTTTATACTATTTTCACTTTTAATAGTTATTCATCATTAGCGTAGCTTCTGTTTTGTATAATTTCTATTGTAAGAACATGGACAATCACCTGTACAAAATGCCGTACGTAGTTATATATAACCTCACTGATACAGTAGATAGATAGTACAGTAGATATACTCATTTGAGGCTCTGCAGTTCTTTAATCGGTTGTATGTTACTGACCTCTAGAGGCAGTATGGTAGCTGAAATCTGAGGAGCAATATGTTTACTAAGGTTTAGTTTCTTGCATCTAAGAGACATAATTCACAAAATTATCATTCAGTACGTTAATTTCTCCAACTTCTTCTTTGGGAAATGAATGTGGGACTGTTCTGAGATCAGTAGCTATGCAATGTAACCCACAGGCTTGTATGTGCAGTAAATGAATCCAGTTCTCTTTTTTAAGATGTAGAATTTAAATAAATTCTCAAAACTTGAATCTTTAAAACTTGAAATACATTTTTCTTTTCATGATATTATGACCTGACTCAGCTTTTTATCTTGCCTTTACCAAAAAATTTGTCTTAAAACAAAGACATCACAAGTGTGCACCCATCCTGTTTTATATACTTGATAAATTTGCAGTTGAAATGAAAGCTTACTAATATATATTTACACATTTACAGTCTTCAGTTGTTTCAGGTTGTTGCAAATGTTATCACTGATCATTTTAAGCAAATCAAAATCTTACCTTAACTTGGATCATCTTTCCGTTAAACTGTAATTCCACATATGAAGAGTTCCACACACAAAGAGTAGCAGAAATGTGATTTATTGTAGCAAATAACATTGGCATGGCTTTCCTGTTCTACAAAACGGCGAGAGCACCGGAAGCATTTAAGGATCAAGTGAAGGCTGTAAGAAATGCACTCAATTAAGCAAGTCAAAGTAAAAATCTCACAACATACACACTTCACTTATTCTTTCCTTAAGTTTCTTCACATTTCCATTGTAGTTGACATGAATCTCTCCCAACATAGAATGTAAGCAAGCCTATTCGCTGTTTACCAAATGTTGACAAACCCTGTGCAAATAGATCTCTAACAAAAGCTTCTGTTTGTCATATGGCAAGTCATAAACACATTTCATATCTCATTTAAATTAAGCAGGCAATACATTAGTGTTTTGCATACATTAGAATTCAATACAACAAACCTAAATTGTGCAGAGAAAAACCAAAAAAGGCTCTATTAAGGAGCAATGTCAAAGGCCAGTGCAAAGTGTAATAGGTCATGTGCGGTGGTCATTAAAGGTGCATTTACTAATTTTGACTTTTACTGGTTGGAGAATGTGTTGTTTTACATTATTTAGCATTATACTGTAGCTGCTGCATTAGTCTGTAGTTTGTACTTACTGAATGAATCACCAAATTAGCAACTAAACAACACTCTGCCGACCCAGTTATCAAACATATATTCTCAGCACAATGTCAACAAGGGACTCCTGTGTGAGATGCACAAGACAAGGCCCCAGAAACAGGTGAAAATGAAGCACTGTAGCACTGTTTGCACTAGCCTTTGTGTTTCCAACAAACCGTAACCGGATGCTTATTACTGTACACTAATACTACGATAAGCACACTTAAATTTCTTCGTAAACATTAACTGTGTTCAACTTGTGAAATGTGTCATTTTGCATAATGGGTTTTTAGAGAAGTAGAATACAAAAAGTAATGTGGCCATTGACAGATATACAGTGAATATTAATTCTCGACTGCGGAAACCAACAAGAAAAGTGCAGTAATGAAGCTTAAGTTAATAGTGTGCTGACAACAGCTCGTCTTGATATGACAACAGTCACCAGAGATACAACTTAACTTTACTATTATATTAATGATATCTAATGTAAGTCACTTTAAGACTTTGTCTAATCAACTGTCCAATAAAACTAATACAGCATGTACTTGTTTGCACGTTACTATTTACTATCCTTGTCTAAAGGTCCAAACAGGCTTGTGTAACTTGGCAACAAAATGGGTTAATCCTGCTGTTCTGTCTGTATGCACTTCAGATTGTTCTGCACAAAGATGGACAACTGTAGCTGTTTTTACATTACAACATAAAATAGGCAAAAAAGAAAAAAAAAGTTGAACAATGGACAGCAGTTCGGACATCTTTCAAGTCATCTTGCGGCAATACTTCATGTTGTTTTGGACTTCAGGGTCAAGACTTCGGGCTTTTTACCCTCATCCTACCTGCCACTACAGGAAACACAAATGTTCAGTTTTCAAGAAATGAAGTTTTCTGAGACACAAACAACCACACACATACATAAAACCTACCTTCAACCCGCCGCCACCAGACACAGAGGTGCTCATCTCCTGTTTCTCGGTCTCTTCCTGTTTTTTCCTTTTCCTCTCGACAGCTTCTGGATTTTTAACACCCCTGTATGCTGTCTGAAAAACACAGTGGAGAATGAGTAAATGCTAAAAGGCAATGGCTTCATTAAAAACAGGCTTATTCATTGTTTGTATGTTTAAATTCTATACAAGCAGCCTTTTAAATACATGCATGTGTTTCAAAAGCATTTTTTAATAAATTGTATTATCACAACCTTTTCAGAAAGCACAAGGCAACTAGTAAAGGAGCATTCAACTGCTGCTTGGGTGGTGCTACGCTGGTACCGTGACTGTGTATTAGGGCTCAGGACTTTCATCTGTGGTAGTAAAAGTGTGAACTGTCAGGGTGTCAATTTAAAGATAAAAAACTGTGACTTAGAGCAGAAATATGTGGTGGTTAATCCAAAAGTGTCTCCTGGCCAAGAAGAAGATTCATTCTGGTCTGTATCTACTTACCTTGATACAACTTTAACATGGCTCTTACGGGTGTGCAAGTGGCTTTTCTGTACAATAAAAAGTTACTCACCACACTGTCAAGTGCATCTACCTTGAATGGGGTGTATGTATTTATTGTAGTTACACTACACTCAGTTACCAGAGTATTAGATACATCCAGCTAAAACTAATGCAGTCTAGAACAACAACCCTGCAAAAAATCCTATCTTTATAAAGGTCTTTGATGAAAGCGTTGAGTTTTTTTTTTTTGGTAATTTTTAGACTATTGTTATGTGTTTTGATGTATTGTATTGTGTTGTGCTGAGAGGTGTGTTTAATTAATTTATAACACAATACAATTCAACAACATCATAAACTACAGCCTACAATAAATCCAATCTTTATAACGATAAGATTTATGGCTGCCGTGCTTGAATACATTAGTTTTAGCTACATGAAAGTACTGAGCACTTCACACATAGACACACAGACAAACCATTTAAAACTTACCTCTTTTTGTCTCTTCTCAGCGGCCTCAGCTAATTGTTGCCTCCTCGTCTCCTGTTAGAAACATAGAAAACTTAAGCTAACACTGTGTACAGGCTGCCCTCGCTCAGTTAAACGTGTTGGGCCTGGAGCATACTTGACATGCCAATATTTACCGAGGCTAAACACAGTCAACGCCTCCTAAACATTACCAAGTACGGCCTATTGTTGACCCACTGGTGATTGACCAAATTCACGCAGGTGCAAATAATGTGCGTGGTTTTAAATGTGAGTTACAAGCGAAGCATTATAAATCGTTTAGTGACACACCTGATTATAAAAGCTGTAGTAAATTAACTCACAGGATCTGGAGTGACAACAACGTCGTCCGCCGCTCCGCCAAGGCACGGTAAGCACATCCCCATACTTCAGTTGTTATCCCAGGCAGCAAAAAAGGCAACGTTTGAAACGGAGTTATTAGTGTCTTGTTTTAGCCTAAATAGCTACCTGACTAGGTGGTAAGCCCGCTTAAAACTGTTGGGCTGATAGTTAAGGCAACAGAAGCAGCGGCTTCTACTCCCTACGGCTGTTGTTGGGTCGTCTAGCATTACGTTACCGTTAGCTAACGGTAGCCTCTCTTGGCTACGGTAACGTTAGCATCCTAGCTAACAGCTAGTGACCGCTAAACTACAAGCACAGCCTCTACTGCAAGCCGCCTAATAAACTGTTTCTCCTCACACCTCTTGTTTAATCGCATCGGCATTTGGAAAATAGCTGTTTGAGAGTCAGACGTCTGGGCCAAATATTTTTCCCTCTGAGTTTGTTTTGGTCTGAGTTCAACTGGCTGACAAATCTGGCCAGGGTGTGTTCAATAGCGTTAAAATTAATGAACAAACTCGACGGTTTCTGCTAGCTTGCTCGAGACACAAAAGTAACCTAACTGCCATGTCACCATTCAGAACAATACGAGGCCACTACTGATTTCCCCCCCACAATTAATGAATCGTAAGTAGTAGTGTAACTAGCCTCACTGCGTTAAAATGTGTTCATTATAGTTCTCGTTTGTGTTATTTTGAACATAGCTCAGTATTAAGGGTGGATACAACACATCTGCTAGCTGGTCCAACAGCGCCACCGTGTGGCCAGGGACGAAACCAACATAAAAATCACCATGGTAACCATAATGCTAATACTACTATTCCTACTACTACAACAACTACTATTAGTAATAATACGTCCATGGCTACTGTATACACCTGCAGTCATACAACTTTTTGTAACAGGTTTATTGGATGTGACCGTTAAATCTCTGACAAATGTTTCCAAAAAATAGACTATAATAAGGTATAATATGGGAGCCATTCCTCTCGTTCCTCTACGTTTAATACAGAACACTTTAAAGTATTATGACAGACCCAGTTCCTCACCTGCCTTTGGGGTCCAGAGAAAATTATATGATATAAATGATAACAGACTGATCAGGAAGAACATTTCTCTTAATATAGCCTAAGGCTAGAATCCGGACTCGCACGTTCTAGTATCTATTTACCCCACTACGATTATGTTACAAAAGTGTGCTCTTTTAGCACATTGGAAACAGCAGCCTTAGAACTTATTTTTCTCCCCTACATGTTGTACAAGTAACGTTTTTTGGAACGATAAAAAAATAAATAAATTATAATTAAAAAATAATAATAAAATAAAACATAATTTCAGTTTTCACTTTAGCCACATTAAATGGATTATTTTCCATCTTCTTCTCTCCCATCCCATATATCTGATTTGGTTAATCTACTTAGCATTATAGGCAAATGCCATATTTATATCACGGTGGAAAGGCTCAAAACCCTCATTAACTTTGTTTATGACTGCTTTTGTAAATTTAAATCCCCGAAAATCTATCACACATAATAACAAGATAACATCATTAGGGAAATGTCTCTGTATTCATGATTTCAAATGACAGGAAATGGTTGCTCTGGAAGACATTACGATGGCGTTGATGATTTGTCCATTTATTTGTGAATATGCTAATATCGCGCTCGTGTTGTCTTATTGTAGTTTTTTTGTTTTTGTTTGGTGTGTATTTTTTATTTATGTATTTAAATTAATACCAATTAGAAAAAGCGAATTTTATAATAATAATAAAAATAATTAAATTAAAAATAATTTACCTACATGGTCAAACCTCCTTTTACCAGAGTGGATATCCTCTTGTCCTAATTTGTTGTCAGTCGCGGAGACTAATGAGAGAGCCCCTCGTGAAGTGAGTGATGCTCCATACAGCAGTTCCGTCCAATCAATATTCTACAATCAATAGCCTGGGAGTTTAATGTTGTATCACCCGACAACACTTTAAACTCCACCCATCCATCTTCGCTGCACCGCTCGGGCTATTTCACAGCTTAAAGGTACTGCACTGTGGGAATGACAGGTTCATGAGACTGCACAGCTTTTGTAGTTGTAGACAAGTTGTCAGTCAGGGAATTATTGATGGGGGATTTCTACTGAAGGCACAAGTGCATGCAATGGAAGTGAAGGTGTCACAGGCTCTTGGCATCTCCTCAGGTAGGTTTGACTCACTTCTGAAGCAGGCACACTGAGTTATAGTAAAACTGCAGCTAGATGTAAAACTAAAAATTATTCCACATGCACTGAATACTGAATTTGATAACTTATTTGCCCAGATGCATGTGATAAATGGTTTGTTACATAAATGTTCATATACATTTATTGAAATACGATATTTCAATAAACTGTTCAGACTCTTGTGAAAATATTCACCTTACATGTTGGCTCTCTGACTTCTTCTGTCATGCAGTAGAGTGGAGTAAAACTGCACTGATGTTTAACAGTTGCCCATTATAATGCTTCGTCTGTTATTTTAAAGATTGTTGCAACAAAGACAACTATGTAGCGTAGAGTGTAGATGAAACTATATGATGAAATCTGATGCTTTAGGGCTGATTTATTTATGAAGTGGGATATTGAATGAATGAATGAACAGGGAAGTTAGTAAAGGCACATTACCCAATGATTGTTTTCTAAGAAGAGTGCATGTGGATGAGTGCACATGGATGATCTGTCATTTTCAATTAATGAGAAATAGATTAAGTTCTCATTTCTCTACATTAAATATAATAATGATTATGTAGAGCACTTTGTATGATGTTCATTTTTATTGCTTACATGTTTGGACAGCACTCGGGAAAGCTGAAACATCTGTGGTCAGCCACAGTCTGGAGACAAGGAGAGCGTGACTGTCTTCTAGGGAAATCTAGCAAACATGCCCTGTGTTATTCAGTTTAATGAGCTATCTAATGCATGGATGCTGTGGCTTTTATTAGTAGTTCTGATTCATTGCTGCCCCAGGCAAAGATGAAAATGGCAAAACTCTTATTTATGTCCTAATAGCTAATAGGACAGTGTTTTCATCTGTGTTGAGCCATGTGGATAATGTTCATGGGTGTGCAGAGACTCTGAGGGGGGCACGGGGGCAAATTGTGACGTGGTGGCTCTGCTGGAAGCTGGGTGAAGTGTTTACCACAGTATAAATCATCAAGCGTTTGAAGCTGGTTCAGATCCTTCAGTGTGTACCCCGCTCACCTCATGTTTTTGGTCACCCCTCACTAATGACTTGTGTACACAGAGCAGAAATGTCAAATGTCTGCCTTTTTAAAAGAGAGAGTGCTTCTCCCCAGGACTAATAGGGGAGTTGTGTGCAAAAGGAAAAAAAAGAAAAAAAAACTCCCATGGAGGAAAATTATTAAAATCAGATTTTAAAAACTCTACATCAGTCTTTTTATGAGCAAAATTGCAGAATATTGTATTTGTCTACTTTCTGAGCATTGATAGCTCATGAAATGATATTATAGAACTAAAAAATAAAGCAAAATGTATTAGCTGTGTTCACGGGTAACTTCTATGGTCTTTTATTCCGCACATTTACATTTTATTTACAACCATGTTCATTCTTTAAAATGTTTACAGGCTCTAATTGTTGTTACTTAATGCATTTTTTTCTCATCTGAGGGAGCCCAGTGTTTTATCTGCACTCACTGGAAATATGGAGGCAGCTCAGGAGTGTTATGATTTTATGGAAACATTTGTTGCCTTAAGTGATCACTACTGACTAATGTAAGCTGTTTAAAAGACATAAGACAAACAGACCAGCTTGAAGTTGCCATCATGTAATGGAAATACTGCTGTATAAATGCCCACCAGACGTGATATATACCCCCTTCAGCTTACAGGTATTAAGGTCATAAACACTGATGCCCTTTTTATTCAATTAACAAGTTGCTGGCGAAGACATCCACCTGCAGGCTGCACTCAGACTAAATTACATTTATTTTATCAGCAGATGACATTTCCATGTTATAAAGTGTTTTTGCACACACACTAATTATGTTATGCCATGCTTATCAGTTAGCCTAAGATGAGTTTGTGATATTTAATGCAAAGTAGTCATGGTAATAGTATTTGCCAGACAGACTGGCTGTGGTGCTAAAATGGTTGGATAGGTTATACTCTTACATGGTTAATGGAGTCACACTTTCCTCAACATCTCATCATAGATTCACAGTTACTTGAGAGTGGAGTCTAGTGACCCTCAGCTTTGAAATGTATTTGTTTAAATAAATAATCAATGTGCCAGGAAGTTCACACAGGAAGTACCTGCTCATCAATCGATCTACCTAATGTCTCTATACTTTTGAAAACTTAAGGACAGTATATTGCTGCACTTAGACTACACAGCTTTAATGGACAAAGCTCATTTTAAGGGAAAGTGATTTTCTTCTTTGACCAGTTGTCCTGAGTTCTGGTGACCTAGACGCAGCAGTTTCCATCTCGGTATCATGACCATGACCTTCCCTTCAAGGAAACTTTTTAATGGCAGTCTTTGTGTCTGTCAGTGAAGAACCACAGGGAGATGAGAAGTTGCTCTACTGTGGAATCACTCAAACACATATTCCTGTATTTTCAACTGTACACCACTCCTCCATTCTTGCGGGCTTGGGGTACAAAAGCCCTTTTAATATTTAGCATTACAATAACATAATGCACGCACCAGCATGTCTGGCAGCCATGTGTTGTTTTCTCGTCTCCTCTGTTGTGAAGAGATGCTGAAGGGAGATGTCGCTGTTGAACCTATAATGGAGAATAATTTCTGAGATGTAAAAGTACCTCTGAATGATGGTGAGTCATGTTGTTTGGACTCTGAATGCACCCCCACGGCTCTTCCTGTTGGTCTTAGTGAAGCTGAATGCACAAATGAGGGAGCGAGCACACATGAGCACACAATGAATGAAAATCTCTGACTGTAGAATATGTATGTTGTTTTTCCATTGTAAACAAATTAAAATGCATTATTGTGTACTAACCTCAGCGGTGACCTATGTGGGATTCAGAGTGGTCACCTCTGCATTATGTAATAAGACAATCACTACAAAGTAATGGCTCAGTAGCTACACGCAAAAAGGCTGAACTTTAACATATAATGTGCATTTAGCCATTTTTAGTCTAACTATTGTGCTGATTAATCCCCCTCTAAACATCCACATTCTCAGAAGAGCTGACATTTATTGTATAATACTGTGTTGGATGACATGTTGACACGTACAGAAATGATTTAGAGAATGAACAGTTTATTAATATAGTTCTGATAATTGACATGAATTCATATCGGATGTGTGTAGTTGAAGAGAGTAACGTTACATAATCACGTAGGCCTCAGTGTGTAAGACATTTTTGATTCAGTTAAGTCTCTGTGACAATTTTCATCATTCTACTTTAAAAAAAAGAAGGAAAACAGAAGACAAACTCCATAGTAACAAGGCTACAATTTAGACAAATGTTTATTTCAGAATTCCCTCAACAGCTTAACTCAGTAAGTCAATTATGTGTCATTAGTTTGTTTATGTGTCATTAGTCTGACATTATGAGACATATCTGTCAGTTTAAGCATTTTAATGGTTTTATCTAAGCTGATCAGATGAGTTACACAGTTGGTTTTGGAATGTCGGAGGCCTTATTGTTCTCTATTAGTGTCAAGTATCAGAGGCTAAAAGGACTTCTAAAAAACTATTAAAAAATGTATGAATGCAGTAACAGGAGAGGGATAATAAGTAGACAGCTGGACTGCTGTCATCACCTAGAAATTTTACAGACTGTTACACTGTCCCACTGATATATCTCAAGCAACTGGTATTAATGTTTTGAATATAAGATTAAAAGTAACAATAGCGATACTTTATTAACATACTCTGATCACTATTGTGTCTGTGTTTTGCAGAATCATGTCATCGGGACAACTGTATGTTTGTGCCCCTGCTGGAGAGTCAGACATCCAGATCCTCTGGAGGCGACAGGCATGTTCCCATCAATCCCACCATCAGCCACTCAGCATCCTGGAGCTCCTCGCTTGCCAACAGTTTCCACTCTGGAGAGACAGAGACAGAGACCGACCAGCACTCCAGTGAGTTTGCCAACAGCATCAAGCTGAAAACACTGCTCCTGCTTGTTGCTGCATAGCTTAATGTCCATATAAAATATTAGATTAATATAAAATTGAAGCTGCCTCCTGAATAACAATGGACGTGCCTTACCCTTTGGATAGCTTACTGATTCTGGCGTCATGAGTTTTAAAGAGGCCTGTAGTCACACAGTAATGACTGGCTGTGTTTACGACAGTGTGAAGAGGAAAAGTTCAAACCCTCAGTCGAATTATCTGCTCTGACCTTTCATAATAACATCAGCAGATCCCTCAGTAGTAATTTAGTTGGGTGTCTTGATGTTAGATGTCATTGTCATTCAGGGCGAGCGAGTGGAAAGTTCTTTGATTCTTTGAACATTGTGAAAACACAGATGTGTTGAATATTAAGGAAGGTGCAGCTGTGAATTTTTATTTTTTTATTTTTTATTTTTTTACTGTGATTGAATTTCTCTCTACACTGGCTTGTAACATTTGTAATATTTAGCGCTGCTGTTGCTAATTTAAAGAAGCCTTTTACCACTATAAACTAACTGCACTTATTTTGCAGTAATATAATTTTGACCACTTCTCACTGACGGACAAAAAAATGTTTTAATTTTGCTTCCTCAAATCGAATGCATATCAACTATTTTTGGCTTTTGATGCCATTTTGTCAGTGAGACACTCTATGATTGTATTTTTACATGGGAACCCTGCTGTGAATAAAGCAAAAACCCTTTGTGGGTCTTGGAGCATAATGCTGACAGCTCAGTTAGTTTTAACCACAAGGTGGCAGCATTTCATGTGTCTAAAACCTTGCTGCCTCTGCAGAGCTGTCATCTGACCTACATCTTTAAACTAAAAGGCAGGAATGGAAGAGGTAAAATTTTTAAATGGCACTGACCCTCTAAAGAGCTGCTTATTTATTTATTTATTTATTTACTGGCTTGATGGAAGGAAGCCAGGTAGTTCAATGACATGTTATAAGAGTTGGCACGCACAGCTCCGCCATGGGTGCTCAGTAAACAGCAGAACAGTGGGAGGAGGAGAGGCTTGCTGAGCCGCAAGAAAGCAGATGGTATTTGCATCTACGACAGATGCCAGACTACCCGACAGAATACCAGCGCAGACAGATTGATACACAAAAGTAGGACCACAGACCAAACTGCAACCTGTGTTATTGTGACCCAGTGAAGACGGCCCACATCGCAGTAGTCAGTTCAGTGTGTGCTCACATAGAAACAACATGAGCAACACAGGGTTTCACCCCCATGGGTTTCAGATCCTGATTGGAGGTCTGCCGGGCTGCTCAGTGTGGCTGACATTGAGATGTGACCAGTGACCTTGCAGATACACCACAATAAGGTCTCAGTCTGGTTCATATATGCAGTTGAAGATCTAAGGCAAAGTGATACAGTGACAATATTGTATAGTTTGTCCTCATATTCATTCAAAGATGCAGGTCTTTCCATCACATAAATTGACTGTGTGATTAATAATATTTCTCCTGTTCAATTTTTCATGCCACATATAAATTGTTAAAATCTGTCAAAAACACAATAAAATGTGCCTGTGATAACAGAAGCACATCAAGGTGCTAGAGTTAACAACATCAATAAAATAACAAAGAAACCATAAAGTCAAACTGACAAATGAAAACAAGGTCACAATGCAGAGTAGTACAGCAATGTAGAAATATCTTATTTTCAATAAGCAATTAATATTAATAATGAAATGAAATGTACAGTATTCTGCACCTCACACAAAACTCTCAGTTTCAGTTCAATTTCTTCATCATTTTAGCTGAGTGCCAGTAAATCCAGCAGAATAAATACACTGCCAGTTTTAATGTCAGGCTGTTAAACTATACTGTGGTCATTTTTACCACCTTGCCCAGTTTTCATGACTGATATTACATTTGCTCTCAAACAAGGGATCCCCTGCCTCTACAGCAGCAGTGTGTGCGTCTGCACAGCTGATCCTGTGAGCCCTGTAGCAGTAAACTATACTGTAGTATTGATTTGTCTGAGTTTTTCTCACAGCCTTTGCCTGCCAAAGCCAACTATTCGGCCTAAAAAAAAAGCCACATGGCTCATATTCCTTTTATTGATGTTTTGGTCTAATTTTTGTTTAGAATAAAGTTACATTTACACCTGAGTGTCACTGTTGGCCAACAAACTGAATAGGTATTGTCACCTGAGGATTACCTGATGTTCAGTGGGTTTAGACAATCTGATGGCCCTTGTGAATGTGAAATCCTATCTGGATTTTCTGTAGTAATGCATGTATCAAGTTCAAGTTTCAGTTTCTACTTAAAGGCAGAAAAATGGCCTGAGAGAAATATCCCAAAGGTGCTTGTCTTAATGTCTTAGGTTTGAAATTATGTGACCTAAAAATACGCTAATTGAAGGTGCTGTTACATAATTTTCAGATTTTGTTTTTCAATCAACACCGACTGCCTCATATTTTAGTAGGCTATATTTCGTACATAATAGTTTATTATACTATGAGATGCCCAAGGGCAGGCCACGAGCAGCTTTCAGCGCGAGTAAAAACCAGATGATTGATGAATGAATCAATACATGCCCTTGTCGGTCCGGTAATTTCCCGCAGCTTATTTGGACTCAGTAAATCAGGACGGAGCGGGGACGTGTCCATCGCAGGATCTCCCTTACCGCCTGTCGCTCATGACAACAGCCGTGGATGGGTGGGTGTGGGTTGGGGAAGTGTAAGCGGGTGGAGTGGTGGGGGGGGAGCATGCGTGGAGCCGTGACAGGTGTTGCTGGGGCTTGCATCGCCTGTGGAGATCGTTCTGGCATGAGGAGCCAGAGAGAACACCCACGCAACCCCAAATACAATTACATTCTGTAATTTTGCTTTTCAAGCATGGGATTTAATTATTACACACACAATATTGGAAACCAATGGTGCACCACCTGGCCCAATCTAGTCCTTTCAAGAGCAGAAAGGTTGGTCGCTAATGGAGAATTCCTATCCGGTAGTCATGCATTTCGGGCCCAGCAGATGTGTGTGACCTCTCCCAGCTTTCCAATAGCTCAGGAGGTGGAAATGGTAATTACAGGTATCGGACTCTCACTCTGCTGTAAGAGGATGTTGGAGTTGGGGGTCTTGCATCCTCTTCCCTCCAGGGATGGTGTAGTTTGCTTTTTGGAATCTTGTGCGTTTTGATATTTATCCTTACTTTTGGTGTTACAGTGACTGTGGCTAAGTCGTTATTGTTTCGAAGTAAATATATATCTGATAACAGTAGATGTATCTAAGGAACACCTTCCTGCAATGACTAGCATTTATCAGGTTGTCTACATTTAGAAATACTAAGCTATTTAAATGACATTTGTTATAATACAGTGGATGGCCAGTTGCATGGAGAAATGACCTTTCCACGTGATTCAAGCAATGCAGATCTTGAAAGTGTTGTTTTGGCTATCTAGTGATTTGAACTGCACTCAGTCATGTCCTTATGATATCTAGTCATTCTACAGTACAACAACAGCAGAATATGTTTAGTCTATGTAATAATGTTATATTATTGGGTGTATGCTTTGAGGAAAGATACAAGCTGCTCCACTTGATCTGTCTAGGACCATGCAGAATAGTTTGTACTGGAAGGGCAAAGTAGCTTCTCGCGCCCCACACCTGCCGGAAGAATAGCTGTACTCAGGCTTTGTGGTTTTGAAAAGTACAAAAATGATTTGAGGCTGTTAAAAGTTCCTGCCATGCAGCTGGGATGGAAATACATCTCTACCTTCAGTGTTATTGAAAAGTAATCTTGAGAGCACCAGACGCTAGTTGATCTTGGAGTCCATTTGGCATCTTTTGCCTTTCTGGACCGCAGTAACTTCAACATATAGGTCATGTAATAGACTGTACAGAAAGAGAGATAATCAATCTCTACAATGCTGAGTAAATTTCCATCAAGTCTATAAGTAAATATCTACTGTCATTAACTGAGTCTTCCATTTCAATCTAGATTACGCTTGGAAAGTGCAGTATTGATTTTTTAGACTCCTAAGTAGGACTCTCTTTTGGAGAATATTAGTGGTTCTTTAACACTTAGTGTTAATTATACATGCGCGCCTGGGTCTAAACTTAGAAACAGCAAAGAAAGTTCTTGTTTCCTCATGCTGATACAGGCCTACAAATGAGAAGAGATGACCTTTCGTGGTTGCATACGTGGCCCAGGAGGATGTGTAAGGGTCTATCCTCTGGCTTCTGATGCTGAGAGGATGCTGATTGAGCTGTCAGAGATCTCATAATCGAGGGATGTCTTGAATTGAAGAGGGGGTTAGCTTATTTGCTCCAGCTCCTATTTGATGGGTCTGAGTGTAAAACAAAAAGATATAATTGGAAAAGTAGGTATTTGAGTCTATCATGGGTTTAGGTTTATTTGTGTAAATTTTAAGGATCTAAATCTACCTATTAGATTCTGTTTTATCATAAGGAATTGTGTCTCATTATTTCTCCTATGCTGCTGTTTCAGAGGAAACTTATCTTAGTATAGATTGAACTACTTCCTGGCTCTAATCCAGCCAACAGGAAGCGCAAGATGATATCTGATTTCCATGTAAAAATCTGACTACAGGCTTGAGGGCCCACTAGTGCATGTCAGTGACTGCTAAGTGTACCCAATAAATCTGAAGGCGAAAAGAGGTGAATTGTTGGTCAAGAAAGTCTTGCATAACATTCAGAAATTATACTGCACTTCTCAAACACAACTAATAACACTGTATGAGTATATTAAAAGAGCTTTGTTGAAATGCGTGTCTACTCATTTGGAAGCTGAATGGAGTTGTGTGTTTGAGGTGAAAAGCTTTAGTGTTTCTTGGGGCTAAGCCAAGCATTGCCTTTATAGGTAATTGTGCATAATCTGAAATTCTAAATCAATTGGAAGCTGGCCAGGGAGGCGGTTTATAAACTTTCCGAGTTTCAGGAAAGTTCTCTGCTGTGTTTCAGGTGAGAAAAATATTCTTGCTCAAAGACATAGATAGTTAGAAAAGGGATTGACGAAAATAAAACGAGAAAATCAGCTTTCTTTTCTTCCCGCCTTAACTACTCAGCGCTGATAGAAACTAGGAAAACATGGGCTACATTTGGACTTCTAAATAAAAATGACTCACAGCTGTCTGATAATTTCTAGGATTTGAGTGATTTCAAATATGTTTTGGCAGATGAATCTGTAACTCTGATTTATCAAAGGCATGTTGATGAAACTTATTGACTCAATAATATCTACTATAGGATGCATTTGCTTTAAGCATGTTAGGATTTAAAATGTAACCTGGTTCTTGTTTAAATTAATTAAATTAAGTTGATTAGTCCATCCAAATCTGAGAATCTACTCTTGGTCTTACGGATAGTGAACTGAATAATTTTGATCAGGCTGTAGAAAATAAGTGACTGCACCGTCTACTGTCTTTGTGTTTTATAGAACAAACAGTTAATTTATTAATGGAGAAAATAACTGCTAGATAACTTGGTAATGACAATAATTGTTATTAACAGCCCTATATTGTATTATGAGAAGTGTTTGTACTAATAACTAACTTCATAGTCTGAAGAATCACATTCTATATCAAGCAATATCCTATTTTCCTCATGGAAATAGTTTATGGATTTATGATTCTTTTTTCCTAATGAAAAGTGAGTGTGTTGTCGGTCGATGGGTTGGTCTAGTGGCTGCTGAAGGATCAGCTACTGTCCTCCGTCAGCATTACACTTTTAACTTTCGTGTGCATATACTGTAAATGCGTGTTAACCGTGTGTGTGTGTGTGCCCGCGTAAACCTTTGCTGTACACTTTAAGCAGCCACTCTGTCCTCTTATGCAATCAGCAGATGGCTCTTTTATAGATACAGACATTAATTTCAGGGCAAGCAGATTTGGGAAAAGTACAAAGTATGGCATCATCTCAGAGTTAAACAGGCTACTGTAGAATATTAGATAAACATTAGTTTTATGTAAGATGAGGCTTTAAAAGTGCCTTTTATCAATTTGTGGGTATGTAAGGTAGATAAACAGTCTACAATAATAGAAACAAAGAGGCTGTTTTGTTCTGTATGTGTGTGTATAGTCTGGCAGTTAGTAGCTTTAATAATTTCTACAGTCTTTAAATAGTCAGTGGTTGTTTTGTTGCTAGGTTATAGAACATTACAGGCAGAAGTTCTGCTGGAGCCCAAACTTGTTCTGTGTTTGATCACGCCTACAGTTTCCATATATTCTGGGTGACAAAGAAGTGCATTATGGAACCAAAATGTTCTTCTTCTGTGAAATTTACGCCCAGTGCTGTTTACTGAGGACAGTGCAGTCTACAGGCATTCCCAGATGAGGTGTACCAACGACACAGCAGAGGCTTCTGAGAAAATCCTTGACGTAGTATAGAAACTACAAGCAAATCAGGGGCAAGCAGAAGATAGTGACGTTAAGGGAAAGGTAAATATAGGGATTGAGAGAAAAGGAAGATGTTTAATCTGCTCAAAATGATGCAACACAGAGGCTGCCAGGATTTTGTATAATAGGGTCCTGAACGAAGTTTAAACTGTAAAATGACATCTGCCTGAGGTGTGTCTAAGTGGTCAGGCTGATAGGTCGGCCGCACGTGACAGACAGACAAATAACAGACAGTGTCTGTGATAAATTTTCTTTTAGACTGTTTCTTTACTTTGATAGTTGGTATTTGAGTTGAGTTGACTAGTGTCCAAATGTGGAATTATATCTAATGTGATCTAAATGTTGCTAAAAACAAAACATGAAGGTCCAAAGGGGCAGTTTTTTGTAGTCGCTGCACATTTTCACTGGAGGTTAAAAATTGTCAGCTCCTATACACTGTAATTAGATGCTTCATGTATTAATCATGCATATATTTATATAAGTCAGTAAGCTGGTTTGTGAGAAATGAGCACTGCATTCATTAGCTGCAATATACTGTAAGTCATTATAGTCAGTTAAGTCAATAGCTTCTGTAACAAAGTCAATAATCTACAGAATATATCAGATTTGAATAGCTAACCATAATTTATTTGATTTACATCAATGAATGAGCAGCCATTAATTACTTATATCAGTTATTTGTATTTGAGTGGATAAACTGTTTCTATCAAAATTCAAAACTCACATTTGTTATTCCATCAACATCCTGAAATATTGGGAGAGTGAAAAGAACATTTTTGAGCCACTGTATGTAACAATATTTAGTTTTTATTGCTGATTTGTTTGATTTCATAAGTTTTGTAGTTTTTGTTTGAACAGTGAGACAATCAGTGTGAAAATTTGGTGCAGTCAATGTGTCTGACACTGTATCTTTTTTTAACACAACTGCTGGCTGTGCAAAAGTCAGACATCTTCAAATTTGAAATGTAGCAGCTTTAAATATTAATGTGTAGCGTGAACCTTCTACATACAGGAAGAACCGATTCTTTACTTTTTCCTGCTGTAAAGAGAAACTCAAGATTCTTGATATGCTCCATACAAACCTACAGTCACAATGGTAGTGAACATATTTAATTCATCATCTGTTTGAATCAGTCCAAGTAAGATTTTGTCAGATGAATGCAGCAAATACAAGTGCTTCAATTTTCAACATTCTGTGGTTTACATTCAGACTTTCTTGCCTGGATTAATTAGAAAATTCAAAATTATTTGGTGAAACACTGGTGCAATCCATACCTGAGATCATTACTTCGTACTCATAATTGTCCTTGGTCAGCAAGAATTGTTGGTGTGCCTCGAGTACTAACCATGTAACATAAGATATGAGCTGAATATTCAGTGGCTGATAATGATACCATTCTAAATCCTCCCTGTGAACTCGGCTCCGTCTATGTGTTCTTTGATATGGTGCCAGGCGGAGGATGAAACACACACTAATTGCTCGGAGAACGTTTCTGTAGGAGAGGCTGCCGGCCGCGCCTCAGTCCTGCCTCCACGTGATAATTTTTTTAAACGCGCCGCAGCAGTGTTTTGAACTCTGAGCGTGTGTGTTATTTTTAACTTCTTTGCCCACTGTTTTAAAACAGGGATCCCCTAACATGCACTCTTCAAGGAGAAAGCTATAATGATGTGTGTTGTGCTTAAAAACGTCTTGATGCAGAATGTTCCTCAGTGAAAAGCTGTGAAGCTCAAAGTGCTACGGGCTGAACATGGATGAATAATTGAAGGTATAGAATGAGAAAACATAGAGGCATGATGGAAAACAGCCCACTGACCTGAATTCTCTATTTGGTACTTTGTGCAACATCCTTGCAGATAAAGTAATGACGGATGCTTCAGTTTCTGCTCAGGTCTTTCACAATGATCGTTGGAAAAATGTAACTCATATTTCTTCTTACGCATCTTGGATGGTTTTACCTCATTTTCACAGCATTGTTTTGCTTCTTCTGCTATCTGACAGCTTGTAATTGATCATAAAATCCTTGACATTTTTCAGATTAAATGTTCATTCTTCCAGCTGGCTCAGAGAGGATTGGCTGCAGAAGCAAACAGACACACAGTGACACTGCCAGCGATGTGCCTACTTTTTATGACAGAAATAATCAAGAGGAGCATAGCAAACCGATAAACGCAACCTTAATTCTTGATTTTTATGTTTGTCATAAGCAGAAATATGAGGAGAGGTATACAGTCACAATGGCATATACACATATATATGTACAAAATCATACCAATACCAATGCTCAGAACAAAAAAAATCCTTTTAATCTCACATTGCAATACCGTCATGGACAAGCTGCACAGGAGAGATCCAAATCCTGGATCACGACCTTGCCTGAAGCTCGTCCAGCTCGTCCAGCCCCCCCCCCCGGCTGAGCCTGAGTGGGTGTTTGTGAGAGCTCACACAGGATTGTCATCAAGGCCCTGTGTCACGCTGGTTCTAAGAAAGTTTGGAGATGTTTTTCTTTTCCCCCCTGTGTCATCTGACAGCGAGTGTCCGCTCCCCGGGCCTCTTGATCCTTCTTTTTTATTTGTTACTCCCCTGTTGTCATTCCTCCTCCTAGTGCAGGACTCACAGACACTCCGTTGCAACCCACAAACTGTCATACACACACACACACGTACGTACAGTCCATGCACACACACACAGGATTAACTTTCTCCTGATAAACCAGTTTTAGCCAGTGCACAGCGAGATTAAACACAGGATTTCACATTAGATGAACCCTTTATATATTTATATAGACTTACACAATGCACTGTCTTCAGAATGTACTGCACAAGTGCTCTGACAGTGGGACAGAGTTCTCAGAGTCTGCCCGCAATGAGAAAATGAAGCCAATGCTTTGGAACAGGGCAGTGACTGTCAGATTATCATTATTATATCTTTAATATCCACAGAGGCTGAGAGATTTGACCAACTAATTTTTTTTTCCCATCTACACATGCCCTGAAATTTCCATGGAGGCAATTTCACACAACACCAGCCCTGTCCAATTTGTGGGTCTATTTTAAACTTTGAGAGTCCTTTGGGACCACAGAGCCTCACCCCCACAGGCCCATTAGCTCACTCTGCTCCGACATATCATCTCAGACATGTCGAGCCTTGTCGATGTTTTTATCCAGAGCACCTAGAGTCCAGTAAATGTACCTTTTTGACAATATATATGCAGCCTCTACGTAGTAAACATTTTCTGTCTATGGATCATTATAACAGAGAGAGAATGGGCAAGGTCTTCTAACTGTTATATTGACTAAGAATGCATCCAGTCTTTACGCTGATCCACAGAGACTGGGAAATAATGGCAGTTTAGGCCTTTGGTTCTTGAGTGGAAGCTCACAGCTCACACTAAATTTACAGTCTAGCCATAAAGTGTGTTGTTGCTGCGTTTGCCGCTTAGAGAAACAAACCTCCTTGCTTGCTGGACCATAAAATTTCTGGATTCTAAAATGTCATTGTAGATATAATTGGTACAATATGACTCTTTACAGAATAACAGCTTAACAACCTGCAGCTCTGTATTGATTTGAAAACGAATGTTTGTGTTCACTGTAGACATAATTAAAGCAGTGGGAAATCAAGCTTTGTTATTAGCCTGAAAAGAAATTAACTTTCTGACAAGGACAAATAGATTTGTTTAAAGTTAACTTGTGTCGTATTTTGTGCTGAGTAATCACACTTTTATATCTGAAGGACTTATTTTAAACTATTTCAAAAAATCTGTCTCTTGAGTAGAGTGAAATCTAGCTTCAGGCTGAACTTTGCTTTAATGCACATCCAAATTTTCTGCAAGTGTAACTACTTTCTCAATTATTCATTGTTTAGCTTTTAGCTTAAGCTCACAGCTTTCATTCATTTCATATCTGTGGGGCTGCACAAGGAATAAACTGCATGATTAGTGGCTCCCTTGGGCCCGCAAGCTCACATCTTTAACTGTCTCCATTCTCACCCAACAGCACTGGGAGATCCCACTGAGATCGATGTCAGGAGAATGAGTTATTGCGCAGCTTGCAGCGCGTCGCCCTCAGGATGGAGGGAGTTAGAATTATCAATGCATATGAACGTTTCAGGAGGGTCACTGAGAGAATTCCTCACTGTGAGGAAAAGTAAGTCACGTTCTCATTTGAAAGGGAGAGAGAGCGCCTTCATTTCACGAATAAATATGTCCGGAGCTGTGGCGCTGAGGCTGCTGTGAAGGTCGGGTACAATGTCCTGCTTCCGTTACTGGACATTCATTATTGTTATTAACCTCTGAGGTTCTCTTTACAATTCATCACTGCAGTATTGTTAAAACCCTCTTTCAACAATCTTGTCAGCCCCACTATCTCTTCTCGCTCCGTCTTTTATAGCTGAAATAACCTTGAGAATGACCTCTAATGGTATTAATAAAACAATGACATGCTAATGAGGAAACTACCGTATGTAGCAGCACAAATGAACACTGTTATTACATGTGTCTTTGCTGCAAGTGTACACTATATATGTAGTTTACTTTTGTGGTGCACCATCACGCTGCTCGTCTTGAGGTGTTGAGCCGTGTGATTTGATGGAGGGGGAGTGCTGATGGTTTTAATGCACTCCTCTCTGAAGGACAGACATTATCATCACCACCACTGTAGCCCATAAAAGGATGGACCAGCTCATGACTGATGATGTCTCCCTCCCTCCCTTTTTTCCACTCACTCCCTTGATTTCAGTTAGTGCACTAGATCTGTTAAGTACTGTAAATAGATTTTTCTTACCCTGTTGGATTTGGTTTCTTTTTGTCGTTGGACGCTCATGCAGGGCAGTGACTGCTGTTTGTTGTTATATTTTGCAAGATAAGATATTATATAGAAATGTCAAGGTGAAAAATAGCCAACAAATAAATGACATAATAAAACAATAACAGAATCATTTTATAAAAACATGCTACTGCTCAGCAGTGTCAAGTCAAATAGACCCTAACGTGTAAATAAATCCAAATAAATTGATTATTATATAACAGTTATATCTCCCTGACTACATTGCAATGCCATTTGATACTGTGGCTCGTGTTACCAGCCCAACCTCCTCCTCATCTTTAGTATTGTCTCCCTCTGTAAGATAAAATGTGATGTGTGTGTTCAGGAAATTAGCTCGCCCAGAAGAATCTTTGTTGTGGCTGCTCAGTTTCTTTTAGCGCTTCATCAATGAACAGAGCCTAATCCAATCCACCCTTTACTGCAAGTGTCTCTGATTAAAACATATATTTTATTTATCAGTGTAAGCATGCATATGTAAACATGAAATAAATGAATGAATATGTCAGAAGAATCATCTCTTCCTCTGTCCCTCTTGTCCTCAGGCATGCACACCAGCATCAGCGAGATCCTGAAGGAGAAGAGCCTGAAGCCGTCTCGCCGCAGCCTGCCCTGTCTGGCCCAGAGTCAGACTCATCCAATCAACCTCAACCACTTCCTGTCTGTGCCTCTGAGCCCGGAGCCCAAACCAGAAGTCGAGGGTCTGAGTCAGAGCATCAGCACCTCCTGCAGCCTCCTCCCCCCACAGACAGGTCAGTCTCCTGGGAGGAACTTAACAGATGTCCTCCTAAACCCATTAGTGAATGTGGTGCTTGAGTCACAACAGAGTGGCACCACTGATGTATGTTGGTTTCAAAGTTTAGTTTAGTTGCAGGTGTAAAGATTTGACACAGTTTAGTACAAAAATTTAAAAGTAAGTTATTTTGCAGCGGTTTTTTAACCTATTTACCTGCAAGTTTTGCACAGATTTGGTCAATATGGCATCTTATGGCGTAATATCATTGAACTTCATATGAGCATTCATGTGGTTGAAATTCTTCTTCATGATGTGTTTGTTATTTTTCTACTCTCTCTAAATACCCACAAGGAAGCCTGTCACAGCAAATCCACATCATGTCTGTGATGTGAACTATTACTGTTCTGTGAAGGTTTTCTAGTACAATTAAGTTTCTTTCTGTGTATCTTATGCTATGCTCAGCAGGAGCAGAGTTGGTTGATATACAGATTTTTAAAACATTGGTGACATTTAAGGCATGTGCATGAAACTGATTGTGCAGATTGTGTTAATGCTGCAGGAGATTTAGAAACAGTCGGATGCATCTGGTTTGCTTTTCAGAGGGAGTGAGATACTGTGGGAAAATGCTGTTGCAATGAAAACAATACATCATTGTATGGACTGGTAAAATGAAAATGCCTGTTGGAGGGGGAAATTATTTCGTCCTATTAACATCTTCAAGAATATTCAGAGGCCATTGACAGCGACAAGTCTATTTTTGTCACAGCACAATGACTAACTCATGCAGCACTTGGTATTCTCCTGACCTTGAAACACCCTTTGCTCGACCCTTTGGTATTTCAGTGCTAAGCGCTGTAGGCAAAAGCAGGAGGAGAGATGGGAGTTTAATGCAGATGAGCCAGCGCAAGGTGAGGTGTTGCTATTTTGGTGAGAACTGGCTCTTTGACGTTGTGCTGAGAATAGACATCTGAGGAACAGGTCTATCTTCTCTGAACCTGAGGAGGGTGTAGACAGCAGGAGAGAGGGAAGGCAGAATAACCAGCAGAGGTTGATAAACAAGGACACGACCCTGCACCAGCTTCCCACCTGTGAACACTGTCAGATGTGTTCACTCAGGTCAAGTTGGATATAACACACGTTAATGTTTTACTATTGTTGTTTATTGCATATTATAGTTATTACGTGGATTTTGCACCAAAAACATGACATGAGGAGTTTCATACAGAATGATAAATGGAGTAATGCAGCACCTTAAATTGAAAAGACTCTTGTTAAAAACACTGTTATGATAAAGAGAGTAACTAACCTTACTCATGCAGGCCTCTTAAGGTTACTGTGCAAATGCTCAGCTTCATTATTAATTCTTTTTTTTTCTAGTTTTTTTTTTTCTTTTTTTGTTTTTTTTCCTCCTGGGATTTAGGACTTCTTTCTTGTTGTTTTCCCTTTTATACTTTATATGTGTATATTTGTGAAAATACAACATGATCCAGAGTAAATTCAGTATGCTTTTGCTTTTCAGCACTTGTGAGTCATTTCTCAGCACAGTTAACACTTTCATCTCCAAATCCAATAGAACTGTATTGGCTTTCAGTGTGAAGGAATTTCATAGTAATGTCTGTACAGAAAGCCAACATATCACTGCAACTTTCTGGACTAGATGTCTCTATTCTCTGTCTACTCTACTAATATAATTACATATAGGGAATGTGATAGTTTTTACTGTTCATTGTGATATTTAAGATTGTTGTGGTGAGTAATAGATATATTCTTCCACTTTATTACTCCAGTGAAATCAATAACAAGCAGCTATGGCTTCTTTTTCACTGTTCTCCAGAGATGCAGTGATTCTAAAAATCATCACGCTGCTCAGTTTGATCTTAAAATGAACCGAAGAAGAGTTAAATAGAGAGGACAGTTTTCTCCACAGTCCCAGACGGGATCAGGGAGGAGACTGATTAAAATACAAAAGAAACGCGGGGGAAAAAACTGTCACAGCTAGTGATTCTGCATTAAGACTAACTTCTTCCAACCCACGGCCCAATAATGTGCTAACACACACTAAAACACATTGGCGGCTAGAGACTCTAATTTAACTTCAGTTACTTAATGAAGTTGTTAAGTCTTGATGCCATGATGATTTAAATGAAGTGCTTTAGAAAGAGTTTTTTTGTTGGCTCCAAAATGCAGTTTGTTTTTGTCCCGTGTGTATTTCCAAATAATAAAGATAATTTAAAAAATAATACTAATTTCTTACATGGAGGAAGGCAAGGAAAGGTAAGAGGTTTCAAAGCACTGAGCCTCTGGAACTGTTAGAGTTCTTGGTAGAATCTGCCGTGCTTGTCTTTCTTCACAGTGTAGGTTTAACAAAACTTTATTTTGTTTGTGCACATCAGTGGGATGAGACTTAGGAAAGATGCTTGGCATTCACTCAACATCGGTGTATAGATCTGTTAAATTGCATCAAAGTGTTGCTCTCAAGCTGGCACCCACGTTCAAATAACTTGGATTTATATTTAGCTCAGATCTAATTTCAGTGTTGGCTATCAGATTAAGGAAAATATTGACTTGAGCAACAACAAAAGACTTAATGCAGATAGGCTTGTTCTTGTGATTTCCTACCAGCTCAATGACTGTCTCTTTGATCATGCTGTGTCTGTGTGTAGCAGAGGATGGCAAGGATCATTACGTGGAGGAGTCAGAGGTGACTACGTGTGAAACAAGGGCAGACGAGTCATTTCTGCTACAAAAGCCTGCCACACGTGCTAAATTAGAGGCCCGCACAGATTCCCTTCAGGTACCACACTCCCAGTAATCCACAATTACTGCCATGAATGTTCACAGTGTTACACTGTTGTTATTTTGTCACTGAACCCTGGGAAGCTTCAGGCTTTAGCAGTTCTAAAACTCAGAGGTGAATCATTGTTCCCACAGGGAAAGAATCGAGCTGACTCCTCTGGGCTCTTTTTCCGAGATGGGAAAAAGCGCATTGACTACATCCTGGTCTACAAGAAGTCCAGTCCACAGGTGGAGAAGAGGTGCACGTTTGAGAAGAATTTGCGTGCTGAAGGCCTGATGCTGGAGAAAGAGGTACAAACATCCGTCACTGGTTTTTAGAATAGAGGATAACTCAGAGTACCTCAATTTCTCAACATATTTCTCACATTTCTGTATTTCTTTTTACCCTCAAAGCCCTCCTTGACAAACAACGACATCATGTTTGTGA
This sequence comes from Lates japonicus, assembly GCA_033238685.1. NCBI lineage: Eukaryota > Metazoa > Chordata > Actinopteri > Centropomidae > Lates > Lates japonicus. The sequence goes on from BRZM01000035.1 coordinate 3,487,135, forward strand.
AGGTCCACGCTCCTTGGGATACTCTTTGCAAATACGCAGAGCAGATGAACATCCGAATGCCTTTCAGGTGACTGTAGTTAGAGGAAAAGATTGAACCTTTAACTCTGGAAAGTGATGGTCAGTTTTTTCATTGGCTGGCAACTTCATCAAGTTTCTCTAACTTATTTTTTTTTTTTTCTTTTTAAGGAAAAAATGTTACTTCACGGACTGGAAGAGCAAAACCTTGGGCAGGTAAGAAGATTTAAAGTATGGGATTATTTTTCCTCTGTTGCTGTCTGGAGGCAGGACACTGGACGCTTCAGCGTTTCTGATGAAATTCATGAGCAGCACAGCTACAAGGCTTCAGCAGAAATTTGAGCTGTGGATGGTGTTTTAAGAATTAAGATATGAGTCACCTCAGTGAAGAACAAAGACAGAGAAAATTTCCAGAATTAATGACGTGTCTATCTGCAGACTGTGTGTAAATATACAGTGTTTACAAAGTCTGGGATTAGAATTTTAAATTGGAAAACCAGCCCCTGTGTGCAGTTTGGATAAGTCGCAGTAATTTAAATCATTGGAAAGGAAGGTTTCTGAAAGTCAGTGATTAAGTGCAATACTTAATTTTGCCAGGATTTACAAGTGCAAGCATTGTTATGTCTGTTAAAATGACCATGTTTAATTAAACTTTCCAGCCTTTTCAAAAAGTGCAGCATCCAGCACTGACAGAGCTCTCCTCCAAAATACTTGTAATTTTTCAGTCAAATAAATGGAGCTGCATTGGCTTATTTGCATACTATTTTTAGAGAGATGCACTTGCGCTTTGATGTGATGTTCAAGTGTTGTCCAAGCTCTGCACAGGACTCCAAATTTCCATCTCTTCATCTCACTGGAGGGCAGATAGAAACAGCCCAACGAGCATTCACTGAAATAAATGTACAGCAGCATCTTTTGTTTTGAAGACATGTACATTTTAATTCTATAACGTCTGCAAACCCTCTTTTGGTTAAAGACTTTAAACCTATATTCTCAAGTGAGATATTGTCTGTCTCATCCATGACACACGACTTCAACATTTTCTGTCATAGAATATTCCATTTTCTACATTACAAATGTCTGAATTTTTTGTTTTTCATTTGCTTTCTTACAAGCTTGAACTGGGCAGGAAAAAGGTGATGTCATGTATTTCCATGCACCAATCAGGATTTAGCAAAATTTGGATCCAAATCTGATGACAGTTGTTTTTTACATCACCAGTTCACTAACAATCAAGTCTAACAAAACCACACCCACACAGATGAGTTTTTGACTGTTAAACTCTAAAACATGAATGTTTTTTACAAACTTTAACTTGTAGTGTTGCTTTTTTTAGACATTAATTTTATTGTTATAGATAAATACATATTTTTTATGTCTGATGTTCATAAATTTCTGCTGATGACAGCTAATTGAAATGATGTCTAAACCACAGCAAAAATGGCAGAAGTTCGCATATAATCTTTGAATGAGCCCTTGTAAAACTTTCAATATACAACAGTCAGTGAAGTGTGATATTACTGGTTTTGAAGGATTGCTCAATCCATTTAACTGCAAACACGATACGACTCTTGTTGCTTCCATCCTCTGGCTCTGACTCAGACAGAGCTTATCGACACAGTCAGCCAGGATAAGTGAGACCTGACAGACTAACTGCAATAAATGTGTCTGTTTTAGTCTTTTATGATACCACAGAGATTGATTTACTGTGTCAATAAATACATTATTCATAAATATACTGAAGTCAATAGTAGATCTATTGAGGGAGCTGACAGCATTGAAGGTTTATTTTGTAACATTTTACAAATGACATACTAGGACCACATTAATGGTCATGCTTGGAGGGCACCCGCACACACCTACACACAGAGCAGACAACATCACGCAGACAACAATCACTCGCCCACCTGTCCAACTGAGAACAAAGCACTTTTAAATCTAATGTGAGAGTGATCTTAGTCATTGTGAAGAATGAGGACCATTATCTTTTCCTCAGAGCCCCTGCAGTCTTTCACTAAGCTGCTATTGTTTTAAAAGAAAAATCTACCCAAGTAGTATATAAGGTTTTATGTGTTTGCTAATGCTCTGTCACTAACTCCCTGTCCCCTGTCCCTGCAAAGCTGAACAAATGGGCCGTGTGCAGGTGGTGACAGCTTGCTGTTTTGATATCATTACTTTCTGTACAGTACCTGTCCTCTTCACAACAACATTCATAACATGCTCTCTGGTGTTTGTGTGTGTGTGTGTTTCCCCCCTAGAATCCACATTTATGTTCATTCTATCCATATCAGAGAAGCAGCCTCACAATTTAGTCAAAGACCTCTCCAGGAAATCTGGAGAAGCAGTGAGCAATAAATAAATATTACCAAGCCAATTGATTTTTAGCCATGCTAGCAGCATGGCTCTGGGGATGAAAGTGACAGTTTGTCATTGGGTCCAACACTTTGGTCCAGACTGAAATCTCTCAAAAACTATTGGATGGAGAGCCAGGACATTTGGTACAGACATCTATGGTACCCAGAGAATGATTTGTAAAATCTTTGCCAATCCCTTAACATTTCATGTAGCACCACCATAAAATCAAAATTTCAGTTTATCCCATATGTTGGTTCATGTCCAAATACCTGCAGATTAATGCCAGTACATTCCCGTCCACCTCAGCTTTACTTTATGTTTCATGATAATTAGCAAATGTCAGCATGTGTTATAATTTAGCTCAAAGTCCAGCTGTGCCAAATACAGCCTCACAGAACATCTAACATTATTAATTTCATTTAATACTAAAAGGAGCTATAGTTTGGGAAATCAATGCATGCTTTCAGTCTTCACCTCCATCCTTAACTTATGACTGTAATATGAAAAATAGAATTATCCTTTGAGTTGGATTCAGCAAGCTGTTATCCAGGATCAGTGACTTGTAGACTCATAAATCATAAGCAAAGTGAAAATGAAAAAATTATTGTGATGCCTGCTAATATGTGCGTGTTTATGTGTCTTTAGTGAGGAGGAGGCGGTGCGAGGTTGTCAGGGTTGCGTTAAGGGAAAAGGTTAAGAGCCACATCAAAGAAAACAATCTTCATGTTAATCTGTGCCGTTAATCCCGTTTCTCTCTCTCTCTCTCTCTGTTTGTCGGCGCAGCAGGTTTCATCTGAGATGTCGTCAGATAAAAAGCTGGCTTCCCAGAAATCCCATGAAGCTGGACAAAGAGGCCTTGCCTGACCTAGAGGAGACCGACTGCTACACAGCTCCCTTCAGCAGAGCACGCATGCATCAGTAAGTAGGCTAGGATCTGCACATATTCAGTTGTACACACCGTGGCACCAGAGCAACTCGTGCTTATGATCAAAGTGTCGCATAATAGCAGTGTCTGTATCAGGGGCGTTAGTCTTGCTCCGTATCCCCAGTTTCTCTCTCATCCTTCACATTCATTCACATGCTGAGCTCTGGATGTTAAATTTGGAAACCAGGAGATGAATATTTGAAAGCTTTGAGCATGAACCAACAAGCCAAAACGATAATATCGGGTTGATCATAAATATAAGATATCGAAATACAGCAGCAGATGTCCATGACATGATTAGATTTCTCCTCCATTTCTTTCTATTTATTTATTTTTTATTCTCAAAGCTTCTGTTTGATGAAAGGCATCATCTAATCTCATTTGTCAGAGAATCATCTCCACTTTTCCTTTGCTTGTCAGCCTTGACGTTTTTTGGGAAATAATGATGCTGAAGTGAGCATAAACTTTACAGCACGTATTGAGTTTTGATGAACTTGCCGTCATTGTTGCCTCAGCTTTCATTAAAGACGTTGCCTGGATGATATTGATATACTGTTACATGATGAATAACTAAAGGAATGTGCTTTTATTTTCCTGCCAGCTTCACTATCAACAACAGAGAGACCTTCTTCTCCAATTCCACCAGGAGCAGAATAGTCCATCATGTCCTGCAGCGCACCAAGTACGAGGATGGAAAGTCGAAGATGGGTAAGACACCACACTCCCCTCTTCCTCTTCTTACCCCTCACATGCTGAGCAATATGTATTTCTCACAGTGTCACATTAGTGGCTTCTAATGCTTACTTATATAGAATAATGTACATATAGACCTGGGAAGAGTCTACATATTCAAGGGGAAAAGTTTTTATTTTCCTCCCTGTTGATTTTGCAGATTTGTTGATCTGAAAATGTAGGATTGGACTTAGAATCAGGCATTATAGGATATTAATATAGCCTATAACAAACATCTGTCTGTTTTAATCCCCCTAAAGAAACTGTGTTAATGGTGTTTTATAAATAGTAATGCTCTTTTATAAATAGTACCATGCACACACACAAAGCCTCCTTGAGTACGCTTTTAAACTTGTGTTGTTGTTCTTCCTGCTGAGCTGCATTCTGCATATGAAAGGTGCTATATAATTAAAGTTCATTCATTCATTCATAGATCATTATTTCTAATTACTGGCAAAGGAACAAAAGACAAACAGGAAATCCACTAAAACACAACAATTCTGTCTTCATTTCTGTCTTTGCATTTTTCTACATGTTAGTTCAGATTTTGCCGCTAATTTGACTTCAGAGTGTGAAAGTGTGGGGAGGGAATTATGCCTGTTTGTTGTTTTGCTGTGGGATGATTAAAATGTGGGCTGCTGCTGCTGCTGCTGCTGCTGAGCTGTTGGTATCATCCCACTTGTGGCTGATCCCTCCTCTCCTTCTGGCTGTTGTTTTTCTTTTTTGGTATCTGCAGTTACTAAACTGTCCGTCGACTCCTACTCTACTATCTTGTCTTACTACTGCCGACATGTTTTGCTGATTAAAGTTTGGCCTTGAAGGGCTGGAAACGGATTTCACATTAATATTGTAATACCGTTGACCACTCTACTTTCCAACAAATAAGATCAGCTCCACCACATGAGTGGAAAATCCTTTTCAAATCCACCCCTTCCTGCGCACTTTCACTATCTACACTTTGAGTCAGGGGATGACAATGCACATGATTTATGCAGTTCAGTTAGTTTACTGTGATTGAGACAGTATTTTACAACCTCCGTCAATGATGGTATTGACGCCAAGTGCTTATGGCTCAGCAACAATGAAAAATTTTGTTTTGAAGTGCCTGCAGCTATTTGAAATTCCAACCTGAGTGTTTTAAACCTCTAATGTGCTTGTCTAATGCAGCTTGTCCGTTACATAATAGAGTAAATTGTTATGACCGTGGAAGAGTGAGTTTAAATAAAATCTCTCACTGGACCCCTCTCTCAGTTATGTCTGGTACTGAATTTTTAATGTGGTGTCCTTGTGTTATTCTTTGACATGACATGTTTTATTATATATGTAGGGATCAACCGGTTATTGGGCAACAACACATATGAGGCTGCATTTCCTCCTCATGAGGTGAGACAACTTTTATTTTTGCTGAAGAGGTTCACAAATCGTCAAACCGGGAAATTCCTCTTGCAATGTGGATTTTCTTCCTCTTTGTCTCATCAGGGTGGTTACAAGAGCAGACATCCAATTAAGACACATGGCGCCCAGAACCACAGGCATCTTCTGTATGAGCGCTGGGCCCGCTGGGGCATCTGGTACAAATACCAGCCTCTGGACCTCATCAGGTAATCAGCTTTGAAGCAGATGACACACACATGACCTCGAGTGCCCTGATTATGAACCTCGTCCAGGATTTGTTCGCTTAAATAGAACAAAAGACACCCAGTTGTTTATCTTGATGCGTACACTGCATGTTTATTAAGTTACCCCGTCTGCTGCCTGAGCGCACTTGTTTATCAGTCTCCGACATCCTAGTATGTCTGATCTTTCTGAACTGATGGAGTTGACGAGGAGCTGAGGATGAAACCCACTTTAGACATTTTGGGAAATACATTCACTTTCTTGCCAAGAGTTAGATAAGAAAATCAATACCGCTTCTTGCATCTTAGCATAAAGACTGGAAGCAGGGAGAGGTGGTTACACTGAATAAGTCATTTTTACATTTCTGGTTTTGTGAGGATTAAACAAATGAGATACAACTAGGCATGGGCCGGTATGAGATTCTGACGGTATGATAACCTTAAGCAAAAATATCACAGTTTCACAGTTTAGTGGTATTGTGATTAAAATTAGTTATTTTGAAATGCCTGTTAAGAAAAACAACATTTATATTGCAGGAACGGTATGATGGAAAATAGTGGTTTGAAATCTTTACTTTTTCAAATCACTGTTTACCTTGAAACCGGTACTCGGCCCATGCCTAGTCATAATAGGGTAGCACATTCTGTCAGGTAGAGAATATCTTACATTTAACACTCCACAAGAAAGCAAATTAGCCTGTTTTCCAAAATGGTATTCAGGTCATTTGTTTGTGCATGTAATCATCGTATCCTTTTAGGGGTGTGTGGTATGACGTTTTATAACATGAGATGACAGAAACTTGTCAAGCACTAAGAGATTTTGTCACACTGTTATACATAGTAGTGTACATGTAAACATAATTAGGACAAAAGTGTAGGCCCTTTTTTTTTTTAAATACAGTGTTGTATACACTCTTGATACAGTTAATTGCCACTGAGCTGCTTTTCTGGAGTAGTTGTGAAATCAGTGTCTTGCTCAACGGCACCTTAACAGCTGTGGTTTGGGAAGCAGATACAGTTACTCATTTGTTTCTCACCACAGTGTTGTACTGTGTGACTGTTAAGTCCAGCAGCCTCTCTATCCATTAGGCCTCTGCGACCACGTCACAGTCCACTATCTACACCCACATCTGCACCATAAATGAACACTGCCAGCTTTAATTTAATAAACAGTCAGCACAGTTTTTTGGTGAGTTTTGACCACTCTGTCTCTCTGTCTCTCTCCCAGGCGTTACTTTGGTGAGAAAATCGGCCTTTACTTTGCGTGGTTAGGCTGGTACACCGGCATGTTAATTCCTGCCGCCCTGGTTGGTGTTTTTGTCTTCCTCTATGGTCTGTTCACTATGGACTCCAGCCAAGTCAGGTCAGTTTACACAGCTAGTGTACCATTTAAGATTCTGCACCTACTCAGAGTCCATTAATGTAGATCATCATTTAAAATATGTATAGTTTTCATTGTTAATTCATTGTCTCACCAGTAAAGAGATATGTGAAGCCAACACTACCATCATGTGTCCCATGTGTGAGGAGACCTGTGATCCATGGACACTGAGTGACAGTTGCGTCTATGCAAAGGTCAGTGCAGCTTTGATATTCATCACAATATTTCAGGATGTTTGAGTTCCTTAGCCTCCTGTATCATTTTTTGTTTCAAAGTTCTCATGAACCTGGGGGCTGTCAAATTGTCATTTGAATCTTAGTATGTCATAATTTTGTTTTCACACAGAGGGAACTGCAAATGTCTTTGAATAATTATGTTTTAAGGTCTGTTGAATTCAGGTTTTGTAGAAGACACATAAACAAAAATCAATGTTTCAAGGGGTTGGTTTGGAAATTCTGTACACTTATTTGCCATAGATGAGAAGATCAACACCACTCTCATGCCTGTGTATTAAATAAGAAGCTACAACCAGCAACCTGTTAGCTTAGCTTAGCACAAACACTGGAAACAGGGGGAAACAGCTAGCCTGGCTCTGCCCAAAGGTAAAACCATTTTTACACTTTTTTTTGTTTTTTTGTCAGATTAGATAAAAGAGCTTTTGGCAGAGCCAGGCATCTTGGCGTTGCTTCATATTTAACAGCTGGATATGAGAGTGATATCAATCTTCTCATCCATATCTAGGCAAGAGCAAATGAGCATGTTTCCCAAAGTGTCAACAATTCTTTTAAAAACTTTCCCATGTGAGGCACCAAACTCAAGGAAGTAAACTGCAGATTTTCAGCAACAGCTCATCCATGTTGAAACTGAAAATATATCAGAGTCATAATTTTGTTTAACGGGTAAATCCCTTGTTTCAGAAAGCAGTCCTCTTCTTCTCAGAGCAGCCCTTCATGTGCTTGTGTTTCTAGGTGACCCATCTGTTTGACAATGGCGGCACTGTGTTCTTTGCTATCTTCATGGCTATTTGGGGTAGGTGGAGGCTGTTTTTTTTTGTTTGTTTGTTTGTTTTTATTTTTTGGTCCTTTTTCCTGATTTTGAGAACTCTTGTTGTTTTACACCAACTGTGCTCTCTGCTTGATACAAACCCCTCTGGAATTCAAATCTATTTATACAGTAGTGTGTCAGTGCAATGTCCACTCTCCACTCAACTCCTCCAAACACATTAAGCTTTTCAACTGAGAATTCAATATATAAACACTTTGCAGTACAAATACAGGAGAGCTTCACTCTGTAATACATTTGTCAGTCAATAAATCATGGTCAGGTTTCTCTGACTGGGTGTCTGCACTTACACTTACAGTGCTGTCCTGATGTAATTAGTCAGATAATTAAACATTTCTCCAGAGGGAGATGGTATCATTTGGCTGTCAGGGTTGTAGAATTGCACCATGATAGCCATATATTGTAGCTATGTTACCCACAGCTATAATATCATTGTAATGTTGAGTGTGAGCGTTACTGTTCAGCATCTGGCCCAGATCCATCTATCTGCCATCGTGGTAAATAATCACCTGTGCCCAGAGGGAACACTTGGCACATTGTGTTCTGTGTTTGGGCTAAATGAAGGCCAAGGAGAGCTGGAGAGCTGAGGGAGGTCCAGGCAGCCTCACTGACTGAGGTCTGTAGTTCTGAATCCTGCATGAAGGCTTTTGGCAATGTGGACCAAAGCAGCAGCACTGCGCCACTGAGTGAGTGCACTCCAGGTCTAGTATGTGAGTGTGTGTGCACAAGATAGAGATGAAAAATTGGTTCGCCCAAGGGACCAGATGTAGGCATCTGAAAAGGCTGCTTTTCTCTTTCTTTAAACAAAAGTGGGTCATGCTATATTAAACTTCAACATCTTTAACAGCAGTCAAACTTGTTCTGACTGAGGATTCACATGCTGATGCTTTTTAAGGCCACAATTCATTTCTGCTTTATCACCAGCAGTGTGTTGTTTTTCTTTAAACATATTAGCATAAAACTACAAATAACGCTTACTTTCTTTATCAATCTTTTTATCTAAAAATGCAAGAAAGTAGGAAAAAAAAAGTCCATCACCATTGCTGAAAAGAGAAGGTCATGTCATTGAATCACTCGTTTTGTCAGAACTAAACGAAAATATTTGGTTTCATACTCTATGATGAAGAAAAGCAGCCAGTTCTTATACTTGAGTAACTGGATCTAAGGAATGTATTTGTCTGTCGATGTTGATTTTTTTTTTTTTTTTTGATTAATTGACTAAGCTTGACTTCCTCTGTATGTATTATGTTCAAATGTATAAAACATTCACAATGGAAAAATAAGAGCTATGTTAAGGCTACACAGCACTCTGCGTGCGTTATATGTACATATGTCTAATGAAAGCTGACAAATGAGCTGAGTCAGTAGTTTTGTGTTACACGTGCTGTCCATCATAGATAATACACAAATGCACTGTTCTTTTCCACTGACTCTGAGGTCTATTCATCACTCTTATTGCACTACTGCAAATTCTTCCACATGTACTGAACCAAATAAATGTTGATTCTGAAGTGTGCGTGCCATGCAGCCTTTATAAAAGCCTTGTTTTCTAGTGTTATGTATCTGTAATAAACCAGAATACATGAAAAGGCTGGACAGAGAAAAGATTGCTAACATCATATCTGGTGTTGTGTGCAGCAACTCAAGTCACAATGGAGTCTGACACAAAGGAAACAATGCCTCTAGACTGAATTCTGCCCACAGAGGCTTTACTTTTGAAGTCTTTCAAGATAAAATGGATCTCGCCTGACAAAGCCACGATTTTGGGGTGAAACATTGTACAAGTAAAGCCTATTTGCCGTTGCCACTTTTCCTTAACTTCACCACAAAATGAAGCAGCGTGTGAACTGATGGCTGTAATCAATTTCCATAATGGGCCACATACGTCACTGCAGCCCGTGTTTCACTCAGGATATCTGGTGTTTGATTCTGCATTGTCTCCACAGTGAATGGCCCACATGATTATCAATTATACCCTATGTTACATATCAGAGTTGACCGATAATGTGATTGATTCCTGGTCCCCTCTGCAGCCACAGTATTCCTGGAGTTCTGGAAAAGGAGGAGGGCAGAGCTGACTTATGACTGGGATCTCATTGATTGGGAGGAGGAAGAGGTACGTCAGCAATATCCTCAAAAAGATCCAATATCATTTGATTACCTCACAATATTTAGTATATCTTCTATCTAAATTTGACACTGCTGTCATGATATGATGAGAAGAGCGAGACACAGCTGCAGTTCAGTAGTTCATTCTGGAATATGTGTCATTAATCAGGAGGAGCTGAGGCCTCAGTTCGAAGCCAAGTACTCTAGGGTGGAGAGAGTCAACCCAATCTCTGGCAAGCCTGAGCCTTTCCAGCCCTTCTCAGACAAACTCAGCCGGCTCATGGTGTCTGTGTCCGGAATATTCTTCATGGTAAACCCTTTGATCTTTGAATAATCTGCCCTTCTGGGATCCATGCTCAAAATGAGCTCACCATTATGTTGTGTGCCACCTTTGGAGCAGTGTGATGTGCCGGTAGTGGCATAACATCTCCCCCTGCTGGACAAAGAATGTATCTAGAGGAAATTGTGGATTTAGCCTTTCTGATGGCCTAGTTTCTCTTGTTTACTCATTACATATGAATGGTGATGTTTTATCTGAATAGTTAATCATTTCTTAATCAATAGGTTTCCCTTTTTTCTGCACAGTTCTTTATTATAAGATAAGATGAAACTAAAGCCCAACTAAAGTGTTCATCTCTCTGCCGAAGCAGACTCATTCATCATCCCCTCATCTCTGCCTCCTCTCTGCTCAGATTTCCCTGGTTCTGACAGCCGTGTTTGCCGTGGTGGTTTTCCGTCTCATTGTGATGGAGAAGTTTGCTTCCTTCAACTGGAAGTTTGTGAAGAAGAACTGGCAGTTTGCCACCTCTGGCACCGGAGTCTGCATCAACTTTATGATCATCATGTCTCTCAATGTGGTGGGTGTCTGGACAAGCTTCATCTGGCACGTTTACATATTCTGTCCAACAAATGTTTCATGAAACATTTATTTAGAACTTTGTTCCAGGAACTATCACATCTGCAGCCAGAAAGATGTTTTCCTTTTTTTCTTTTTTCTTTTTCTTTGCTGAGATTCCTCTTTCTCATGATCGTTACCCTCCTCACCCCTTTTCCTGTTGATGCTTATGAGTATTATCATCTTGTCAGGTATATGAAAAGGTGGCCTATCTGCTGACTAACTTAGGTGAGCGTTGTCCACATGCTGCATGCATTTATACCTTCATTATCTCTCACTTCCCAGATGGTTGGCAGGCATTGATTTTTCTCTCCCCCCCCGTCCACCCCACAACCCCTGTTTCTCCCCGCTGTAGAGCACCCACGGACAGAGTCTGAGTGGGAGAATAGTTTCGCTCTGAAGATGTTTCTGTTCCAGTTTGTAAATTTGAACAGCTCCACGTTTTACATCGCTTTCTTCCTTGGAAGGTAGGCCAGCTACCATGAAACTCTACAGTTCCTGTTTACAATGAATTTAATGAGTGATTGTGCAAAGATGGTTTGTTTCAAACTCCCATGTCATGACATCTGCCAAGACTTCCTTCCTTTCACTGTATAGTTACTTCTGGACCTTATTTCAGCATTTGCAAAACACTGTCCTGCCTAGAAACGTGACTAAGCTGTGGTTTATCAAACATAATAAGCAGCTTTAAGGTGTCTTTTTTTCTGCTACGGGTTTTTCTCTGATTGAATTTCGCAGCTAATATTGCCAATCTCAATTTCATTCTGTTCAGGTTTGCTGGCAGACCCGGAAAATACAATAAACTCTTTAATCGATGGAGACTGGAGGAGGTGAGCGCAATTAGGCATCACCATAAGTGGGTGATTATTTCAGCAGTGACTGGGCTGATTATTGCCTTCTGTTTAAGGATATATTTAGAATTTTCAAGTAATTCATCTTTCTAATGATCCGTCTATATTATACTACGTGAACCATTAAGCTCCCACGTAATTACTGGGATTTTCAATTCAGACGATCAAAAAACAGAATGGGATGAAGTGTGTCCCAGGATTCACTCACGGCTTTGAATTATCGGGCATGAAATATGGATGTCACAGTTTTTTATTCAAATGTGTTTTTCTCAGTGTCACCCGAGCGGCTGTTTGATTGATCTGTGCCTGCAAATGGGAGTCATCATGTTCTTCAAACAAATCTGGAACAACTTCATGGAGCTCGGTTATCCGTAAGTAATGTGTTATTATAATCATGTGCCTCTCTCTATGAACCATTAAAAATGCCATATTTAATCCTCAAGTGACACACCTTATGTAATTTCTGTATAGATTTCTTTATCCTTGAGCTCATTAGCATATGAAAAGGCTTTTCTCCTGCAGAAACACATCAAATCCTCTTGTGTGGGGCTTAGTAAAAGGGTTCCTGCAGTGCTTGGTGCATTGTCAGAAATAATTGCTTTGAGTTGACAGTTAGCTACTTGCTACATTTTCAGCTTGCTGCAGAACTGGTGGTCTCGTAGGAAGATAAAGAAAGGAGGTGGAGGAGGGCAGAATGTAGAGAGTAAAGCCCAGCTTCCGCAGTGGGACAAAGACTGGAATCTACAGCCGATGAACGCCCATGGACTGGTGGATGAGTACCTTGAAATGGGTAAAACATTACAGTCCTTTGAAGTGTTAAATTTGACTTTGTCTAAAGAGGGAAGGAATCCATGCAAAATGTGCCTATGTCAGTGTTGAGACAGACATCCTCTGAAGTTCATCCAAACGGTTCTTTCCTCTGCAGTTCTCCAGTTTGGCTTCACCACCATCTTTGTAGCGGCGTTCCCGCTGGCTCCTCTCCTGGCCCTGCTCAACAACATCATTGAGATTCGTCTTGACGCCTACAAGTTTGTCACTCAGTGGAGGAGACCCATGCCCGCCCGAGCCACTGACATAGGTCAGCGTGATCTCAGACTGTCCTCACACTTCACCCCCACAGTGTTTCTCACACAGACTCAGTTTTATTTTTGGATCTGAGCCACTTTCTTCAACAGTAGAACATTGTGGGAACCAAATATTTTCCATGTAATGGAGATAGATATGTTTCCATATCCTGTGTCTGTACCGCCATACGCTGCACATCCCCTCCCACCAGCCCACCTCCCCCCCCGATAGAATTACAAACACCACCCTCCAACTGGCATATAATAAATGACCAAATGCTTCTTGTGGCACATTGCCCTGTAATTAAAGGAAGAATTCACCCTGAAACATTTAGAAATTCCTCAGCTATAATGAACACATTATGTGTCAGTCACACAGAATCAAAGAGCAAAGCTCCTTTGTAGGTTTAAGCTGACAAGAAAATGACATACAGATGATTTTCCTCCACTGACAGTAGCAGTAAATGAAGCATGATGAAGGAAAGTGAACATAGGTTAAATTACAAGACTTCACAAATGAGTGGTTTGTAGATGTATGAAAATGACTTTCCTTTTTTATTGTTATTTATAATCTCTCACTTACACAGATCACCATATGGATAAGCCATTTTCCTAACTCTTTCTTTACGCCGGAAACAATATTAGAAAATGTTTTTTTTCGCCTCTAACTTGTCTGTCAGGTATCTGGCATGGGATTCTCGAAGGTATCGGCGTGCTGGCAGTCATCACCAACGCCTTCGTCATTGCCATCACCTCAGACTACATCCCCCGCTTTGTTTACGCCTTCAAATATGGCCCATGTGTGGACAAGGGACACCACCACGAGGACGAGTAAGCTTTCAAAATAACACGTAAGCAAATATGCATCCTGTGGAGTGACTTCTGTTACGGTATAATAGCTTCTCCTTTTTGCTCTCAGGTGTTTGCGAGGCTACATGAACAGCAGCCTATCTGTGTTTGACATGAGCGAGCTGAAGAACAGCAGCCAGCCTAGATACTGCAGGTACAGAGACTACAGAGCACCGCCCTGGAGCCCAGTGCCGTACGAATTCACCCTGCAGTTCTGGCACGTCTTGGCTGCCAGGCTGGCCTTCATCATCGTCTTCGAGGTCTGTCAGCACTCCCTGTTTCTTTTTTGTCTGTCTACCAGCAGGGCAGACAACTAAAACTAAATCCCCTTATGTCTCCACAGGTTTGTGTAACTGCAGAATTTTTAGATTTGTTTTTTTTTTTTTTTTACTTTTATTCATTTATGTGCTATCACTGTAAAATTAAAACCTCACAGGCCCACATTAGGCAATTTCCATGCTTTAATTGAATCTTGCTGCTGCAGTAGGTTGAGAAATTTCACTGAAAACCCATAGAGTAAAACCTAAATTACATGGTGGAGCAGCTAAAAGAAAAGCACCATGTTTCTTCCTCTTTGACAAGGTTGACAAGATTGTCTTCTGACAATGTTGCCCTGTGCTTTGATTTCTGCAGAGGAAAAAGTGGCATGTTATACTCGTATAAACCATTATAGGGCATATAAAATTCTTTATTGTGGTCCACCCGTGTTTACCTTGGCATGCTCCATGAATTATTCAGCAAATACTGGCAACTAAAGTGTATGAGTTCTGTGGAAGGTAACTCATAAATGATTAATGCTTCCCTTAGCACCTGGTGTTTGGGATCAAGTCCTTCATAGCATACCTCATTCCGGACATGCCGAAGGATCTCTGCGACCGCATGAGGAGGGAAAAGTACCTGATGCAGGAGATGATGTACGAAGCAGAACTGGAGCACCTGCAGAAGGAGAGGAAGAAGAACGGACGGCGTTATCACCACGAGTGGCCTTAGCTTTACCCCCACGTCTCCACTACACGCCGCACTGCCCTCAACTCACAGGCACAACCTCTCCCCCCTCCCTGCCTGCTTATTTATGTATTTTAGCTTTTAGAGTCTAGCTTCACTCAGCTGATTCTGTACACCAAAGACGCCCTCTCCAGTGACCAGATCCTCCCCTCCGAGCCTGTTTGGCTTCAACCCAAGCTCCAACCCTGACCCCTCCCTCGCCATCTGCTCCACGTCCAGTGTTTGGCACAGCTCTTGGTTTCTGGCTCTGACCCCCCTCTGCTCCCACCTCCTCCCAGCCCCGCCCCCGATCCCTCACCTGGCTTCATCCAGCAGGTCGCCCTTGGGTCTGTGCTGTGTCATGGCTTCACTGGGAAAACCTGTGCAATTGTAATGTTTACTATGCAGATCAAGGGCTGCAGATCACCACTGTTCACTTTTGGCATCCGTCCTGCACTCTCTCTGTGTGGCAGCTAGCACTTCGCTTCAACTCTGCAGTGTGGTGCAGCCCGCAGCTTGGCCGTGTACTCCTCCCATGAGCGTCAGCAGAGCCACTCCTCTACCGGTTATGTGACAGAGCTACTGTGGCACTTCGCATTTTCTTGTTGCAAAAGTGATTCTGGTGATGTGGCTACCAAATAAAACAGACACTGTTCTTGCAAAGCGACTGTATATTGCCCTTGAAGCATGCTGATTAATATTTGCTGCCATTTTGTTAAACTGCAAAGGAAAAAATAACAAACCTAAAAACAACAGCACTCATAATTGAGAATGTTAACATCCATTCAGTACATTTGACAAAGAATTCTCTATGAAATCATAAAGTGCATGGTAATATTGTTTTGTACCTTTTTGATAGACGAAGTCCCTGTCTTGATGCCTGGTTCACATGTGTCTGTACTCGGTGTGTTAATCTCTGTCTGTGCAACCGCTGAGCTTGACTGTCTTGAGTTGAGGAAACGTGAACTTTGTGCGATTTGATTGTGCCTACAGTTGTGCGCACCACAATTGTGTCACCAACATCACGTGTGCCTGTTTGTGCTGCACGTGCTTTTTCAAGTGCAAGAAATATTCTCTCTCCACGTTCTGTCGTCTGATCTGCTGTAAACTCTCTGAACTCTCCTGTAAGGATTTGTTTTGGATGTGAGTCACACCACAGTACCTACTCGGGGTCTCGGCTAATGGCCCCGAGATGCATCAATGGTGTACGTTGTAACACGACTCCCACCATGAACAATGTATACACTCGCATGCAGGAGCTACAAATCTGCTCTTCCGTCCTGCACTCACAGCCTGTTTTTCATTTGCTGTTGGAAACCCTGAAGCGTGGTTGAAACTTGGATTTCTTAGGCATACCTGTGGCTTGGATGTTCAGTTTGCAAAGAACATCCGTCCACTCCTCACTCACAAAGTACGCTAACATGCTCCACTCCTAATCTTTTATCAAGCACACGGTCGGAAGCGGTTTCAGCTGATCTCTGACCTTAATCAATGTGAAACTGAGAAATTAATGTTTTGTTAAATGCAGAGTCATGACACTTCCTTTTGTTGTGGTGAGTTTTGATGTCACGGATTAGAGCAGCATGTTTTTCGCCCAACGGGAACTCAGGAAAACAGGCAGCATGAGCGACACATCCATCTGTGAGGCTGAGTCAGAATCATAATCATTTCCTGCTTCATTCATGTTGAGATGGAAAGTTATGGAGTGTGTTAAGTGAAGTATTAATGAAGGAGTTGTACTTGGTTGGTGGGGAAAACTTGGCCCAAACACTGACCCAGCACAGGCCATGTTGATCATGTGGTGGTAAAAGTGATGGTAAAGATTGAGAGTTAACCACATTATGCACAGGAAGAGTGAAAGTTACACCAGTGTAACAGCTGAAAGTAAATAATATCACTACCCCGAATGCATTGTACAACACTGAGAAACTTATTCCTCATTTTGCATTTTGCTTTGTATATACATTTTATGATGTATGTAATGTTTTTATACTATTTATTTTGTGCTACCAGTATGAATTCACCTGTTTCCACCCTCAGATAGACAAAGTAACGTCCACATTTCTCAGGTGTCCTCTGAATGTTTGCAGATGATCAACTACTTTTTATCACATTTTATAAGATGCGATCAAAAGTACCCTGCTTTTTTAGATATATATTTTTGCACTGCAGTGCATTGCATGACTATGATGCACACTCACGATTAAAAGCACGTTTGGTTTTCTTTTTGCATAATCACAGTAGAGCAGATCGGAGATGATGGAATACAACCATACAGTTGTTGATGCAGGCTGTTGGCTAAAACATACTGATGCTTTCAGGTCATAATGTTCAACCCAGTGATTCATAATCATTTCATTCACAAGAGAAAGATTGTTGTTTTTGAATCTCATTCCAACGTTTAGAAAACAAGTCCAGGTTTTCAGAATATCTTCCCTGCTATGTGAACATTGAAAAATCTATGCATGTTGTTATCCTCGAGTGCTACGTTTCTTTTGAGCAGATGCAGATGTAAACGTACTGGTACATTTGTACTGTAGAGTATGCATGACCTAAAACCTGCTTTGGGCAGTGCTAACGTCTGTAAAGTTGTTAACGGTGTCTTAAACATATCACCTCCCTTTTTCAGTGTTGATCATTTTTGCAGGTTGGGACAAGACATATGTTTCTTGATGTGGCAGAATTTTCTACTGTTAGAGTATTTTCTAAATAATAGCTTAGACTCCAGACTGATTAATAGAATCTGTCCTGGACTGAATTTCAAGGAGAGTCTGATAAAACAAAACTCAGACTTGTTTTGTTTGAACACTCAACTGGGAATTCGAATTATGTTTACCCTCTAGCAGCTTTAGTGTTTAACCTAATGGGATAGGGATAATTTTATGAATAATTACATGACCTTGGATGTTTGACTTGCCCAGCTAGTAATCATGTCCGGATGGATCTCTCTCCTGTTATCTTCTCACTAATACAAATGTTGCACAGTGGTGGAAAGGTGTTTCTCATGCCTTCTACTGTTGGCAATAGCACAATATGGGTAATGTATAATAAGTAATAATGGCATGACCTTGCACATCTCTGAAAACATAGCAGTCTAGAGGGGATTAAGCTTTCTGTTCTATGCTATGCCTCCTAATAGGATTGTGCTTTGAGCAAGTGATGTACTTGACGTGGAAGCACAGTGGCATTAGACCATAGATTTAACTGTACAATAGGATGGTATCAGTCGTGACATGAAGTGTATCAATAACATTGTTTACTTCGTTCCTGTTTACATGTAAAAACATATTGAAATGTATAAAAACAATATAACATAAAATAATTTGGATATCACTCTTTTCTGTAATAAATCATGGATTGTATCTTTTAAATCATATTTGGTCTCTTCATATTTGTTTCTGTTACAATGTAAAATGGCAGACAGGCAGCCTCTGGGCCTATAGCTGATATCATCTTCGTGACTATCCAAGTTGAACTAAATCTGCTTATGGAACAAACCGGAGCACAGCAGAGAGCAGAAATTGTTTTCTTTTTTTCTCCCCCACTATTATCATACCACAAACCTTCTTGCCAGAGAGTCTTCATGTAACATATTGTTAAAAAGATTGTGTTTCTATGACAAAACCCACTATTTGAGTTTTGTAGGATTTTCCCACTACTTTATAACTGTTTACTGCCACTGCTGCTCAGCCCTCACCTCTAACTGCTTCTAACTGCTTTTCCGTCCATGTCACGTTGGTTTACACTAGCCTTCATTTTTTACAGTGAAATCCAAACATGCCAGAAGAAACACGCAAAGATCTGGTTTGTTTTGAGCTCTAATGACAGATGCTTAATACTTTTATTATTTCCTGTGTTCTGTCTCACTCTTGGACGCCCACACCAAGATATTTCCTTTCACCTCTTTAACCAGCAGACATTACATACTGGCCTAAAAAGCTGTGGTTTCACATGCTCAGCAATGCTGGGTCCTATAGAGAAAACAGCAGTGCTGAAGTTAATTCAAGTATTTCTATCTTGTGGATTGGTAGGTGTTGTATGGAACTGGAAAACTTTTAGACTGAAGAAATATATATAAAAAAAGAGCATGAATAGCTAAAAACTACAGCCTCACAGTAAACAGTCACCTACTCTCCCAGTGGTTGAAGCCCTATTTAAAAAGTGGGAATAAGTGGCAATACAACAATGTTAAAATACTTCCACACAAGTGAAAGCCCTGCATTTGAAATCCTACTTAACTGGAAGTACAGAAGTATCAGCAGAATGTACAGGAGTAAAGTGCACATTATACTTTATATAACTTTCCTTTGGAGGGGGTGGGGGGGTCATTCTTTGGTGGAAAAGCTAACAACCCACAGCTAGACACTGCTGTTTTTGTGAGGGATCATAAGACAGAACTGCAGAACAGTTTTACCATCCTCTCACAATCATCACACTGTCAATCACTGCTGAGAAGGTAATGATACACACATGTTTTTACGATCATTGATTAAGCAGATGATCTTACCCAGTCTCACATACACACACACGTGTACAAATACCTGTCTTTCATTAGCTATCAGGATACTCCTTGTCATAATGCATTGCCCAGCCCCTTACGCTAACCTTAACCATCACAAATAAATGCCCTAACCCCAACCCTAATCTTACCCTTATTCTAACCTGAACCTTAAAACCAAGTCCTTACTCTCGAAGTTGTGAGGACCAGCCATGTCCTCTTAATGCCAAATGTCCTCACAGTGATGGTTTAAAACCTGAATTTGTCCACACAACCACAGAGAGACATGTTCATTGAGAGAGAGGCAAAGAACATACCTTACTCCTGAAGGGTCAACCCATTTTAACAGATCATAACCTTGTGGAACACAAAACTTGTATAACCTGACTGATAATTTAACAGAATAAGTGAAACACTGGACTGAAAACCACAATTCAACACTCAAAAAAACTGTTCAGGTTAGAAAGCACTGTCTAGTGAAAAAGATGGCTTGAGCAGCTTTTTTCACATATGTGCCCCCTACAGAGAGAAAGATGTTCTGGTTCAGCACAAAATTTATTCTCCAGCTCAGCTGCCTGTAGCTGTACCAGTTGGATATTTTGCACGGGGCACCATACTTAACCCTGTGGGTCTGTCTACCAATAAAACAGAAGCAGCGTTAGTCACATTTTGTGCAGAGCAGTTTTCCAGCCTCATATATCAGTGATCTTAACCACGCTCCCTCTTGTGTAGACTGCCGACATTAATTCTTGGTCTCTACAAGCGCCTCCAGCAGACTGATGTTATTCATACAGCACAGATTTACAGTACAGGTTAGGAAGGTAATCAGTGGGCCCACTGAGACTGTGGCCATAAATCCAACAGTGCTGGGGTGTAAAGAGGACAAGGAGCCAAGGATGACCAGCAGGGGATAAAGGAGTCACAACACTGACGTCCACAAATCATCAGAGCACACAGATAGCTGAGTGCAGGAAATGGTTTCCAGCATTGTAGAACAAGCTCTTTGCTGTTCATTTGGATCTGTTAAAATGACAAAACACACAAACACGTTTCCTGAAAATACCTCTCACTGATTTAATTCAAATAGTTATTTTTAAGTCATGCTAGCAGCGTAGCTCTAGGAATGGCACTGGCAGTCTGTTGTTCGGTCCACCATTTTGTACAGATATTCATGATCTCCAGAGGTTGAATCCTACTGACTTTGTTGATCCTCCACGCTACCATGAGGTTGACATTTAACGTTCTAAGTCAAATGTCTTGACAGCTAGTGGATGGATTGTTGTGATTTTTTTTATGAAAGTACAGCCTCATCGAGACACTGACAAGACTGTGGACTCTTGTCAAGTCTTATTAAGTTACTACTTTTTCAAAAATGCATCCCTGTTCGCAGGTTGTCAGCACATTTCACTGGGCTCCAGTTTTTACTGGCTTCTCTTATTAACTGCTGAAGTCCAATCCAAGATGAGTGTTAGGCATCTGGACTGACAGCACACCCAGAAAGCTTTGTTTAAATTATACAGAGCAAAAAAAAGAAGCTTTAACTTTTAATTCAGTATATGCACTTATTTAAAATCATGACACTTACTTGTTGGTAAGTCATTTCAAGCCATAAAAGTAAATTAAAATAATAATAATACTTTTTCCCATAATGTTTTTCACACAGCAGCTGGTGAAGATAGCTGCACAGCAGTTACGGTGGTAGAATTCCTCACGGCTGCAGGTGAGAGAGGGGTGAGATCCAGATAAGACGTGTGAGCAGCAGCAGTGACAGATAAGTTGACCTGAGTAAAGCGTCCTGCACTGAGAAGCAGCAGCCTCAAATTACTTTGCAGAGCTGGATGGATGAAGGAACTGACACCTGTACATGGGGTCAAGGTAAAATCTGCTATCAAACCTCCTGCAGCACCTGGAAAAAAACTGAGCCAGAGTCAGTTAGATTCACTCTACACAAACTAGACATTACCTACCATGGAAACTTACATTTTTTATTAATTTCATTGCTATTAATATTGTTGCTATAGTTACTAGTAGTAGTAGTATGAGAAGTGTCTGCACTGGCATATCTAATGATTCATGTCACAGGAAGAAACCTTAGCACTTTTTATAATATGTTCCTAGTTTACGTACATCTGTGCTTTTGTAAATTATAAATATTTATTTATCTTTCCACAGGCTGTTCCAGAGTAAATATCTGTGAGCTGATCCAACATCCAGCATCTTGTCCTCACATTCTAAAATGTGATATATTACATCTGCTGGACCACCTTAACACATGTGTCTTGCTGGTTTATGTTTGTTGTTCTGCAGCACAAATTAATCTGTAAATAACATTAAGCAGGTTTTGAGTCAGTTCAGATGCTGGAGGTGAGAAAATGACACACCTCAAATTCCTGATAGGTCACTGTTGTGAGATCCTTGGCAGCCATAGTGCTGAGTCTGATGAATGAATAGGTTTGCTTGGTCATCGATATCCTCAGTTTAAATGACAAATTGTGTAGAGATTTGCTGAAAACTACAAACAGCCCTGGAAAAACCTGGGAACAGTATGATCTGTTGAGACAGAGAACTTGAAATCATTAGTTTAACAGCAACAAAACATTTAATGCCATGTCCAAGTACTTGCTCAGGGGCAGGAAAAGGTTGCACAATTTGCACGAAGAGGAAGAAGACATCATGAGAGCAGACAACATAACACATGACAGTATAATGAGCAGAGTGAGGAGCCTGAGCAACAGAATCCTGAGAAGTGAGAAATAACTGTCCTTAACAGCTCCTCCTTGTGTATTTATCGTCAGTGGAAGAGCAGAGTCAGGGTCTCTGTTCCATTTAATAGCACTGGAAGGGGCACAATGGAAAAAACCACTCTCACTTTTGCATGAATCAGTTTTTAACCTTGATTCATTTTCCTGTGGATCCATTATTTGATGCTCACACTTTCCAGAAGGTTTTTGACTTTATTGCTTTTAAACAATGGTGAGCATGTGTCATCATTCAGCTGTTGTCTGTATGTGTGGGAAGGGAGAGCAAAAATATCTGTGATGGTGATTATAATACTGTACTGTACTGTAGGTGAAAGATAGCACAAAATTATATGTCCTCTGGCAGCTCTGCATTATGGTCTATTGAGGCCTCTGACAGTGGAATAATTACTTCCTCTGCTTCACTGAATTTCTTAACAAAAGCCTTTTCTCCTTTGAATTCATAAAGACAAAGACCTGGTACTTACTTTGTTAGTAATCAATCTTAATTGCAGCTGATCTTGAAATGTCTTAATGAACTCATCTGTTCATATTTGGTACATGAACATCACTACTAAATAACTGATGTGTCCACCGAGGTAAGGATTATTTTTGGTGCAGACAGTGCCAACATGTGACCATTTAAAGAACTTTATGTCTTGTCTCATAACATCTGGACTGTATTTTTTCTTGTATCTTGTATTTTCTTGGGTTTTGCTATGTGGAGTTTAAATGTTCTCCCTGTGCCTGTGTGGGTTTCCTCCTGGTGCTCCTGCTTCCTCCCACAGTCCAAAGATATGCAGGTTATGTTAATTGGTGACACTTAAATTGCCTGTAGGTATGAATGGTTGTTTGTCTCTACATGTCAGCCCTGCGATAGACAGGTGACATGCCCAGGGTGCTCCCCCCTCTCGCCCAATGTCAGCTAGGATTGGCTCCAACCCCCCACCCACCTGCCCTCGTGACCCTGGAAGGATAAGGGGTGCAGATAATGGATGGATGGATAGATGGATATTTCCTGCCAGGACACAGTTTCTAAAGGTTCTTTTAACATAAACTCACACATTGCTTGAATACACAGTGCAATTACAATGTCAGCTCTGCAAAACCCTACAAAACTGAATGACATGATACATTTAACTCACTCATTGCAGTTTATTGGTTTGTCTCACTTGAAATTTTGTAAGATTCATCCTCATCCAAACTCTAAACATTTCCAGGGAAGGATTTATTTACATGTTTTTTCTTCTCTTGTACTGCTGGCTAAAAAACGTTTCTCAGATCTAAGCAATTATCAAATCTAAATAATTATTTTGGTTGTGATGAGTGTGAGATCATTAAGAGTCAGTCAGTCTCTGCAGCCTCCCACACAGCCCTCGGTCCTCCTTCTCCCTTGGATCAGCATTGAGAGGAAACCCATCACCACCATCTGAAAGGCATCTGTCCAAACGACAGTCCTCAGGCCTCCGTGTACACATAAATACACACAGACAGATACACACACACACACACACAGACAAAGACAACATAATACAGTAGAGGATCAACAAGAACATCCCTCACTATTCCACTAAATTATATTTGTTGTTACATCTGTTGCTACATCTGCTTTCAGGCAGTTTTGCCCTGCAGTGCCCTTGCTCTGCCTTGGCGAGCTGGTCAGTTTACTCTATCAGTGTTTATGTAGAGAGACACTATATTTATTCAGGTGGGTGACTTATGAAGAAACAGAGAAAGCCTGCGTGTAGGGAAGCCTCAAGCTGTCTCTGCTTGTGTCGTTCATTCAGCAGTGTGTTCAGCAGTACAACAGTAGTTTTCAAACAAACAGCTCTGTTTTCTAAAAAGCTCTTCGCTGGTGTCTCAAAGTTAGAGGGGTAAATACAAAACACATGCATCCACTGTGCTTCCCACATTTGCTCTAAGGTGCAATTGTTTAATATTTCCTAAACTTCATAAGTGACTGTTATGACTGCACTATTGTACTGCTACAGATGCTGTGACACTGACTTTTTTTTTTTTTTTTAAACTGCTGCCCCCTTGCTGACCCCTTTAAAATCCCTCATGAACTACTGTTGAGTCATGACTCAGACTTTAGAGTCAGAGATTTAACTAAGTCAGCACAGAGAATATTGGGTTCAGTTCGAGGTCCATGGTAATAAAAATTCAAACTTTTACATGAACAATAGATCAAATGCTGTGCCTAATGTGAAAGGGGTTGTTCACAGTGATGAACCCACAGAGAATTAGCACCAGACTCTGCAGATCCTCTCGGCTCTAAGGAGTGTTTAAACTCCTTTCAGCCCATTGTTTTTGTTTCAGAACTTTATTCTTTTGGTTCAGTCTTGCAGCTCTTATCAGGCAGCTGTTTTAGCCAAAAAAAGCTCTGATAAACTCACTGTGTGCTACATGTCCAGCACCAAACAGACAGAGACAAACAAATATAGCAACTGGCTGGTGGGCACGGAGGAGCCTTTTTTCATATTGGGGAAGATATTCATTACCCTCAGGAGCTGGTAGAGACCAAAAACAGAGCTAAAAGGAGAGCGGATATTGGACTTTCATTCATTAAGTGGACAGAACCACAATTCCAGATGAGTGCTGATGTTATTCAGTGTCCGCTGGGCGTTTAAGCAGTTGTTGTCAGTGTATGTCAGTGCCCTCAAATGGCCATGAAAAATATCATTGCTTTAAATACAGCTCTGAGTGTTTTCAAAGCAGCCTGTCTCCCAGGTACAGAGTTCTCCTTGTTGGCATTTCTGTTTTTTGATTCTTTGATCCCAGCTTAGATTTTTGCCTGCCTGCTTGAACTCTTCTGGGTTTGTTTGCCGCTGCTGAGTGTTTACCTTTTGCCAACCTGTATCCTCTCTATTGACTAAGTAAATCCTGCTTTTATCCCTCTGCTCTAAAGCTGCTTGTTCATCTCAACTGGGGAAGGTGAAGGAAGGAACATACACAGCAACTCCAGCCAACAATAATGTAATTTAACATTTTTTGGTATTTTCCATTCTTCCACATTTTGTTTATTGAATAATAAGGTCTGTTATATATCGTTTTTGAAAAATCTGTGTTTTTTTTTCATCTGCACCATATTTCCTAGCAACAACAACTCAAACTCCAGATGCAGTATGGAATATGAATGGATGGATCAAACAGAGGACAAAACCAGCCCTGTGTTTACAGCTCACCATATGTTTCCAGTTTGTGTGAGTACTGCTGACATGCTTAGAGCCGTATCTGAGACCACCTAGTGATGATATAATTATCCGAGACAGGATGTGCAGTAGAGGGGATCATAGCCCAGGGGACTCTCCCTCGATACAGTAATGTAATCACCTGACTGAAGTCATCGGAGGGAGATCTAACTACTCTACTCTGACTCTCACAGTCTGAGAAAGCAACAAAAATACAAAGACTTCTTCTTCTTCTGCATTCTTTTAAGATTCACTAAATCTGTTGTGCTTAACTTAAATATCCAAACCTTATTCTTACTGTGTATTCTGAGGCCACTTTTGTTCTATTACGTACATGGTTTTCTAGCATTGACTTAGATTTGTTGCAAATTGAAATAATCAATTTAATCTTTTTTGTCTTTTGACAGTGCAAGATACTGGAAATGTTAATTCATTTTATTTTACTTTTAGGGAGATGAATATTTTTTTGTCTTGTTACGTGATTGGGGTTAGTCAGACCTGTATACTTTATACGTGTGAGACTTGACTATTGTGTGTTGTAGAGGGGAATGTGTTCAGGCAGGGCTTCAATATTTAATAGTTAGTCCCTCACATTTTAAGGTCTTGTGAAAAATCAGGTGATGTAAAAATCAGGACTTTTAAAGGAAACATAACAATATTTCATTTTAAAGAGAATTTCAAGTTATATATCGTTTTAATGGTCAGCGTTTGGACCTTGAGAGACCTGTACTTTGACCAGCAAATTTGCCTATGAAGGCTTCCATTGGACTTGCCTACCAGGACTTGAGACTTGCTTTGGATTTCTTCCAAAATACTTATATTTGTCTTGTTGTTTTCATGCACTAATTGATTTTTTTTCCCTTCTTCGTTTGGAAAAAAAAAAGCTCAGAAAATGTTTCTGGTTGTGGAAACACAAGAACAAAATAGAGGGGAAATGATAACACCTAATTACCTAATACCTAATAAACAGATGTTTTATTAAGGACTCCCATTAAATAAATAACATCTAGGCTAAATAAATAAGAAAGTTATTTATTATTACTAATGCTGTAAAATAAGCAACATTGGAGTAAAACAATCTCTGCTCTAATATATTAATAAGATGGGGTATTAATAGTATAACAGTATAAACTGGGTCACATTGTTTCGTGTGACTTTTGCTTGAAAGCAGCCTCGTGGCTCTGCACTGACACAGTGTGGTTGCAGTAACCGGGGGCCACCGGGGGCCCTCTCCACTTTAACAGGCGGTCTGTGCCTTTTAGGTGACGGGGAGCCGTGTAACATGAGTCGGGATGAAAACTGTGAGCCGGATCCTTCTGCCAGTGCAGATGCTGGTAAGAGAGAGAGAGGAGGTGCATGATGGATCCCGTCCCACTGCTGCTCATCATAGTCACATCTTTACCATTTTGCTCGGCAGTCTACGACGGGCCCCTCCAACCGGAGATCTCTAATGGCACCTTCCATCACTTCTTTGTCCCGGACGGGGATTACGACGAGACCGAGGACCCGGAACAGTGCCAGATGCTGTTTAAATTCTCGGATGTGTATCCATGTGGGGCCTCCGAGGAGCGCGACTCCGTGGTGCGGGACGACTTCATCATCACCAAGCTGCAGGCAGAGGACTCGGCGCGGCTGCTGGAGAGCATCGGGCGGGCCGTGGCGCACGACCTGGACGGAGAGGACAGCTATGGCAAGTTCCTCCAGCGGGAGATCTCCCAGATCGGCGAGGCTTTTTCAAACGTGGACAAGTCTCTGCTGGAGCTGGAGGTGAAGTTTAAACAGAGTCAAGAAACCGAGCTGAGAGAGGAGCAACAGTTGAACGGCTATGTAGTGAAGCAAGTGGGTGACATCAGGGACGCTCTGAGGGAGACTACGGACATCTCTCTGGGACTTAAAGATAAACACGAGCTGCTTACTCTCATTATCCGCAGCCATGGCACCAGACTGAGCCGCCTGAAGACCGAGTATCTTAATTTTGGCTCATAGTGGCTTCATAACTGTGTCTGTGAGTGTGTGTATGTGTGTGAGAGAGAGAGAGAGAGTAAGGACCCTCCAGTTCAACAAACAACTGGAAAGTTCATTGTGGCTTATGAATATCCCTCCTAAGTATTTGAATATCTCTGACCTTTTGGTTATTCCCATTCTTTGGAGCTTGTGTCATTAAAGGGAGCTCTAACAAAAACATCAACACATTCCTCTGAGTCAGTAAGGAAAAAGGAAATGTGAACATAAATTATGTCTGCGAGGAACCCTCTGTGCCACTTCTGAGGAGGAATTTTATCCAGTAGAAAG
This sequence comes from Lates japonicus, assembly GCA_033238685.1. Lineage (NCBI taxonomy): Eukaryota > Metazoa > Chordata > Actinopteri > Centropomidae > Lates > Lates japonicus. The sequence continues at coordinate 3,514,692 of BRZM01000035.1, forward strand.
TTATGAAAATAAAAGTCGTCCAGTTGGATTTATAGGCTTCTGGATCAGTAAAACGACCAAACTTTCTGTCTGTACGGTTCAAAATATGATGTTTACAATTTTAGGTTATTATAACTGATTAAATAAAAGCTTAATTTTCATCATACATCTTAACTATGTCTTTTTATTTCAAGCAAGACATGATATTCTTCACTGTCTTCTGCGGTTAAATCAGTAATTTTGGTTTTCATGTGAAATTCGTGTGTTTTCTGTTGCATATCTGTCCTGAGATGCACAATAGTCATGCAGTGTTGTATTATAAAACCACCTCCATCCTTTGAAGTTTGAGATTTACATAAACATAACTCCTTTTGAAATCTGAACTTTTGGTTTTCACAGTGGAAAGCAACCCCCCCCCCCCCCCCACACATCTTTTACGTCACCATGTTTTATCATTGGCACTGCAACTACAAGTGGCAGACCCAACTGTCCCCTCAAGTGGCCGTGGTTAATTGGCGTCTGAAGTCTGTCAGTGCCTCCGACTTCCATCTGGAACTCATCTACTAAAGTATGAAATATGTTTGTCTGAGGGCAGCCACTGTCGTTATTATCTGTTCTTCTGTCGGTCACAGTCTATTGAGTTTGTGGTTGATATGAAATGTTTATGTGTTGAAACTCAGAGTTGTTTTGGATGATGTCGTCTTTCTAAAAATAGACTTACACAGAGTACAAGCAGCTTGTTTAAATCTCTATTAGACTCTACCATTTTGTGTTGATGTAAAGCATCTCACACTGTTTATGGGAGGAAAGAAGTTTTGAATTCCTGAAAGGAGTTCACGCTGACCTCCAGGGTCACACACACTGTAATAATCTAATAATCTACTGGGTTTTAATTTGCAGTGCCTTGAATTTAATATCTTGAATGCCTTTGGTGGTCGTCTGTGTATTCTCTGTGTCTTTAACTACCGTTTAAAACACTCTTGTTCGAGCCAAACTCTGCATCAACCACAAAGTAACTGCCATAAGCGTGCCCACATTTTTTCCCCGGAGATAATGTCTGTGCAGATGTGAGGCAGCCAGATGGACGGCCATGGGCGCAACTGGGTGTGATTTCCTCTGTCTGGTTTTCCTCACAGTCCAGCTTCCCCTGGGGGACCCCCCTTTTTAAAAACAGCTCTCTGTGGCTCAGTGCAGCGCTGAGCAGCAGGAGAAACCCTATATGTCTATATGGCTCTTAATTTCCAGAGGCACTGCACAGGGCTCAGAAGATTTGATTAAAAGATTTGGTTGAAATTTCCGCTGTGTGAGTAAAGGTAGAACGGGTCACGAAAGCTCTCATAAACAACCTGCCCATCATACTTAATTTGTCTTTTTTGGCCCAAATCATTAATTCCACCTATAGCAAAATATTTTTTCTGTAGATTAGTTTCAGATCTTTGATGCTTAGAAGCAGGGAGGCCTGAGTGTTGAGCCTGCTGTTAGAAGAATGTATTCTCTTCTCTGACTTATCTTGAGGACAAACAAAGAAAGGTCAGGAATGCAGACCAGAGCTGACCTGAGGACACACTGATCCCTCTCCATGCAGAGCACAAAGTCCCAAAACCACATGCCTCTGTAGTGTTGGTATTATTAGAACGATGAGAGCGATCTGAATACTACAACTGCTATTAGTCCTGATATAATTATCACTGCAGTGAATGCTACTTGACAACTACCCCCACTGCCAATAGTATTACCATCCTTAAGCTACATCTGCCTCTGAAACGTTTTCATTTCTGAGTCTTTGAGGAAAAGACAGAAGCTGGTCATTGTTCCTACTTGAATAAAAATAGAATGATTTTGACAGAATAATGCTGATGACATACCTGATTTCTCCTGAGGTTTTAACCATATCTAATAATCTTCATCAGCAGGCCAACTCTGTGACAGCTGAGAAAACTTCCATGGAGCAAAGTCCATGTTCTGATGAAGACCATGAGATGGGACCGAAAGCTATGGAAAAAAAATAGCATGTGGATACTGAGGTAAGATTAGTTTGTCATACTGCTCTTTTCAAGGTTGAACTTTCATGGTGAGTGTCAATTGATTTTTTAACAAATGTTACTGATGTAACAAAACAGAATAGAAGCAGACTAACAGTCTAATGTGCACTCAGACACAGCAGCATAAATGTATCTTTCTTTAGTAAAAGTAGAAATATCACAGTTGCTGAATTCATAATTGAACACTATAGTCTTATACTATAACCTTGCCAGAAGATGCTGAGTAATTAGCCTACCTACAATGTTTAATTATTTTTTAATGCAGTGGGCACATAGAGAGAGTTCAGTTCAATGCAGCAACTGTAAAACACTACAAAGGAACAATTCTTTACAATGAGAATACATTTTATATATATATTTACATTTTAAAAAACATCATTGATACTTAAATAAGGCTGCAGCTGCATATAATAACTCTCCAAAAAGAATAATTTGAGCAATACAGTAGTAAAGAGGCAATACTGAGGAGAGGAGAAACCTCAGGAAACCTCAGTGAAGCCAGCAATTCAATTAGATGTCAAAAGATTTAATTTTCTCATAGTTGTTCTCTCAAGTTGTGGGGAAGTAATTACAGCTCACTGTCGCTGGAATGCATGTTGTCAATGGAAAACATAAAACCTGTTGAATCAATCAGTCAGGATACAAATGCAAATCTGTGCAGCTGTCAGTATGTTTTATGATCCGAGAGCTTTTGGTGTAGTTATCTGAATTCTCTGTTTTTTATGGATCTTTGGTGTTTATAAAAGGAGGGTTGTTTCACTGTAACGCACAGCAGACACTTACTTCACTTTTTCTGTTCTGTTTTATTTGGATCTTTATTTTTATTTTTGTCAGTTTTGTCACTCAGTTGGTCACTGACTCAGGCTTTGGCCACAAACATTTAAATGTTGAAGTGGTTGCATAAAACAGACGCCCGTAACACTAACAGAAATATAAACAGCTGCTTTTTTTAAAAGTGATGCAGTAAAAGTTCTGACTCCATTAGCAGGCCTCTCTCTCTGCTGGTATACCAATGAACTCATGTCATAATGCAAGAGGAAAGACAACCACAAACAAGTTTAAATGATGTCTGTTCGGTGTTACACAAGACAAAATTACTTTTGCATGGTTGTTTTATTTTTCAAAAATATTTTGATGGGGTAAGACCTCAAGAACAACAAAACATTTCCCTCAAACACAGTTTGGTCTTAATGCTCATATTTTTCCTTGGATAAACACAAATGCATCTGCATACATACAATTTAAAAAGTACATGTACATATCTTGTTTTGAATGGGTACATAATGATACACAGTTGCCCTTTGAAATGTGACAGTACACATCCATAGTTTGATCAATACAGATTTCAAAGTTGTGCTATGGGTCTTCTGCCAGTGTTTCTTTTTCTCTTTTTTTCTTCTCAAACTAGCAGATTGTACAGGAAGAAAATTTGTATAACTATTCTCCTCTTGAAGAGCAAGCAATAACACTGAACAGTTCATTCATAAAGAGGGACAGAAAAAAAGCACCAGAGGAACTGAAATCGTCTTCAGTCAAATGTCACCTCTTTTTCATTTTCATGTGAGTGAGAGCCAGTGTCCTGTGCTTTCTCTGTGCCATGTGAAGGCTCTCTCTCTCTCTCTCTTTCTCTCTCTCTCTCTCTCTGCTCTGAGTCCCTGGGTAAAACTGTCTGTGGAACAGGGGCTCGTCAGCATTTCAGGATGAGACAGGTGTCTGTTAGATGTGCGGCGGCCTGTCAGACGCAGCCGTTCTCCTGCCTGGGCTTGTGCACCACAGGGGTGTGTGGAGGGTAGAGGGAAGGAGCGAGTGTGCACAGGAAACCGGCCAGCAACGTGAGGCCCAGTCCACCCCACGCACAAAACATGGACCAGCCATAACCGTGACTGATGTCCTCCGGTATGCCAAACATGTAGCGAGGATAGCGGGACAGTTCAAAGTTGATCCCAGCCACACATGTGCAAAGAGAGATTATGCAGCATGTCCCTGCCAGAGAGGGAGGGAGGAAAAAAACAGTCAGACATGACAGCAACCCAATTTCATCTCCTCTGATGCATCACCTCACCAACCTCTCTCATTGATAAAGACCCTTACTGCCCCTCTGTGGTGATTCAGGGTAGTGCTCTTTATGTAAAGTGCATCTTACCTCCCATGAGGAAGAGAAGTCCAGCGACATACTGCATCAGATCATGCTCCTTACAGCAGCCCAGCACGCCTATGATCCAGCCGAACAGGATGATGGATATGGCCATGCCTATGAAGCTGGCGGTCATCCTCTGGAGGTCTGCACAGCATCCAGAGGGACAAGACAGCGTTTACTTGGGGCCGATGCCAAGTTTTCTCCCCATGAATTCATCAGATTATGAAATAAATAAATAAATAAATAAAGCGTTTTGAGAACTCACGGAGCGCGTGCCACTCATCCTGCCTTATTGTCTTCGTCAGGTTGATTGGCAGATTTCTGGGGAGCGCTGATGATGAGTAGTAGTATTTTATTGGCGTGCAGCGCGGAACCAATCCTGTGGATGTAAACAACACAAAGAGGATGCCGCTGCTGAGATGAGATGAAGAGGATATCACAAGGTTCTCTGCTGCCACCCCACCACCACCACCAAACCCCCCTCCCCTCCCTCCCCCCCCACCACCCATCCACCCACACCATTGTAGAGTAGCTTATTGTACGCATCTCGAGGCTTCTGTTACTACAGCTTACCCCTTTGTGCCGGGAAAATAACACTGCACGTCGATCGCATTGTAACTGTACTCGGTGTTGTGCTGCGTAGGCCTTGAGGGTCTGTGCGCAGCAGCAGCAGCACCTTGGATAGCGCATTCGTGCACAAAGTACTTAGGGATAGCGCCTCACACAACAGAAACGTTCAAAATAAACACATTAGAACACTAAAAATATGACCACCACCACCACCCTATAAAAACAAACCTTTAAAGATCAAATCCTCTGTCTCCAAGTCAAATCCCTCTCGGTGGCACTTTCTCCACAGCCCAGTGATGGTGGAGTTGAATTGCCGACTGCAGAGGGACTCCATGGCCGGGGCAGGAGGCAAGAAGTGCCGCTTGGCCCGCAGCAGCGTTTCGCCGCTGACACTGGAGCCCTTCCTCTCCACATTTTTCTCCTTTGGCAACATGCGAAGCGGGAGGTTGTTGTTGGAGATGTAAATGTAGCCGGGGTCGTTTCTTTTGTTTGAATAATTCTTGCAGCGCTCCCGGTGCCTCCTCGCGTCAGTCTCGTACCAGTTGTCAGTGCTGATCGCTACAGCTATCAGCCCCAGAGCGCAAAACGCCAAAAAGAGACCTGCCACGGTTAAAGTCCTCATAGCAGCCATGTTCCATGCGTAATATCTCGCCTCGGTGCCGTGATAATTCCACGGGACAGCAGGACTCCTGCTCCTGGCTGCTGCTGCTGCTGCTGTCAGTGTCTGAGGTGGGGAGGAAATTCAGCAACACAAGGGAATCTGAAACGCAGAGAAATCCCCCCTGAAGCCCTCATTTCTCTGATTTGTCAACCATCGCCGAAAGGAGCCAAATTCCGAGGCGGAGGATAAATAAATTTGGGCCTCGACGATCTATTTTGGTTGTCTCCTCTATGCCTCTGAACTCAGTCTAGCCTAGATAGTGGCCAGTCCAACATTTCTTTTCCAGTAGATGGAGACAGAGCAAATATTTGAAAGCACAACAAGCCCCTAGGCCTGCACTTACTGTACTGTGGATGATCTGCAGGAAAAGACTGCCGAAGTTTGACAGAGTCCTACTAGAGGAACCCCACTCTGTGTTTTTTTTTAATAGACCACCTCCTGTATCACCTCAGCTGCTGTTGTCTCGTGTTCAGTTATGCAACACTGAGAGACAGAGCAGATTAAACCCCACATAGGGCCTCATCTTCTCTCTCTTGTGTGCAGGAAACTGTTTCATCACATCCAACAGATTGCTTGTGGTAACTTTCCATCTCAAACAGAGCCAAACATATTAAAACTGACAGCCTCACACTGATCATCTCATGTGAAAATCTCATTTTCCATTGCAAAACAGCATCTTGTAGGATTTAAGTGTCAGGTGTTAATTATGTCTCATGTTCAATTTCTATAGGACATCTGATCATGACAGATAGATGTCTGTGCGTCTTGGTTTTATTCCACATTTTTCTGGCTACAGACATTTCAGTCATGTTTTCACTGGTTTCATTCTCATGGTCAGTACTTCCTCAATTGAAACCATAATGCCAAACTAAAAGGGGAACAAGCCTAATTCCAAACTTCACTTTTGGTTTCGGCTCCTGTGTGCAGTAACTCTTTTAAAAATTCCTACGTGAATAAATCATACAGGGGATTTGTTGTGATTGATAGTAAGAAAACAAAGTAGACAGTATTTTCCTGCACAGCAGGTTTAGAAAAGCCAGATTTTTCTACTTGACTATGAAGTGTTGAATTACATAACAATATAATTTTAGCTTGGTTTGAACTGAGGAGGGAGAGGAGTTGAAACATACGAGAAAACACTCACTGAATATGTGTGATAAATGACGTCTAATCTAGTGTAACTTCTCTCATAAATACAAAGGTTATAAAGCCTCAAAAACATATACAAAAACATATCTTCATACAGTTTGAGGGGAAAAACACTTTCCTACAGCTATTACTGCTGCTATTACTTTTCCTGGATTATAATAACAATATTTCAAATAATTATAGATACACTGCAGTTGTTTATAATCTACTCTTTTACTGTACAGGTATACCTATTAGAGATGCAGGAAATGGATGTAAGTATGACCAGCTCATACATGACACTCTGCCATCAGGAACTAGCAGAACATATAAATCTGATAACTGGATGATGGGAAGGTAGACTGCATAGGCTCCAACTTATTTCTCACTTTCAGTTCCCATTTGTCTGGTGAAGTCAGTGCTCAGCAACATTGCGTGTTTGTCAGTGAAGCAATAAGAAAAAGTTAACATTCATCGCCTGCCTCAAGAACCAAGATTCTCATGCTGCCTTGTTTATATGATGGACGGCTATGTCATGTCATCTGTAAGTGCCACCACTTTACTGTTTCATGTTTGACTTTTTAACAGAACAAATTTGATATTTCAGTCTTTTTGGTTGTAGTTTGTGACAGTGAGAGGATGTCTTACTGTTTATTCAATGTCTTTCTATAGCTGTTTCTATTTTTTAATGTGATATATTACAGTTAGTGTATCTTTACCTTTATCTTTAATTTATCATTTACTGATTAATTGTGTATATCTCAGAGGAAGAGGAAGACATACTTCTGGAGATTTGTTTATGTGTAATGTGTATGTGTCTGGAAATTTGGGAAAGTAACTCTTGACATAAAGTAAACCCAGCTTTATCTATGGACTGATGCATTGCACCTGGTGATCTGGTCTGTCTAGTATAACGACTAATGATCATATGTGACATAATTTTGGCAGAGCAAAGAGACACAAATTTGTACTTTCTCATGACAAAAATATTTTTTTGTCCCCTCCAAAGCCTTCACAGGAAATTATTCCCAATGAGCCTGAGAATTACAGACCACCTGCAGAGCTGTACCCCTACCTCACTAATGTAGGGGAGATTTATGAAGGTACGAAAACTCGATCAAACTATAAGAGAAAAAAAAAGAGAAGGAGGTGGATCACTTGAGGCCTGAGAGCTTAAACTACTGTCACTTTTCAGACCATAGATGGACCTTCCACTCTGAGCGTGTCCAGCCATCAGACTTTGAGAACTCACCAGTCAATCACCTCACAGAGCTTCAGTCTGTGTCTCCTCAACAGCTGATACAACCCTACCGCTACAGCAGTGAGTCTCTGCCCCTTCACCTGGAGCCTCCACTTGCACCTCTCTCTGTGTCACCACAGGTGGGTTTATGTCAATGATAGCACCAGTATAAAAAGACACAACTCTACATATGTTATTTGAAATACAGCTATGTATGCACACTGACCAGGAAGTATTACATGCTCTCAACCAAAGCCTCCGTTATTATTATGATTATTATTAGCAGGCAGTGGTGAAAATCTTTACGTCAAGTGTTACTACATTATGTGATTCACATAGATTACTCACTATTTCCCCTGTGTGAGGAGACATTTACTCACTGCGGCCAAATCTTAACAAGTGTAAGGATGCCAAGCATAAAAGGAATCTCACAAGAAAAACTAATAATTGCTCAAAATATCTTTGGGTATGCCTGGCACCAATCTGACACAGCCTTTTTTTCCAGTATAAGTGAGAATTATGGCAAATTGTTTGGCTTGACTTGATTTGAAATAAAAATGTCAATTAGGGCTGCTATTGATGCTTATTTTCACAATTCATTATTCTATCAGTCCCTTTCTCAATTAGTTTTTTTCAGAGCCCAAACAGCAGAAAAATGAACCAATATTCACAATTAAGAGGCTAAAACCAGAGAATTTAGTCATTTTTTGATCAATTAATTACTAAAATTGTTACCAACCCTTATCACTCTGTTGATCAACTAATCGACAAATCAACTAATCATTTGAGTGCTACTGGTAATATAAATAAATGTTTGGGGGTGTGTATATACACACACATACACATATATATACATATAAAGTGCAAATACAGCGCATGATGTGGACAGACGGGGATATTTTCACTGAAATGTCATCTATACCACGTGGTCTTACTGAGCACTGAATTCTATTTTGGCAGAGCTACTTCCTCTTTTTCTACAATGACTGTGTTTAAAAGAAAATGTCAGATGGTGAATAACTGCAAAAACAAAAAATACTGCAGCTTTGTCTCGTCTCTGTGTAATCCTGAACTATGACATGTTTTTAAAAAATTCTCCTAAAGATCCCATACTACACCCCATCCCTGTGCTACCAGTACCAACCCTCTGCCTCGCCCGGCCATTACTACTCAGAGGAGGAACAAAGAGGAATCAGTCCCCCGCTTGAGGTATCAGAAGGGGAAGATGAATTTGAAGACCACAACCACTCCTCCTTCAGGAAAGACATTAGTGAGCATTTTCCATTGCAAATTTTCTTCATGAACATCAAATCCCAAAAGTCATATTGAAGCATGTAAAAGCTGGTACCAGAAAAAACATATTTTCATATTTTCCACTCCAGACAACAAGAAGAAAATCCGCCTGTACCAGTTCCTCCTGGACTTGCTAAGAAATGGGGACATGAGTGACAGCATCTGGTGGGTGGACCAGGACAAAGGCATCTTCCAGTTCTCCACAAAACACAAAGAAGCTCTGGCCAGTCACTGGGGTATTCAGAAGGGAAACCGTAAAAAGATGACCTATCAAAAAATGGCTCGAGCTCTGAGGAACTATGGTAAAACTGGAGAGATTAAAAAAGTAAAGAAGAAGCTAACCTACCAGTTCAGTGAGGAAGTGCTGAGGAACCTCTATTTACGTCAGTATTCACACTGATGAGGAAACAAAGGCTGTCTTTTATCATGCTGAAATCACTAAAGTAGCCAAGATTGAATTTGCCTGTACATTTGCAATTTTACTTTGTTTTTCTACCAAGTTTTCTTACTTATTTATTTGTGATGCCAGTGCACTTCCTCTATGGCATTTGCAAACTTCTATATAAACTGCTTTATTTCAGACTCAAATGAAGTTTGTGTGCCTGTGTATAAGGATTAAATGATGATTAAAGATCAGGGACAGCTTAAAAAACACAAAATCAAATGTTTTTATGTTTTGTCATGAGTGTGTGTAAATAAATATGTTGTATTCTTTCTGTCAAATTACGCAGATAAACTGAGTACATCTCTAAACAAGGACAAAACTGGCTCCGACTCACAGTGTACATGTACACATGGCACAAGCCTATTTCCAGTTCATTGGCAGCAATAAAAGAGCAGGGGGTAGACAGTAGACAATTGTAGTAAAAGACAGAGAGAATTACAGCATACAACCAAGAAAGACAACAAAGACAGAGGTTCATTTACCTGATAAAGTTGTTTCAGCATACAGCCTAGAGATACAAAATCACAACTACAAAGAAATAATTCAACCTCGCACTTCATGCACAGATGAGAAAGATAAAGACACATGGAGTGAATCTGTACCTATGAAAGATGGGCAACTGGCAGGACCTTGACAACAAAATCTGTTGTGTTGTATGGAGGCCTGGAAAGAGGATAGACAGTAGACGCAAAGATAAAACTCAGGCACAGACTGAGAGAAAAAAAATCATGTAATATATGATCATTGACAGATTGGAGATAGATCCACCAGCAGACAGGTTATAGGCCCCCACCCTTCCTATAAAGGAAATATTGTATAGCCTAATATTACAGTTAAGGCTAGCTATAGTTTATTCAGTTTAATACCTCACAAAAGCCTGTGATGTTTTATTTGACTTGACAACAATACAATACTTCTACAACATGACAGCACTTTCTTAGGATTTGCAACCAGGAGTTTAGATTTTTTTTAAGTGCAGAAAGTTTTTTCAATTTTATTTTAGTCTATAAGGCTCTAGTTGCACAGCTTTAGAGTTTGTGCAGTATTTCAGTGTGTCCAGGTAGGATTTTAAGTAGGACAGAAAATTGTTTTGCAAATCTGCCAGAGTATATGTAGAATTTTCCTAGTAAAGAAATCAGAATGACATTCATTCACTTGACACACATTCCATTGGTAACAAGATAAAATCAAATCAATACCTGAGCTGAGTATCTAATTTTCCATTTAAAAGGTTATTATAGTCATACCAAAAAGTCTGATCAAAGGTACAGTCCCAAGAAAGATTAGTTATAGTTTCATCAAAGAGGGACAACACTGAACCTATATTTTATAGTAACTGAATTAACAGGATAACACCTGTGCGATATTTCCTTCTCGCACATGATTTTTAAAAAATCCCCGGGTAAGAACATGTTTTTTCCTCGTCTCTACTATTAGCTATTATTAGCAAATAAAATTACTGTAAAAAAAAAAAACTGAAAACATAAACAGAAACAGCTTTACGAATTGGATTTTGTCGTAATTATTGATTATTTATTATTTGTTTTCTTACTCGACAAAAATAAGAACCGCCCCCAGAGCTGTTTCCTGTGACGTCCGGTCGTTCAGCCAATCAGAGCGCAGACGTTGTTTCGGTGCAAATTTCAAACGCCGTCGAGTCGACAAACGGAACGGCAGCCGGGCAACCGTCGACAGACCGCTTTCGCGTTAAGGGGATTGTTTTTTTTTTTTAAATAAAGGTTGGCTGTCCGCATTGGCAACATGCGAGTGAGGTTAGTACTTAACATCTTAATTAATTGGGGTCTCAATTGTTCACGTTAACAGTACTTTATTCAGTTAGCAAACTGGTTTCCTGTTTAGCCAGTTTAGATAAAGCTAACACACACACAGCTTGTATCAGACGCTGGGGTGGAGTAGCTGTCTGTACATGCTGCAATGAGTCATTTTGAATGGTAATTTCATGTTTCTGTTAATCTAATGCTACCTAAACGATGATGTTATTTCACCTTACATATTCTGCTGTGCCACAACGTCGGCAACTAGCTAACGTTAGCAGCTCTCTGCTAATAACAGACCTGCTGCCTGATTTTAAAAACCCTCGTTAACGTTGATACCGGACTGGTTTGACTTGTAACAGGTGTTTAAACCCACTGACCCACACTTACACTTGTTTTTTGTCTTCCAGTGAAGTCCACGCAGCAGAGTCTGTTGCCTATCTCAACAGAGCACTGGTCAGGTTGCAGGATATCTGGGAGGAAATCGGGATCCCAGAGGAGCAGCGCTTACAGAGAACAAACGATGTGCACAAGCACATTAAAGTGAGTCTCACGTCAATTTGAATTGATTGAAGTCACATTGTTGACTTTACAGAACTAACAGGTCAACATATTTTTATTTCCTTTGTCATACAGGGTTTGCTGGACCTAATGATCGCTGAGGAAGAAGAGCTCAAGAAGAGATTAGTGAAAAGCATAGAGTCCTGTCTCAAGGAACTTAATCATTTGTGCACTGAACTTCAGCTTCCTCCATTTGAGGTACAGTCACGTTTGTGAAATATGTTATTCTTTTCTTTTCACCTGTGAAAATTGCTGACATGTTTGGACTAACCCTCTGGCGCATCTCCAAAGGAGGAGGAAGGCTGCACTATGCTGCAGATGGAGAAAAACAGCCGCACGCGTCTGGAGGTGATGAAGGAGCACAAGAAGCAAAGAATGGAAGAGCTCAAAGGCCTCATTGTCAAAGACCGTGAGCTGTGTGATATTATGTGCACCACTCCTTTCTGCATTGACCAGGACTCCATCCCATCACTAAAGCAACTTGAGACATATCACGCCTACCTTGATGATCTGACCAAAGAGAAGGTTTTACTGACTTTATTTCTTTCTTACTCACTTTTCTTAATTTTTTTAAAAATGGGTTGTAACATGTCTTACTTGTAACTATCTTTCAGGAGCGTCGTCATGATGAATTTGTAAGCGTAAAGAAGGAAATTATTGCACGCATGGATGATCTGGAGCAGAGCCCAGAGACCAGTTTTGAGATGGATGTGATGTGTGAAGATGAGGATGCTTTTTGTCTGTCAAATGACAACATTGCTTCTCTTAAACAACTCCTCAGTCAGGTAAGTTTGTGATATTTTCATCTGGATGTTTGTTAACATGAAGCTACAATTTGACATTCAACAGTATTATGTATATGTATATTATATCATATTATAATGAATGTATGATTTCCCACCAGCTACAAGAACGCAAGGCTGAGATTGAGCTCCGCTGTTCGGCTTTGCGCACTAAGATCCAGGAGCTGTGGGAAAGACTTCAGATTCCCCAAGAGGAGAGGGAAGCATTCTCAGAGCATATGGTCAAGTCAAAGAAGAAAAACATTGAGGCAGTAAGAAATACTTTATGTGGACATTTACCTCACTGATGAATATTTTCAGACAATGCAGTAATGTGCTCTTTCACTAAGCACTACTAACCTTTCCAGAATAAGTTGTAATAGTGGGTATGTTGTGTTTCCAGCTCCAGGTTGAGGTCCAGCGTCTAGAGGTGCTGAAAATGCAGAGCATGAAAAGTGTCATTGAGGCCATCAGAGCTGAGATTGTCCTTTTGTGGGAGCGATGCTTCTACAGCCAAGACCAGCAGCAGGCTTTTGTTCCATATCATGATGGTGAGTGGCTGTAATTTAATCACAAAGTCCTTTCACTGAACATATACAGTTGAGAGTGAGTCTCAATGGATGTTTTCTTTCCACAGATGATTTCACTGAGGAGCTTCTCAACCTGCATGAGGCTGAGGTCAAGACCCTGAAGACGTATTATGAGGACCACAAAGAGCTGTTTGAGGGAGTCACAAAATGGCAGGAGAACTGGACCTTGTACTTGGAGCTTGACGTGAGTACTGCGCTCAGGAATGCAGTGGGGAAGCATTTAAAACAAGCACTTCTTGGTGTGGTAACTTGTTTGTGTGGATCTTTGCGTTTCTCATCTCAGAGGAAGGCTAATGACCCTGCAAGGTTCAACAACAGAGGTGGGAACCTTCTGAAAGAAGAGAAGCAGAGAAGTGACCTGCAGAAAAGTTTGCCTAAGGTGAGGAAATGTTCTAAATTAAATTTGTTATTAACATTTTCTGTCTTTTCAGTAAAAAACAAAAATAGAATTGCTATTGGAAGTGTATTTCTTCTGGTGAGAGAAGCTGTTAGTGTGGATTCAGAGGGGAAAGAAATTGTCAAATTGGATTAATTGACAACAAAACAAGCACAATCAACCTATATGCTAGGGTGGAAACAGTGGAAAGGTTGTTGGTACATTACCAGTTTTTACCAGCAGATGGAGATACTAAAATATCAATTATCTCAGTCTATAGTTCTGTGCATTTGATTTTGATTGTTGTTCACCACATTTTGACAAAGGAACAACATTTTGGAAACTGGACTGTTATGTAATGTTGACTGGCAGTCCACTGTCAGTGTTAAATCTCTCAACATGGCAACTGTGTGAAACCAGTTTTCCCTCTTTTTTTCCAGCTGGAAAAGAGTCTGAAGGCCCAGATTGATGCTTGGGAGCAGGAGCATGGCAAAGAGTTCCTGGTGAATGGCCAGAAATTTCTTGAGTATGTGCAGCAGCAGTGGGATCACCACCACTCTGAAAAGGAGAAAGAGAAATTGGAAAGGGTATATTTTATTGCTTTGACTTAACCTTCGGAAAAAAAACTCTTAAATTTCCCTGTCGCAAAATTATTGTGAATATAATTACATTCTTTTTGTTTGAAACAGCAACTAAAGAAAACTAAACAGACTCAGGAGGATATGTTATATGGGACAGCAGTGAGGACACCATCCAAAAGACGGATAGCAGGGACTCCCACACCTGGAAAAGTAAGAAAGGTAAGACGCTGTTGCACTTGTCAGATGTATAGTGTGTGATTATTGAATGTGCACTGACACTGAGTGAATCAAAAGTTGACCCTCTTTTCTTCCTCTGTCCTCTCAGCTCATTGGCACGTCGACCATCTCCACTCCAAACAGCTTCCTTAGTTCAGGTCTCGGTGGAACAATGTGCCAGTCCTCCATCCAGAAACCACCTCTGTCTGCCAGCAAGGTATGCTCACTGTCATCCTCTCTCCTCATCTCACCAACAAAAATTGCATTGTTTTTGAAGACCAAGCAGACCATGAAGCGTAGGCCATATGAGTGACCTATCAGAGCGGTTTAATTTCTTTGTATGCAGATCTGGTTGCATTTTCTCACTACCATGTTGATCATTAATAGAGTATACTGACTCCTCATTTCTACTAAAGTGCAGATGCTCTTTAAGTCATAAAGTGGTGAGCTCATTATGACCCTAGTCTGAAATTAGGTTGAAAGAGTTGGCAAAAAAAACACATCATAATTCTAGCTGGTCTTGTTGTAGGGTTTTGGCCTGCGAACCCCTGGACATGGAAAGACTCCTCGCGCACTAGACCGAAACAAGGAAAACATCTCCCATCTTAATAGAAATACACCAAGTGGCGCACTAAGGTCTCAGGATACTCAAGATCACACCTTCACATTCAACTCTATTGCTGCCTCCTATTCGGATTTTGCGGTAAATGAGATTTTACATCTGTTTAGTCTTTCATTCTAATAAGTCCTCTTAAATACAATCCAATTACAGAAAATAATCAATTTTTCCTGGCATTACCATGAAGTAGCACTAAGAAATATTCTATTTCCATGTCTTTCAGGATTATATAGTAAACCCATTAACTTTATGGCTTACTATGTAACACCATTTGGCATCACTGCTATGCTAAAACTTGAGCCAAGACTTTTTAAAACCTAGAAATGACATTTTGTAAATTTGAAGGAATTTTCCCATTTAAAATCTCATCTTTGTTGCTACAGGCACTATATAACTTTGTGTTTTGTCAAAATGATCATTATTTTTAAGTTTTGAGTTCTGTAAAATGACAAAAAGAATTGCTAGCATGATGACAAAACTTGATTTAAAAATAATCTTTTAGTGTTTTGATGGCTGCACATAAAAATGTAGGTAATTATCAAATGGCACAACTAAAAAGCAACCGTAGACATCTTTGCCAAGGCTGCATATGGACTTTATTTATTTAAATATAAAAATGGTTTAAAAACTGAAAATCTGCATCAAAATTCAGAGACAGACAACACTTAATACAATGAATACACATACTGGATTTTTAAAATTCAAATAAATACAGTAGGTCATGAGAAAAAATTATGAAAAAGTTTAATAAATAATTCCTGACATACCAAAGACTTTACTTGTCTTTAGGGCCACAGTTTTCCACTACATTACTCTTAGATCTGGACATCATAACATTAACAAAAACATTTTTTCCAAAATGAATGTATACAGCTGCATTTCATATTACCATGTCACATGCTAACACAGTGGGAATACTCACATTGTATTTTATATTCAATTAACTGACTAACATTCAGTTATTTTAATATGAACACCGATACTAACTGTCTTTCTGTCTTTACAGAGAGACCTCTCGAAGGCTTCTAAATCGAATGTAAAGTCAGGACTGCTGAACTCCACCGTCAGTCATCACTGATGGTTGAGAGGAGCTGCTCCATCACCGGGAGTCATCCAGCTCAGCGGTAGTTTGTTGTAGTTTTTTTTATAGTGGACAACAGGGAACTTCAATGTAAACTTCGTACAAAAAATGTAAATATTTTAATCTGTGTGAACACTTTTAGACACCATCTATCCTGTTTTGGTCAAGACTTTATTTCAGGGTTACTGCTGGAGCAGTCTTTTCTGTATGTATTTTTGTGGCAATTTAATGACGTTCATACCATAGCTGTTTTGTCTTTTTTACATTTTTCTTTTGGGGTTACAGCCTTTTTATTTTTCAGTCGAACATTATCAACTACATCTAGAGCACTACTTTTAGTACTGTAGCAGTTAGCAAGTGCACCACGATTTTCTTCCTCCAGCTGGAATGACAGCTAAATTTGTTCCTCGGAAACTAAATGAGTGCTTTTTTAAAATCAAGCTGTAAATAAACGTTTAAAAAAAACGTTCATCCTCACTAAGTGTAACAGTTTATTGTCCTAATTGTTAAATTTACCCCAATGTTTTCATCGTAGCCCGCATGGTTGAATTTTATGTTAACTGAGACCAAGTCAGAAGGCAGTATCTGTTAAGTATTTCATTTTGACCACATACTATATCTTTAGTGAGATGTGAAAATAATCTTTTTAAGAAGATGGTCTGTTTAAGCCATACGTGTCATGAGTTCTTCAAGAGCCCTCTCACGGTGATTTTCATGAACAAGCAGCACTTCTTTGATTGCACTTTGCTGGAAGCCCATCTCATTAAACTGAGTTAGGAGGCGCAGGAACTCAGCAGCCTAAAATACAAATATTTTAGTATTAATACACATTAAATTAGTCAACAAAGGTATAGCTGTGTTTCTGATTTTTGTATCAGTTAAGTAAATCACCTTGCTCTCGCAGTTCTGAAACATCTCTAAGGCCTCCTCTACCTGTGCTTCATCATAGCCCAGGTCACACAGACGGTCACTGGCAACCAGGTATTTTAGGATCTGTTGAGAAAAGGACAAATATGAAAATGACGTGAGAGAGTTCTTTCATAAGACTAAAAAGCTCTTAGAGGAGCAATCTCAAGTGACTCTTACCCAATGGCTCAAGTGTTTGGGATGTATTTAATCAGTTTAAGTCCAACACCCAAAGTGAAGACTGAAAAACACTCGGAGAGGTTATAAAGTGTTCTCGGTGGGGTGGTGGATTTGGTTGTGGCCGTAAAATTACGTTGATCCTAGGGTGGCTGGTTCAAGTCCACCCCATTGCTGAGTTGTGAAATTGATTTTTAAATTTCAGATTTTTTTCAGGTTCAACACCCAAAGTGAAGACTGAAAAGTCCTCTGAGATAGGTGCCCAATACGAAGGGTTCTCGGTGGCGTGATTGATTTGTTTGCGGCCGCAAGGTCGTGCTGGTCCTAGAGTGGCTGGTTCGAAACCACCCCAGCACCCGGAGCATGGGGAAGGAGGAGGGGCAGGATAGGAGAAGGGGGTTTCCAGAGAGTGAAAAGGAGAGGTTATCAAAAATTATGAGTAGCTGTAATTTATTGAAACGTGAGAGTGGGGGCCGGGTGTTTCTTGAAGCGCAAACATTGAGTTATCAAGACCTGGAGCACATGGAGCGAACATTTGGTAACTGCTAAATCATCAACACATTCATTAGATTTTCTGTGTTTCAGGGTTTTGTTTTTTTTAATTGTTAACAAGTGATTTAGCTCAAAACTTGATTCGGTAATTTGCATGCTTCAACTAAACTAGCAGTGTAGGGTAGCTATACCTCTTTCTATACGAAATAAGTACATTTGTGAGAGTGAAAACCTTTTCAACCAGCTTCTTACTACACCACATTTAAATTATGCCAACACATCAATGTATCTCTTAATTGCCAGTTACTGAAGAACTAGAGACAGGTGTAGCTGGGTTAGTTAGCAGATGCATGCAAAATTAGCAAACAAAATAATCAATCTGATGATTGATATTTAAAGCAGCAGTTACCGTAAGTGTTTGCTCCATGTGCAAGGGCCGACTGACAAATATGTCTTTACCATAAAAAATGGTTAAGAGTATATTTTCCTCCATAATTCTACCCTGAACTTACAATCATAAAACAGACGTTTTATTGTGTCATCTGCTGAGGACAACCTACAAATTTCAAGATGTTTGCGGGACAGCATATATTGTGTAGCCTGTAACAATTTGTTACGTACTGCTTCGAATTTAAATTTTGTATTAGATGCTAATTTCCCAGAAAATAAAAATCCTAATTTCTTGGGAAATCGACACAACTGTAAATAGTTAATCTAATGGCCACAAGATGCTGTGGCATGAAAACCCAACAATAACCTCAACACAAGTTCGGACGCTAATGAATTTTGAGGAAGCAGTTCAAACCTGACTGAGAGAATGACTTTTGAAAGAGTACAATGGTAATTAAATCTGCAAAATGTCTGAATATTAGCTCCTGGTAATTACATAATGATTTTGTATTTAACGCTTTTATTAAGGCAACTCTGAGCTTAGTTAAGATTAGAAAACATATCGCTGATTTTAAGTATAAGTCCGCGCAACAGCGTTGATGTCAAAAGTCCCGCCCTCTCTTGATTCTGATTGGTCGGACGGTGTTCCAAAAGTTGCGCTATTTTCACTATTCAGCGCCGAGGATGAATTAAGATTTAAAAGGTCTGACAAAAACCTGATCACCATGTCACCTTGAGCCTCACACCTATACTGATTTTTTTAGGGTTATGGCTTCAATCCTCAGCCCGTGGCCTGTGAAAGCTGCCACCCAGAGGAGAAATTTCCAACCTCCTTCATCTCCTCTTACGTCTTCTCTATTTTCTGTGTCGTATTAATTTCAGTTAAAGTAACTGTTGTCGCCCTTTTACTTGCTCCAACTCCAAATGAAGAACATGAAGAAACCCATCTAAGTCTCACAGAAACCCCACCGTCATTATAAATGCTCACAACCACTGCAACTGGCCCTCATGTATGTGTCCACACTGCTAGTCTTGCTGTTGTAGCAATGCACTAGAAATACTTGCTTATAACTCCCAAGGTCCTACATTAAAAATTTTAAAGTACAGTTTCAGCATCAAAATGCACTTAAGACTACTAAAATAAAAGTAGTAAGAGTTGCTGTTCTGTCCTTATACAGAATAGTCAGTTTCAGAATAACTGTAAGATTATAATTACAGTTATTTTATCCACCCTAGGATCATAATTATTATGTTTTTATGTATAAGCATTACTTTCTCATTTCAGCTGTATTATTGACCTGAATCTGCAAAGTAACTAGTATGTAAAGTTATCAAATAAATGTAGGCAGTGATTAACAATTTATAAACCCAAAACAGTAACTACCTTCTCTGGGCTGCGGTATCCTGTCTTCTGCAGAGCCAGAATAGCTGTGCGTAAGGGGTAGCCATTCTCTGTGACGGTTTCAAGCAGCTCCCTCTCTTCCTGGCTGAGTGCTGACAACAGCTCTGCTGCAGAGTCAAAGAAAACCCCATGAGAGCCACTGGTCCTCAGGGCCTGATTAGAAGAAAAGAGCAGACAAGCATTGTGGGTTATGAAAAATAAGTGAGTAGAAAAGTGATAAAAGTATGATAAATATTCTTCTCAGAGACTCTGACACTGACAAACCTTCTGTCTGCGGTTTCTGACAACAGGCCCAGCAGAGGAGGGTCGCTGCTGCTGCAGTCTGGATGGAGCAGGAACTGTCGGTGGTGTGTTCTGGGAGTACTTTCTGCCCACAGAGACCAGTGAACGCTTCTTCTTGCCGTTTTTCTGCCCGTGGGGGACAGGGCTGGACTCCTGTGACCTGTGCTGCTCCAGCGCTCCCAGAGGTTGTTTGCAGTCTTGAGGGGAAGGTGAAGTGCCTCTGTGGCCTCGGAGTCTCTGAGGTGAGGAAGGCTTACAGTAGTGACTGGAGGGACCAAAGTGCATTTCTTTGACTCTGGAGATTGGGTCTTTAGGTGCAGCGCTCCGGGGACGCTCTCTGCTCTTGATAGGGTGAGGTGCCTCTTCAGGAGAGGAGCAATCGTTATCCTCGTAACCGTCTTCATCCTCTGAGTCAGGTATGAGGAACTTGACAGTGCGTTGGTGCGGCCAGTGGCTGTCTGCAGAGTTCAGGCTGTGACTGCGGGGCCGAAGATCGGAGGCCCACGGCTCACTGCCCCTGAGACTGGACCTGCGACTCACCTGAGGACTGCTAAACATCAGCCAGTAAGGGGGGCAGGATGGGACCTGATAGACTGGCTGCTGCCCAGTTAAAATACACTTCTCCAGGTTGAATTCATACTGCAGACAAAACAAACAAAACTTTTAGGCAACAGCACTGCTAATAATAAGTCATAATGTCTTCAGTGAAAAAGACCTATGGGAAATATTGATCAAATGCAAAGTTTATCACAAAATACCCCAAAGTACTTTTTAACTTTCCAGTAGGAAAACAAAACAGTACTATTACACATGTCCATAATAATGTATCTCGATAATTACTCATTACAACATAAAATGAACCAACTTGAATATTAAAAATACAATGATATGCAAATTGCTACAGGAGAATATTTAACATTTTCTGGGCTGTGGCTAACCTAATATAGTTTAGGAAATGTAAAAACTCAAAATACACTAAAATGGGCTCAGTACTATAAACCACTGATTTCACTTATTTAGCAGCAATTACAAAGAACCTGTGTGATCTAAAAGCCATTGAGTGAGACATAACACCACCAAAGAACAGGTCCCAGAAAGACATTAAAAACAGAAAATTGACCTCAGTTTCTCGCAGTATCTGGGGGCAGTCTGGTACGGTGATATCTGGAGCTGTCACCACCTGTACCTCCTCCTCCAGCGGCCCCAGCAGGCTCTGAAACGGGACATCCTCCAATGTGTTCATAGTCGCCAAAATACGCCAGCAGATGACCTGCATCAGAAGAACCACAAAGAATTTATGATTCTGCAGTTATAGGTCAAATGTGTGCTGTAATGTTGTCAAGTCTTACCTTATTTTCTCTGTGGTTCACAGCGCTCTGAAGCATAGACAGGTGTTTGGAGTAAATGACTGATGCGCAGACTTCATCGTACGTGATAAATCTCTTCATCACTAAGCCTCTGACATCATCATCTGAGGGCTTGTTTACCAATAATAACTCAGACACCTGTTGTTCTCCTATCTGCAAACATGGAGTACAAATAATGGAATATTTAAAAACATCTGAATATAAATATGAACCAGAATAATACTGAACAAAAAAGCTTTTTAAATAGCACTAATACTTATTTATTTTATATTCCTAATGCTTACATTTTACATTCAATACCTGTGCATTAACAGTGTAAGATATACTATAATTTTCCCCTCAATTTAATATTTTTTTAACTGCAGCTTTTTCATCCACATTTCACTTTGACTTTGTAATTTCAATGCGGACTTGAAGGTGGATTATGGAAATGCTGAGGTATTGGGAAACCAGGAACAGCAGGATACTTTCCAGAGATTAGCTGATTACATAAGAAGGACAGCAGTGACAACAGTGTTGTACAATGTTGTGATGTCTGTTGCTGTTGTCTGCAGACAAGTTTAAAAGGTAAAGAACAGTTAAAATTTTGTACAGAGATATACATTTTATTTATATATTTTTAAACAATCACAATAAATTTAAGATTCACAAACTTGTGGGGTTTACATGTTCTGTAACAGACCTCTGAAAACAGAAAAGCAGTTCTGAAACCTGACTGAAAGGAAACTTAAAAGCAAAAGGAGAACAGATCTAGTTTAATCTCATTTTATAGCACAAACAGCATATTATAAAGAGTACAGCAGCGTGGTTCAGTCTAAGAGCATTTAGGTAGAGACTTGATTACAGACATGTGAATTGAGGTACTATTTAGTAACAGGATATTACATCACTACATGTGAGTTTCCAACGCTGGGGAATTATACAAAGAAAGTAAAAATACCTGCTGCTCGGAGGGGTGTTGGATAAAGCAGACTTAGAGGGGCAGCCACCTAAATGTGAAAGAAATTATATGTCTGACGGAAGATTTGAATACCTGATTTGGGAATATATTTCAGTCATGAATATTAGAGGGTAACTACTATAAAACTTCAGAGGATACTTAATGAACACTTTTGAAGTTCCTGAGCTAACCTGCTAATCCTGCTTTGTGAAACAGCCGCCTGATCCAGTCCAGTGATGACAGAGGTCTGTCAGTAAACACATATACATTCCCTAAAGGGTGGGCTAGAAGAGGAAGCGAAACACTGAAAAATAACCATTCTGGTAGTTTTAAAAGGTCACCATTATTTTTCACCTGCTGTGTTTGGTGTGCTGGTGCATTACACTTCACAATATGTTCTCCTAATTAGAGGTCATGTCATACAAACTGCTTACAAATGCTACCTAAGCAGTGTAGCTCAACATTTACAGCCCGATTTCTGTGTGAGCACCATTATTACAATGGTGGTAGAAGAAGAAAAACATCAAAATATTGATGTGCTCATGGAATATTATGCCCTTATGATATAAGGCATTACTTGACATGGTAACATCACATCTACACTTTCTCAGCACCCCCACGTTTTTCAAGTGTACAGTATGATCCCATAATTTCCATTTGCTTCCCTTGCCATTACAGCCCATCACCACAAAATGAATAACTACCTACACATCCTTTCATGAATAAAATTGCATTATCTTTATATAGATAAAATGTTAACAATCCCCAGAGATTGAAATATTTTATAAAGGTCCACTGTGTCAGTGCACCACTAGAGAATTAACGTCTGATGCACAGGACCAAAGGTTTTTACACTCTCTTTAACTTGTTCATCATGAAAACACTCCTCACTGAGAACCAGAAGCCTTCATTACTTCTACTACAATGTCCACAGCTTGTTTGTCAGGGGCTATAATAAAACCCAGAGTTGGTATCCAAGGGCTCATAGTAATCTAATGATTTCAGACAGTACTGTCTTTAGGTGAAATGAGTGTGACGCGTGGTTCAGTTGTTAGCAGCATCTGCCTGTCGAGGCCAGTTTTCCTCCTCGATACCCGAGTCGTATTCCTCTTCTGCTGACTCCTTGGCTGGAGTTCTGAAATTCAAATGGGAACTCCAGTTCAGGTTTCAAAACACACAAATATGGAGACTCAATGTGCTGGGCTTAAGGAATCTGATCTCTAATGTGACACACATGTGGTCCCGTTCTGTGGGCAGAGAGATACTGACCTGATATATCTGGGTTGGGATTTTCCTTGGACAACATCTCTGTCCAGCTCAACAGCCACGATGTCAGAGTGTGGCACCTCAAACATGGGCTCCAGAAGGAGTTTTTCCTATAGAAAAATACATTGTGTCAAATTATTGTGTTACATCACCATTACAAAAAAACATTGGAAATTTTGATATCCTTGGCAAATTCACATACCATGATGGATCTGAGCCCACGAGCCCCAGTTTTTCTCTCCAGAGCCATCCTGGCTATGGCCCTCAAGGCATCTTGAGTCACATTGAGATCACACTGAAACAAAAACACATACCAGATTAATTTCAATTCTAAAAATCCAGTTTACATTTAACAAAGAGACACCTATGTATAATTTCCTTTAAGTTCAAGAAGGAAAGAGGTTTGGTTTGGTGGGGGTGTGTGTGTTTCAGGTGACAGTCAGACACTAAACTATCCTAATCCTTTGAGTTTGAAGGATTTTTAGATGCCAAAACATTGCACAGTGTTTTATAACAACTCACAGGGGCAACTTTTATCTTCTGTTGCAACCATCACAAGATAAATGGTAGAAATAGAGAGTTCACATAATGGTAATCTACCAGGAATGCGCCGTTGCAGGTATTTGACTGGCCAACGCAGCACCTTCCTGGATGACACTGCATTGTGCAAACAACTAAGCCATTATTGATATTTCAGCCAGATATCCTGTCACCCTCTAAGCAAAAACAGCCTTACTTTGTCCATGCTGAACAGAGCCTGGTACTGGGGCACTACGGCGTTGCGTGGTTCAGTCAAGATCCGGACTAGCGTTTCTTCATCCAGGCTGTGCAGCGGAACGACCACGGGAAGTCGGCCAACAAACTCTGGGATCATTCCAAACTCAATCAGGTCCCTGGCCTCGACGTGTTTGAGCAGTCGGTCCTTCTCCTCAATCTCTGCCACTGTGTCTGTCTCACCACTGGTGTTTGCCAAGTCTGCTGCAGCCGCTGCACGGCGCCCTTTCCCCAGGTTGGAAGGAGTCCCAAAACCCAAATACTGAAGGGTCATGAAACATGAGGATTAA
The DNA here is from genome assembly GCA_033238685.1 of Lates japonicus. NCBI lineage: Eukaryota > Metazoa > Chordata > Actinopteri > Centropomidae > Lates > Lates japonicus. Next base: position 3,539,054 of record BRZM01000035.1, read on the forward strand.
GTTAGAGGCGGGAATGATGACAAACAGGAAGTCTTGGCTGAACATCTGCTGGCAGTACATGTGAGCTTTGTTAAATTTACCTTTTCATTCTTTCTTCTGCTAATGATTCTGTCAAGTCCATTGAAGGCACCCGATGCAACGAACAAGATGTTTGTTGTGTCTACCTGCACCGTCTCTCCTCTCAGTTTCCTGGAGTTTTTCTCAGGAACATTGACAATTGTGCCCTCCAAGAGTTTAAGCAAACCCTGACAGAGAGGAAAAGGAAAAAAGTCAATAACACAAGTCTGGGTCACCAATATAAAAATAAATTCTCCTGCTCCATTTTAAATTCAAATTTTGTTCAAGTTTGTTATAAGAATTTCACTGAGCATTAAATGTGTATAAACAAACTGCTGTAAAAAGATTTATTTAGTGTAACTCTGGATGAATACTGACCTGCTGGACTCCCTCTCCACCCACATCTCTCAGCTGATGGATTCCAGGCACGCTGCCAATCTTATCAACCTCATCCAGGAACACAATGCCTGCACATGAAACAGAAGGAAAGGGCAGGACAGGTAAGTTTGACTCATTAACATGTCGTGTGCATAAATATAGCTCACTTCACCCACCACACAGTACTCATCTGTATTCAAAACATTACTATATACATGCAGCACACACAAAATGTGCTCTTTACTTTTGTTGACCCTAGTTTAATCCCATGTTTTTTTTACCTCTTCCTACAATTTCAACCAGATTGAGCCAGAACACATTCTTTGACCATGTAGGGAAAGTGGAGATGTGATATAAACATGCAAATTCAAACCAGTTTAGCCGATTAGTACAGTGATTGATATGAAAGTAAACATGCAGTCTCACTGAGTGATTTTTAAGAGTTGGTGGTGGTTTTAAGGAGTTTACATTAACTCAAACTTGTTGTAATTATATTAGAGAGCATAAGAGACCAGTGAAGACTGAGATGTTATGATGGTTACATTAACATAACAAGACAACAGTTTCAGCAACATATCATAAGGTGGGGATAAACAAAGAGAGTCTAAGTATATTAGATTTTAGGGTAATTCCTTATTTTTATTTAACTTGAAAGTTGCTGCTTGCTGCTGTCAGACAAGTATTACTGTCCTATACTGGACGTTGGCTGAAAGAGGCCACTGCATCACAATGTTCATACTGACTTGAAGTGTTTTTGTGCATTGTTTGTGTCATCTGTCCACACTACGTTTTTTACGGTTTTTATATTTTAATCATCAGTATGCCCATATAATGTGTGAAATAACTGTAAACATGCAAGTGTTCCTTCTCCAGAGGTCTATCAACTGTAATTTGTCAATTTTTGACTGAATGTTGATGTCAGAAAATATTCCACAATGGAGGAGAAAACAGAATTAATGTTTTGTGATATGTGTTGAGGTTTGTTTTTTATGTCAAACATAAAACATAAGGTATGGTTTAAACATGGGAAACTACACTGCTGTTAAATTCAGTCCATCTGCCCACCTTGCTGTGCTTTCTCCACCGAGTAGTTGGCATCTTGCAGCAGTTTAGCAATAACCGACTCGATGTCTTCTCCCACGTATCCAGCTTGAGTTAGTGTGGTGCAATCGCAAATTGCGAAGGGGACATCCAGACAACGTGCCAGTGTCTGTGCCAACAATGTTTTTCCTGTACAAAATTAGAGGGATCATGATCAAATTTCTTTTGGCAGGACAGATCCATATTTACAAATAAGCCACATATTTGGCAGTGTAATTAATAAAAAATCCAGTTAAGCGTCACTGTGCAGTTTTACATTTTAGAACAATGTTGACACAACACTAACCAGAGCCAGTTGGACCTAGAAGTATTATGTTGCTCTTCTCCAGTTTAATGTCAGTGTGTGTGGAGTCCAGGACTTCCCCACCCCTCTTCTCCTGAGGTGCCTGCTGGCTTGCCTGCTGCTGCATGGACGCTCCCAGAGCATTTCCATGAGGGCTGATCCCTGCAATCTGCAGCAGCTCTGTGACAACAAACAAGGCCATAGGGTTAGCTTTGTGACTGAAAAGTATTAACCTGTCTAGGAACACACTGCACCATAGAAAAGCAACTGAATGCTTTTCCTTTAAACACTGCTGTATGATTTAAGCATGCCATTCATTGATGGTGTACGTGTCAATCTGTTGCATAGTTACAGTTTCTGTGTACAGGCTAAAAATATTCATGCCCAAGTCAGTGCCTGTGTGGAGTTACTAAGTGAGGAGGGCTGAACTGAAAATAGCAAAGGTACAGATGTTAATGTAGGTCACTGGGCTACTTAATCTTACTGTGTGGTCAGTCAAAGATTAACAAGTTTCATTTTATTGCTTCAGTAGCTTCTAACTGCACATGGTAAATAGGGAAATTAAACACACATTAACCAGTCACTGCTCCTGCTGTATTTTGTCAAATAATATATACTGTATCACCCTGATGAATCCTTTTCTAATTATTATTATTATTATTATTATTATTCAAGGTTTTTTGTTGAAAGGAAGAAACAAGTCACTGAAAAAGACAAACGCAACAACTGAGGAGCCACAGAGGTCTGTACAGTTTGGCATTTGTGCAACTCATCAAAATAAAAACAAAAAAAATGCTAATTAAGTGCTATGACTTTTGCAGTCACCACTGGCAGAGATAACAGTAACAGTAATGAGGACCAGTCACTTACTTGTGAATCTGTATTCATCCTCTCGTCTTCTCATCTCTAGCTCTACAGGGAGGGGATGAAAGTGCTCAAATCAATATTATCATTTATCATTACCATTATAACATTATCAATGCAACCCTGCAAAATGGTGTATGATAATCATTGAACAAATGCCAAATAATACAGATTATGATTAAAGACACATTATAAACAAAGGCCACAGCTGCAAACTTTTACCAGTTATTATTGCAGGTTTTATGAGAGTAACTCTCAGTACTGTAAACCTTTTAGTCTGTAATTATCAATTATCAAATTATTGCTGTCAGGTGTAATCTTGCATCTCCTAAATGTTTATTTTATCGAAAATTAAAAGCAGCCTTGTCTTCTGGTTATGTTTGTACTTCCTGATTAATTCCAGGGTCATACTCACAACCACATACAGCAGGATACAATTCTATAATTTCAGATAAATTAAAGACTTTGTTGCCCACAATGTTTAAAATAACTTTGAAACAAACCAGAGAGATTAGAAATGAAACTGGAAAGGAGTTACATGTATAAGCATCTATCTACAGACAACAGTAATACTGACCACGAGGTGTTAGAGAGGGCTGTTTCTCCACCTCCACCTGCTGTCGACTCCCAGCAGGGATGTTGTTGTAGATGCGCTTGTAATGGTTGTATACTGCAACTGCTAACACCTTTTTTGCATAGGACTGGCCAACAACATACTTGTCGAGATAAGCATATATCTGAAAAGAAAGGGGAAAAACATATAACAATATGAAGCTAGAATAAAAATCACTATTACAACAGAATGTGTGACACCTAAGGGAAAGTCATTTAAATGCATATTTTGACCATTTTAGTTCCTGCTTCAGTCTCTCACCTTCTTGGGGGGAGGGGGAGGTTTCTGTGCAAAAGCCAGTTTCACTGCCTCCGCAGCAGATTCTGGCTCTTTGTTTAGCCCCTTCTTTGAGTCCGTTTCAGACAGAACCACGAAAAAGTGATGGCATTTCTCACATTTGACAAATCGTGTTGATGCTACAAATGAGTAACACACAAAACAGTCAATGCTGAAACATTTCAAAACCAGGTTGAGAAAAATATTGAAGACGTTTACAGGTAAACAATTTTTCAAGGTTGCTTGCTCCCAGCACTGCCTCTGGTACTGTGTATGAGCTTTCAATACATTTAGATGACTGGCTTCTCTCAATAAATGACTTATGACCAAGCTGCATTATCACTGCTGGAGTGTATCTGGTTACCATCAGATGATGACAGATTGCTGCTTCTGTGTATGATGAAGCAGAAAACAGACCCCATCACCTTTTTCACATTTTGTTATGTTGCAGCCTTATGCTAAAATCATTTAAATAATTTTTTATCAGTTTAGGTATGGGACAGTGTGCCCCAGTACAGATCAATGTTCAGCTCAGTCTGTCTGTTTTCTGTATATTAGTTGACAGTATTTTGTGTAAAAATGAACTTTTTTACACTGAAGTAATAAACTAACTTCCACCTGATCTCCTGTGGTCTATAAGAGAACATAACTGACATGTCTATCAGCAACACATGAACAGCACACTGCAAACCACCTCTCAACTTGGGAGAGTTTGTTCCAGACAAGGAAAAATGATCACATGCAAAAATATACCTGGGTAGCTACAGGTGCAGTAAGCAGCACTTATGTGTGGGGGGTAGGATGTAGCCATTTCTCTGTACGTAGTCGTTATAAAAATGTGCAAATAAACAGTTAAAGAAGTGGCAAGTCATCTTACACCTGTGCACGTATACACTGTTCCTTTAAGTTACTTTTATGTTACTTGTGGTGAGGGGTTGTCAGTGTGCAAAGTAGACGCACCCCTGGGCAATCACTGAAACAAACTTCACAATGTCAGTCTCAGAAAGTAACAAAAACAAACCAATGCAGAAATCGCTAATCTGATAGTTATAAAGGTTTCTAATCCAAACTGCACCTCTGAGTTTGAAGCAAGCAGCTGCTTATAAACTCACACAGTTGATGTTATAACACAGAGCAGAAATTGCTTGTTAGACAACAATAAAACCATCTCAGTGTTTACTTTAACTATTTATATGCTGTGTGTTTACACTACTATGTTTATAATTCTTTCAGTCCACCCCCCAGGGCTTCTGCCACAGAAAAAATTTTGCTTTAAAAGTAGACATTTTTTTCCAAAAAAATAACACACATTTCAGCACAGAATCATGAATGAAAATGATCTTTTGTCCATGTATCCTGTATTATCCCTCCCTTTTCTTTATTAAATTCAGCTAATGCACAAACCATCACCTCTATTTTATTTCTTCTCCTCAACCACATTTCTTCTAGCAGTGATAATGCCAGCTATTCAAGTAAGTACACAGTGTTTTCATATTTTACACACAGAACTGCTCTCATTATGTGTAATCTCTTTCTTATTCTTTTATTTTTTTAATGTTCAATAAACAAGTATTCATTACAACCACTATCTCAGCTCACATTCTTCTACCCATGTCAACAACAAAACAGACACTTTCCTCAAATACCTAAAGGCCTCATTCATTCATACTCCTGTTGATTTTAAAGGTTCTACTTGCACTTTTCAACCAAAATGCACATTAGATCATATGTTTTGTTACATTTGTCCAGCGTTCATAAGTCTACTCACATACAAAGGTCTCTACATGTGTGCAGGGATCTCCACATTTAGGGCAGCGGAGCTGACTTCCCCCCTTGCCTGATCCTCCAGAGCCAGATAGTCTCTTCCCTTCACTGATGCTTTTCTGTGTAAACATGATATCAAATTACGTTTTTACCGTCTATTCCTCGTACAAAATGGTGTGGTGTTCTACAGTGGAAGACGGCTATGAGTGAGATTTATCCTGCCAGAAGATTACCTTTCCACCATCACCGTCCTTTGTTGTCCCATCTTTAGAGGCATAGCAGACAGCAGTCTCTGAAAATGACCTCACCCGTACCCGGGTGGGTAACGGAGTTTCCCTAGACCCCTGACGACTCAGAGAAAAGAACTGAATCCGGGAGCAGGACAATCCTGTAACAAACAGCAACATCAGTTTTGATTGCTAACACTGTTGTAATTTAATGGTCAATTATCATTTCACTCATTTCTTTGACATATATGACAGGGTGCTTCATATCTATAGGCTTTGGATTATTGGTCCAACAAAACAAGATATGAGAAGATGTCACCTTGGGCTCTTTTTTTTTAACTCTTCAATTTTTAATCAATTTATCAGTTAAACAGCAAAATCATCTGCAAAAGAACTGATAGCTGCAGTTGTTAGTTTCAGCTCTACATGTATCACTGGGGAGAGTGACCTAATTTAGCTCATGACACATCAGATCAGTCATAAAACCAACATAATGACCTGTAACTATGGTCATATCAGTTAAACATGTTGCATATTATCAAGAGCAACTGTTCATAGACAGGGCCATAGAGTCCATGGTAATTAATTGTACTGTAGCTCTTGTACATTTTGTATTTGGCAATAACTGCTAAAAGTTTTCCTTTTTTCCATCATGTATTATTTACTTTAACAACTAAGTAACAACAGTGATGATCTCTGGCAGGCTGGTTGATGTAGAGGTAAAAACTCCAGAGACACTTGAGGTATGAAAATCAACTTTTTCTGTCAGACCAGTGTGTTTTTCGACCTTCATCAGGGTCAGGGTCAAGGTCAGGGATGGCACTGATACAACCAGTGGGTTTCAGCTTGTAGCCTTCATCAGGGTTGTCCCTGACCCTGAAGAAAACCACAACATATTAGTCTGACAAAAGTTGATTGTTACACAAGTGTTGCTGCACTTGTTACATCTACAGACCTTTTCCCTTCTCCATGCAGCTTGAAAGTAGCAGAGGTTGAGCCAGAATGACCTAACTCTCCATCTACAGGCGGCTTGATGAAACAACGTAACGTAGCTGTAGCTACATAACACTCACTTTTTGCGTGTTTTTATTCGTGTTACTACCCCCCCAAAATTTAGTGAGAGCTGTACAACTCTATGAAAAGCTGAGTTATGTAACAACGTTAGCTTAGCCGTCGCTATTTAACTCTTAAAGTGACTTTCCCACCTGTTGTTGATGTTACATGACTGTCATAACAAGCAGTGATCTGGGTTAGCTGGAGACCTACTTCACAGACTGGAGCAAACAACACAATGTCATGAAGCTTTATCCAGCTCGCAGGGTGTGCACTGCTTTCCCTTTCTTACCTCTGTGGGCAGTGTTTAGGAACAACCTGGCAGCCGAAGTGCAGGGACAGGACATAACTCTTCTTTTGGCTAAAAACCCTGAAAAATACACATACAGTCAACACGGTGCACAGAGAGTAGGAGGTGGCTAAATTAGCTGGTGGCTAACAGACAGCTGTGGCAAACAGAAGGGGCCGGTGTCAGCGTTAGAAACATTTCATAACTTCAACGTCACTGTTAGCATTAGCAAAGCAGGTCAGCATTTAGTGAAGGTGGTCGCCAGTTCTGCTTATAACAGCTGAACTTAATCTTGTTTAAACCACATGAAATGTACTGACGGATTGGGCCATCACGGATAAGCACCTCCGGTTATCTGACGCTACAGCAAAATAAACAACGAAGCTAGCTAGCTAGTTTAAATAAACAGGTAACAGTTAGCTACATGAGCTAGGCCCCGGCCAGAGCCACCTAGCGTTCCAGCAAGTGGAAATGACAAACAGCCCTGGCAGGACAGACAGTGCTGCACAGTGGTGTGTAGCTTGGTGGCTTTACCCTACCCCCAGGCCTCATACCCTAGCTCAACTCTAACATTACAGCAGTAAATGGCGAGGCAACATGTAACCAGCTTGCTAGTTTTACTCACAGGGCACGATGAAACCAGTCGCTTCTTCACACAGCCCCCTCGGAAAAACAATTTTTGCTAAGTCACAGCCGCTTTCGCTCTGTTGTTTTAGTTTGACAGGTCAGTGTATCATACTAATGTCACAGTACCTATTGCATTAACTGGGTCGCGGTGGCTTCTTTAGGCCGCTGTTTCCCAGGTGGGACACGACCCAAAGTGATGTAACGCTAACGCTCGCTGGTTATGAACTAGGTCGGTTACCCGGCTAGCCAGCTAGCCTGCGCTCCGGGTACAGTAGTTAGCAGAAGTGAGTTAATCAGTGTAATCGGTTTAAGTAATATGGAGGTCTCGTTAATGTCTATGGAGCTCACAGCCATCCAGATCTTTTGAGATCTGCTAATCCACAGGAGGCGCTAACGGGGATGATCGCTGGTGCGTTCAAGTGATCCTCGTACTGCGTACAGTGAACTTGTGTTGCGTTTGGGTGATCCTCGTACCTGCGCCCTAACCGTAACAGTAATTGTAATTGTAAGATTTATTTATACAGGACTTTTCAAAATAAAGCTACAAAGTGCGTTACATGATTTTCAACAGAATTGCAACATTAAGAGCTCGAACTTTGGCGGTAAAATTTAACATTTAAAGAGGAATAAAATCAAATGAAATTGAGATAAACAAACAATAAAAACAGCAATAGCTAAAAACAATAAACAACATGTTTGTTACCAATCACAGAAATGAACACCGTCTCAAACTGAAAATTCCCAAACATTGAATTCTAAAAATGAACAACACTATGTCATGACTTATTAGGCATATTTATTGAATGGAATCACATGGTGGTATGTCATTAACTTAAGATAGAGTCCCAGTAGACATGAGTAAGCTGATCTAGTTACCCAACCAACTATATTGTATAAAATGCATGACACAGCAGCAGTCAAGCATATTAGGTTACATCACACATAGACCTTTCACTGAGATGTAATTGAATTACTGAGAAGTTTCAGAAGTCCATTGTACTTAATTCAGCAACAAAGGGAAAAAAGCAGTGCAGTGTGAGCAGTCAACCAGTTTTTTCTCAGATAATTGCAAATCAGAGAAAAGCTAGTTCTGGCAAGATTATGTAACATCCTGTATCATTTCAAGCACATACTGCCACTTGATCTTTGGGAATAATCCCCTCTTTGTGTAAATCAATGTTATTGAGAAAGTTAACGTGGCCCTCAAGTATAATAGTGGCAATTAAAATGGCTTTTTCCTGTCACAAATGTGCTTGATGATGAAATAAACAGTAACATGTAACATAATGTTCTTTCCCCATGTCTATTCTCTGCTCTCTCTGTATGCTCCAAACCCGTTTTTCAACATTTCAAGTCTGGTCTCAAACTAATTTAGGGGATTTTTTTCTCTCCAAAGACAAGGTCTCAGCCCTGCTGCACAGGCGCTAACTTGATGAGAATACAGCTTTCATAAGAGGTAAATTCCAGTGCTTTTGTCATGGCTGGATTAGTTGTCAGAGGGTCCCGTGGCAGAAGTTGGCTATTGGTTGCCTACTGACCACCACCACCTCCTGTCATCTGAGCATTTATATATTGTGTCACCTGCAAGTTTCCATCAGACAGACTAACAAGATAACCTAAAAATGCAGAACCTTCTTAATTGATGTTGTACTTTAAACTATCTGACAAATTACCAAAAAAAAAAAAAAAAACTATTGACAGACAGAGAAATTTGGGGTTTTGGGGCCACTGGGAGTCTGGGGTCCCAGTGCAGTTGCGCTCATCTGAGGCTCTTAATCCTTCTTCTTTGTGTTTCCTTATGTCATGTATCAACTGTGTATATGCAATATCACACCATACACATATATTACTTTGACCATTCATCCATTATCTATACCGCTTATCCATTAAGGGTCACAGGGGGATGGAGCCTATCCCAGCTGACACTGGGCCAGAGGCGGGGTACACCCTGGACAGGTCGCCAGTCCATCGTAAGGCCAACATATAGAGACAGACAACCATTCAGATCCCACACTGAAAAGCCCCGGGCGAACCGGGGAACCTCCTTGCTGTGAGGCAACAGTGCTAACCACTGCACCACCTTGCCGCCCTTACTTTGACCATGAACATGAAAAATGAATTTAAACAATTTTCTGAGAAATTAGGGAGAAGCACTTTGTCATATGACTCTAACATAAACAGAGTCTTTCACTTGTATTTTTGCAAAACCAAAAAGCAGATTGTTGCAGCTCTGAGAATCTCAACAAAATTATTAAGAGATACAGAGTCCAAATTTCCCACTACCATTCTTCATATCATGCTGCATAAATCCAGCATTGTGGTCTCTTGGTGTGAACACTTGTAGGGTTAGGGCAACCAGCAACTTCATCCTGTGTCAAAATCAGATCATTGTCTTTTGAAATTCATATAAACAAATTGTTATTTTACAAAATTATTTTATTGCTCATTTCACAAGGTTTTTGGTTATTTTTAGGTCACTCTGAGTTTAACTCTGCAGGTTCTCACACTGCTGTTGTCCCACATATACAAAAGCTTTCTGTTGGGATAGTATGACAGCATGGCCAAGATGCCATTACCTGGCCTTAAATCAATATTTGCATCTAAAGGACTTTCTCTCTTTAGATCAAAGGCATATGTCACTCTTCTGTCACTGTCATCTGTAAAATAAAGCACCCCACATACAATGAAAGCATTTCCTGCTTTGGTTGTAGGGTAGGCAGTGTTAATGACAGACTCTATGGACAATGTGTCAGGGTTGAGCTTTGCAACCATCGTATTATCATCTGTATCTGATGCAAAAATGACCCACAGTCCATTTTCATCCACAGCAAACTTGAAGTATGTCTTAGAGTGGGTGAAGAGGTAAGTCAGGTTTTTATATCTGCTGTTCGCCACAGTCAGTGTGTGTGTTCTCCTGGAGTTCAGGCTAAATCTGTAAAATCAAAAAAATTGATCACAGGAATACAAAAGACACATTACATAACACAAACAAAGAGCAAACTCTTGTGTTGTGTTCAACACAAACACTTACTTTATAAGCTTGTTTGTTCCTGCATTGTGGAAGTAAAATGACCCCTTGTAAACAACATGGCCGCACCCCTGGTAGTACCTCCCGATGTCTATAGTTTTGTTGCTCGTGCTCTGAAATGCTGCAATGTTCTCGTACTCCACCAAAACTCGACCTGGGCGAGAGAAATGTTAATATGTTAAATCCACAATAATTCACAAAACTCTCAGATGAGTGATGACAGAGTGACGTTTGCTGTGGAAATTACCTGAAAAATGATGTGTAGTGTGATAAATCATCCAGCAAATACATCCGACATCCAGGCTCCAAAAGTGCTTTTCATTTTGGTCTCTCTCTCTGAACATTTTATATTTTTAATTTTGCACTCTAAATAAATAAAGATATACATTTTAGTATTTGAACAGTATTTGAAAAGTTATTAGATAGATGGATAGATAGATAGATAGATAGATAGATAGATAGATGGATAGATAGATAGATAGATAGATAGATAGATTTTTCTAACCAGTTTTTGTCCATTCCTCACTGGCTGTCACATTGATCTTGTTCGCAGTCTGGTGCGGATAGGAAGAGTCTAAAGAAAAAGGAAGAGGAAGAAAAAGGCCACTTCTTATTTTCACATAGTTTAAAAAGATAATGGATGTTTATTCTGTTTGTAGCCAACATAACTGGTAAGAAATACTCTGTGATGGATGGGTTTTGAGAGAAAAGACAGAGACCTTATAAAGTAAATCAAATTTGTAAGTCAATACTTTAAGCAAATATGGTACACAAGACTGTTTCTTACCGCTTTTCATGGCTGTATCTATAATGTTTCCACTGATATTTAAAGTTTCCCTCATTTGAGCCAGTTCCACTGAAAGTGGAAAAAAGAATTAAATGAAACACATCTACCACAGATAGATACATACACATACTAATGGTGTTATAGTACAAAAGACAAAAGTGAATGTTTTCAGGCCATTGTTATTTTTACATATAATTCAAAACACATTATTTCCCACCTGTTGATGATCTTACTGGTGCCTCTGTGACATGTCCTGTATTATTCAAGGTGCCGTGGCTGTCATCCCGATGATATGATACTGAATCTAGAACATAAAATAGTATTGGGATTAACGTGTTTTTTATCATATAGTCAATGTTAGGTTTGTCTTTAAAGTTCCCCTGCTGTTCAAAATGGTTGATTACCAGGTTCCTTTTTCATGTTTAGAAGTTTCTCAGAGTCAGAAACATTCAAGACATCTCTGGTGTCGTCAGGTGGACGTGGTGTTGGTGATTCTGCAGAAAGAAAGATGAGATTCAATTTGAAAAGATGTACAGACATTAAATATAAATGCCAAAATTCACAAAGTTTACTCACCAGTTTCTGTCTGTCTCTTGTCGCCAGTTAAATTTGGCTCGTTGTCCTGGGAGTCTAAAGAAATAACATTTCACATTTTTTTCATATAGGATAAACTTTAAGTAGTGCATTGTTATACTAAATATACCATATTGAAACTTAAATGATACCAGTCAGTCAGCTAGTATACAGGATTTGAACAGTAGCTTGTACATGATTGTGTACGACAGTTTCTTACCACTTGACATGGGTGTTTTAATCACAATTCTGCTGCCATTGAAAGCATCACTGTTTTCGTCTTCAGAAAGTGGGACTGTGGAAGAAAATTTTAAAAATTAAAATAAATAAAAAGGAAATGGTCACTCACTTAATGCATAATACTACAAACAGTATTTCCTACCTGTTAATACTTTTGTTGGTGTCCCTGTAATATTTTCCGTGTTGGAGTCATTCAAGGTGTCATGGCTGTGGTCTTTATGAAATGATACTGACTCTAGAAAATGAAAGTTATTTAGTTTAATGTTCTTTTCATATAATCAAAACACAGTTTTTTTTTAATGCATCCTGCATTCAGTAGAACACCACAGAGGCTGTTTTCACCAAGTTTCAGCCAGAGAACTTAGAACCACTGAAAACATTTTTTCAGAGATTAGAGATTTTGTACAAATGCTGCACTTGAATTATGGCACAAAACTGTGGAAAGTATATTTTTGTATAAGTACATTTGCTAATGTACTTAAGTACACTTTTGAGGTACTTCTACTTTACTTGAGTATTTCTGAAACTACAACAGTGAAGAGGCGTGTCAGTGAAGTCTTTCAGTCACTCTGATGTTTACTCACCAGTTTCCTTATCTGTGTTTGTGAGCTCCTCTGAGTTTGTAAAATTAAAAACATCTCTGGCTTCATCAGCTGAATGTGGTGTTGGTAACACTGTGGAAAGAAAGATGAGTGACTTATGATGATAAGATCAAATCTGTGTGTACAAACATTTCATGAATGAGTTCCAGTATCTCCTACCTGGTAACAATTGAATTGGAGCCTCTGTAACATTCCCTGTGTTGGTTTCAATCCAGGGGTCATGTCCATAGTCTGGACGAGGTGATACTGACTCTGTGGGAAATAAAACAGAATTAGGTCAGCTGTAAGTGTAGTGCAGTCTGATTCACAGGTTGAGATTTAAGTGTGATGAATGAACTAGAATCAGTGAAGCAGTCTGTCAGTGGCATCTTCTATCATTCATAATGCTTGTATACCAGAAGCTAAACACACAAGCAAATTGGTCAATACTGACACTAAATACAGGATGTACAGTATGACAGTTTCTCACCACTTGTCATTGTAGAATCAGTGATATTTCCACTGTCTTTGAAGGCATCACTGTTACGAGCTGAGTCTACAGAAAGCAGGGCTGTAGAATGAAATGAGACATTACATTACAAAGACTAATGATGTTGTGCAGAGCCTCTACAGGAGATAAATATGGGATACTTTACAATAACAATTAAAAACACTTTTACATATAATTCAAAACACATTATTTCCCACCTGTCAATAATTTTACTGGTGTGTCTGTGACATTTCCTGTGTTGGTATCATTCAAGGTGTCGTCCCTGTCATCTGGATAAAATGATTCTGACTCTAGAAAATAAAATAGTATTGAGATTAACATGTTTTTTTCCCACATTGTCAAAGATAAGTTTGTCTTCAGTTTCCTTGCTGCTCAAACTTTTGTTTACCAGTGTCTATTGTTGTGTTTGTAAGTTTCTCAGAGTCAGTAACATTAAAGACATCTCTGGAGTCATCAGCTGGACGCGGTGTCTGTGACTCTGCAGATAGAAACAAAAGATTTAACTAGAAGAGTCCATACAGGCATCACATTAATGCCAATAACATCAAAGACTCACAAAAAGCCTGAGTCACAGTTATGTTTTTTCCCACATAGCCAAAGTCTCTCTGCAGGTCAAAATGGTTGTTTACCTGGTTCCATTTTTGTGTCTAGAAGTTTCTCAGAGTCAGTAACATTCAAGGCATCTCTGGAGTCATCAGTTGGAGGTGGTGTCAGTGAATCTGTAGAAAGAAATAAAAGATTTAACTAGAAGAGGTGCTACAGACATCACACGAATGCCAATAACATTAAAGAGTCACAGAAAGCCTATAATCAAAGTCATTAACTCATATAATTGTTGTGTACTATATGTGAATTCTGGATTATTTCCTACCAGTCATGTTCATTGTCGACCAGTTGATGTTTTCTGCATCAGTTTCATTGAAGGCCTCTCTGGTCAGGAGAGGAGGAGGTGAATCTAAATATGTAGCACAAGAGAAATGGAAAGTTAACCTTTGCATTTTGTTTGTACTTTAAAACTACTGATCAAAATAATAAGTGGTGCTCAAATATATGTGCAAAAAGTCAGTGGCTACACCAGTCGTGTCAAAATAATGATCAACTATAAAATGTTGAGAGCCAACACTTTATCCTGAAGCATATGGATGGATATGGATTATTTCCTACCAGTCTCAACATTCAAGACATCTCTGGAGACATCTTTACAGACATCACATTAATGCTAATAACATTTAAGAGTCACAGAAAGCTTATAATCATTGTGTACTATATATAAATTCTGGATTATTTCCTACCAGTCATGTTCATTGTTGACCAGCTGATGTTTTCTGTGTCGGTTTCATTGAAGGCCTCTCTGGTCAGGAGAGGAGGAGGTGAATCTAAATATGTGGAGGAAGAGAAATGGAGAGTTAACTTGTGTGACTTTAAAGCTGTTGCAACACTGTCTGTGGATATGGATTATTCATAGGAACCATTGCATTAAGATGAAAATATTGTATTTCATCATATTTTGGTGAAACAGGTAAAACGGGTTTGTATGGATATGAGATTAAATATCCTCTGTAAGGGGACTGAAATACTGCTTGAGCCTTTCAGTCACTCTGATGTTTACTCACCAGTTTCCTTATCTGTGTTTGTGAGCTCCTCTGAGTTTGTAAAATTAAAAACATCTCTGGCTTCATCAGCTGAATGTGGTGTTGGTAACACTGTGGAAAGGAAGATGAGTGACTTATGATGATAAGATCAAATCTGTGTGTACAAACATTTCATGAATGAGTTCCAGTATCTCCTACCTGGTAACAATTGAATTGGAGCCTCTGTAACATTCCCTGTGTTGGTTTCAATCCAGGGGTCATGTCCATAGTCTGGACGAGGTGATACTGACTCTGTGGGAAATAAAACAGAATTAGATCAGCTGTAATTTTGTTAGGCAGGATGTGGTCATACAGTAAAATCTGATTCATAGGTTGGGATTTAAAAGTTGGAATAAATGGAATAAAACAAACTAAAATCAGTGAAGTGGTCTGACAGTAAACACACAAGTAAATTGGTCAATACTGACACTAAATACAGGATGTACAGTATGACAGTTTCTCACCACTTGTCATTGTAGAATCAGTGATATTTCCTCTGTCTTTGAAGGCATCACTGTTGCGAGCTGAGTCTAAAGAAAGTAGGGCTGTAGAATGAAATGAGACATTACATTACAAAGACTAATGGTTTTATTATGCAGAGCATTTAACTGGGGACAAACAATGACAATTCAAAACACATTATTTCCCACCTGTCAATAATTTTACTGGTGTGTCTGTGACATTTCCTGTGTTGGTATCATTCAAGGTGTCATCCCTGTCATCTGGATGAAATGATTCTGACTCTAGAAAATAAAATAGTATTGAGATTAACATGTTTTTCCCACATAGTCAAAGATAGGTTTGTCTTCAGTCTCTCTGCTTCTCAGAACAGTTGTTTACCAGCTTCCATTGTTGTGTCTATTAGTTTCTCAGAGTCAGTAACATTAAAGACATCTCTGGTGTCATCAGCTGGACGCGGTGTCTGTGATTCTGCAAAAAAAAAGGGATTATATTCAACTAGGAGAGATAGTACCGACATCATACTAATGGCAATAATATTAAAGAGTCACAGAAAGTCATTAACTCATATAATTGTTGTGTACTATATGTAAATTTTGGATCATTTCCTACCAGCCATGTGCATTGTTGACCTGCTGATGTTTTCTGTGTCTGTTTCATTGAAGGCCTCTCTGGTCAGGAGAGGAGGAAATGAATCTAAATATGTGGAGGAAGAGAAATGGAAAGTTAACTTTTGTTGTTACCCTGCTGACCATGAGGTCAGGAAGAGAAGAGGTGGATTATCCTCCAGCAGGAGTTAGAGAAGTTTCTTGGGATGTTTCTGATACTTTTTGACACCATCTTGAAAACTGAAAAGATTTTTAGGCATAACTAAGACTTTTATTTTTTATTTAGGCTTTGATGTAATTTCTGTGAAGAGGTTTTTGGCAGTGACGATGAAACGTGCTGGTTTAGTTTTGATAAATATTCTGAAGAGATTTTCTCACCCATCACCCTTTTGGTTTGATGAACATGTCCTCTAGTCTTGTTTCTCGCTTTATTAGAAAGACAGGCATGACATGCTGGACCAGGTGGGCCTGGTGGACCTGGTGGACCCCTCGGACCAGGAGGACCTTCAAACATACACACAGCTACAAGTAAGACGAGTGAAAATGACCCAATAAACCATGCTGCTGGTCAATTACATAGGCTCTTTACAACAACAACAAATAAGTCTTGGCGGAAGACTCATGTAGTCTGACTGACTGTGAGATGTGATGTCTCCTCCCTGTTAGACATGTTATTCATATCAGGTTCAAGTATGATGTCATCCCTCACCCTCAACGAGAATGTCGTTGCAGGTTTCACCTTTCAGTCGGGGAGGCCCAGGGTCTCCTTTAGGTCCAGGTTCTCCTTTTTCACCAGGGGGTCCTACAGTATTGGCAGATTTGTTATCATTAGTTCAAAAGAATAAGTCCAAAAATGCAAACTAACAACAGGTTAATCACGTGTTAATTGTAGGATAGTGAACCTGTCATCAGATGATGAAACATGAAACAAAAAAAAAAGAAAAATGCAACCCGTGCCAATCTGTGATGCCTTCAGGGAAAACGGAAATGCTTCAGTAAATGAGTGAAGATAAACACATCGTCCACAAAGTGACTCTTGTTGCAAACAGCTGAAAAATTCCCACAAACTACAGCATAATCAAGGTGTAATCATCCAGTAAACAGCGATGTGGCCGCTATAAACAAAGTTTCTTGTAGACAGTGAGTGGGACGCTCATGTTATGCAACCACAGCTGTACAATGGAAGACTGTTTCAAACTTGAGACTGACTTCTGTTCCTGAGTTTGTCTTTGATTTCTGATTCACACTCTCACACAGGGTTGGTCTAAAGGGATGGATTATTAGATTTGTGAGACTCAACAGATCTCTCACCCCTTTTTCCTCGTCTCCCCTCGGGCCCCGGCACACCCTGTGGCCCCGGTGAACCAGCTCTACCAGGCAAACCTAATGACAAAAATACTTTGTTATGGTGAAACAAATTGAGCTTAGTTTAAGTGACTGCTGCAGATACAGTGTCTGTTTTTACCTGGAGGTCCAGGTGGACCTGGAAAAAAAAAGATAATATATCAGACAAACTGAATACAGCAGTAACAGTAACCATAAAAATCACAGAGCTGCAGTGGAGAATATTTATGAAGCGCACCTGTTAAACAAACTCCTTCAGACTTGCTACACAGGTCAACGAAGGCTTTGACCTGAAATTAAGAAAAACAGAGAGACATAGTAAAATAGATGTTAACTGTAAGTACACTTCAACAAATGTAGGAAAGTCCTGTATAGCTGAGCAGAAATTGTGGCATTCTGGCCTTTTAATCACTTGGAAACAATCAGTTTTTATTGTGTCATGTCCTGATAACTGTAATAGTGGCTCTCAGCATCAAGAGAAAAGATTCATCTATTTTAGTCTCAAATTGTTCCCTTTATTAGAACTGAAACAATTATAGTTGATTGACATAATATTAACTGGCAAAAACTGTGATAATCAATTAATGGTTCATATAATTTTTCAAACAAAAATGCACTTCTTTCAGCTTCTCTGATGTGAATGATTGCTGGTTTTCTTTGTATTCTACAATAGAAAAGGGATTATTTTTAGGTTCTAATTGAAAAAAACAAGCAATTTGAAAATGTCAGCTTGTGCTCTGGAAAGTTGCATTGAGCATTTTTTACTATCTGTCATTTGTTTAAACGATTAGTCAGTTAATCTAGAATGTAGACTGTATGTAGATTGAATGTAGATTAACTGATAATGAAAGTAATAGGCTGCAGCCCTACCAACTGATATGATTACAAAGTATAGTTACAGAGTGAAGTCCATATCCATCAGGCCAATAATGAAACTAGGCTTCATTTTGGTCAAATACTTGTGCATCAGTGATAAATTAGTTGTACAAATACACAGTAGCACCCTCTGAGGAAATGCCAGGTCCCAGAAGATGTGAGTACGGTTGAGGGAGGAACAGGCACCAGTCATGCTCCACTACTCAAAGTATTTATCCAGGAAACACTCAGTGGAAAAACAGACCTCTTCTTAATCACTGCAACAGACTCCTGGATTCTTTGCATTACATGGACATGTTTCTTATCCCAAAAGGGAAAAGAGTAAACGTTTAATTAGGGGTGAAAATGTTGATTCCTCCCCTGTTCCCCCTCATAATAACAGTAATCAGAACTTCATAAACCTGTTTTTTTTTTCTTCATATTTTACAGTAGAGTGAATTAACTGTAATATTCACAATCTCACAAAAGAGATTCAAGCATTTTGGTGTCTTACAGGAACCATGGAGTATGTCATCAGCATCAGCGTATCCTTCTCGTCTTGACTTTGTGTCGGTTTTCCCCCCTGGTTCCTTCTGCTGCGGTGGAGCGTCTTCAGCTCTCCAGCCTCTCCGGGGTCCGTGGACAGGAATCCCGCCTGCAGCTTACAGCTCTGTGTCAGCTCCTGCATCTGGGCGTCCAACCTGACCAGCTCCTCCGCCAGCTCCCTCTGCCGAACCAGCAGAAGCATTAAACCCGCAGAGCACAGGAGCAGCAACAGCACACACATCCCCGCCAGCAGCACCTTCCACGCGTGAAAGCCTCCACCACTCTCCTTCATGTTTGTGCCCTGTTCCCTGGCACTCCGCTGCAGAGTGATCGTGGCTCTGAAATTCACAAGCACATACAGCACATATCTGAACACCTGCCAACAAATGACACATCAGGGGGAAACCATGCTCCGTCTGTTGGAGAGGAATAAACATGTCAAAATCTGTCTGTAACTACTGGGCTAGCCACACTATGCGTTGCGCAACAACAAGCATCTGGGAAACAGTTACAGTAAAATCTGTAGGCTTGCTTGATTTAGAAGCAGCTAATGGACATATTTCCAGAATGACGTACCCTGCAGACAGTGTGGTGCTTCTCATCTTTCTAGTACTCTTCCTGTCAATATTGTCACCAACCCATCCCACACAAAATTACATGGAAGTGGAATAAATAAGTTGTGAACAAAGGAAACATTCTCTGGATCTACAAAAGAGCTTTCAGAGCGCTTTCAGTAACAGACTGTGAGAGTGTGAATGTGCATGTGCATGTGTGTGTGTCAAGATATCCTTTTTAAAAAGAGGTTTTGATGCTTTCTATTTATCTGGGTAAAAGCACTTTCAAATAAAGAATCAGTGTTACATATTTTTTCTCAACTTGAATTGGTGTGAAAGAAACTCTGAAGAAATCTTCCCCAATCTGAAAAAAGTCCTTATCATTCCAGCTCAGTCTCAACTACAATGGAGAGAACAAGTCTTTCAGCCAATCAGGGATAAAAACCCCTACCTAAATGTGAGGCCAATATTCTTGATCAACAGCATACCAGCTATTCAAAGGTACTGAGCTTGAGAGACAGCTCTTTATAAGCACACAGCCTCTGAACAGTTTTCCCTTTCATGTTTGCATTAGTGCTTTCATACACTGAAGTAATACAAAGAGTCTACATGAAATTCTTAAGATGAAGCTATTAAAATGATTTTAAAAATAACATTTTCTCATTCCTCTGCTTCCCTATCTGAACTGTTGAGCAAATCCCTGCTCCCTTTGACACAGGTCAGTCTGACCCAGCTAATTAATTTCCCCTTGAAAAGCCTCCTCGGTTGATGAATCGAACAGTGGGGTTTCTTTATTTTGAACAAAGCTAAACACGAAGTAAGCCCATCTAAAAAAATAATGCAGAGTACAACCCATGAAAGGGTTTTGCATTTCTTATGAATAAAAAAAACACTTTTTTCTTGTTCTTTTTGAAGCTGCTTTGAGGTTTGGATCTGCACAGCTATCTGGCCTGTTCAGTGTTCTGCCGTGTAATGGTACTTGTAACCCCCAAGTGGCAGTGTTTCTAAGCAACCAGTAAAGTGAAGGCTTAACCGAGGATTTATAAACACTCGAATCACTGTGATTTATTTGGTAGGAGGATGCTGATCATCTTTAAAACCAGTGGACGAGGCACCAGTTTCTCTTGAGGCTGCAATCTAACTTGAGAAGGACAAGAGAAGTAAGTATCATTAATAATTTGATAATTTATTATTGGACAAATCTAATAATTATGGTGATTTAGAACAGTCACAAAATTACTTTAAAGATACTGCTTTAATGTTTTAAATCTGAACTTTTTACTCAGGTGAAATTAAACCAGGAAAAACACAAATATTCAGGAATGCAGAGTTCAAAGGGGAAAAAACTTTAATTATTTTTGATTGATAGCATGCACAGGTTTTTGCATAGTTATCTCAATTTTGAAGTAGGTGAGTACAAATGTAAAGCAAAGTGCACTGCTTTCATGTTTAATAACAAAAGGAGGGGATAATGATTCACTGATATTTCCTACATGAAGCCACAGAAACTTCTTACCATCACTCAAGTAAATCCCTGACATTGTTTATATGCTCATGTTTTCTGATTCTGAATCCATCATGGTCCTAATAATCTAGTCTGATTTCCTGTTTAACTTTTAATAGAAAAGGGGGAAATAATGGAACCCACATATCATTATATAGCTAATATTATCATGATGTTAGTATATAATAACTGTAACTTGATACAAACTGGTGTGTCATTAGCAATGGTTCATCATGAAGCTCTATGTGGGTGTATTTTGGTGTGCCGGGGTTTTGTTGCTGAAGGACAAGAGCATTACAAGGGATGAAAAGGAAGGTTGTCCACAGATTACGTTTCTTGTTTTGTGAGTCTGCTGGTTAAAAGGAGACAGGAGCACTGCTCAAACACAGAGAGCCTGTTCAGGTGTGTGTACGTGGCTGGGGTTATGAAGGGGATGCTGCCTCTGGAAACACTCACCATCGGCCGTATGGCAATCGACATAGTGTCTGAAGTCACCGCCCCTCTGCTTCTTCTTCTTCTTCTTCTTCTGCTGCTGCTGCTCACCGCCTATAGCCAAAAAAAACAGTCAGACATACCAGGTAAAAGACCACAGCTTCTGTTCCTTCACATAACTTGTATAGACGGATTCCAATTGTGCAAGTTACTGCAGGTGCAAGCAAATAGTGTAGAAGTGTGAGAAAGTTTCTTTCTACATATTTTAGTACTGTGAAAATTATGTCTTGTAAAGGTAACAGAAATTTCAGTAATAATAGTTAATTCTCTACAATTCCTAACAGGGACAGGAAATTTACACAAAATAAACATTTGCCATCGCATTATTAATGAAAGATGATTATTTATTGAATCACATACAAGTCCTCCTTTTTTTGCTGCCCCCTAAATAAATTCAAGGCCTTTTTCGTCCTGCCAGGTCCTTCTTTCTTGGCAGGACTCGGCCCCATTCTCTCCTACACCAGGTTCATCTGGACTGGGATCGGAACAGCGAGCAACTACTACAACAACAAATTTGGCAGCATTGTGCGGGTGTGGATTAATGGCGAGGAGACCCTAATTTTAAGCAGGCAAGTCCTTAAAACACTTTGCACTCACAGTTTATACCACAAATCTGTGATGAGATAAAGTCAAAGCCTGGCTTCACTTATAGGTCTTCATTGGTGTATCACATTCTGAGGAGCCCTCACTACACGGCCAGATTTGGGAGCAAAAAAGGACTGCAGTGCATTGGGATGGAAGGGAGGGGTATCATTTTCAACAGTGACGTCCCACTCTGGAAAAAAGTGAGGACATACTTTTCTAAAGGTGAGCCATCGATTTCTACAAATTTCCAATATGTAACTAGTTAACAAAAATATATCACACTCCTGTAGATTCAAATCTGCTGATGGTGGAAACATGGAATTTGAATTACTGGGCTGTTATCTGGCTGTGTTACAGCTCTGACAGGCCCAGGCCTCCAGAGGACAGTGGCAATCTGTGTGAGCTCCACAGCCAAACACCTGGACAGCCTGCAGGAGATGACGGACTCCTCCGGACATGTGGACGCTCTGAATCTGCTGAGAGCCATAGTGGTGGACATCTCCAATAGGCTTTTCCTCAGGGTGCCTCTCAACGGTCAGCTGCATGTTCGCTGTCTGTAGATCCTGCACTCAAACTGTGTAATCCCCACTAGTAAATAACATTTCCAGTTCTTGCCCTCAAGCCCGCAGCTTCTGACTATCTTTTGTTCACAATAACTCAGAAAAGGACTTGCTGATGAAAATCCATAACTACTTCGAGACCTGGCAAACGGTTCTAATACAGCCTGATATATTCTTCAAGATTGGATGGCTGTACAACAAGCATAAGAAAGCAGCGTAAGATCCTCTCTCTCTCTCTCATACACACACACACACACACACACACAGACACACACACACACACACACACACACACACACACACACACACACACACACACACACACACACACCAGTAAATTAACATTTGGTGTGTGATTTCTTCAACCTACTCTTAGTGTTGCTTTTTTGTGCCAACAGCCAGGAGCTGCAAGATGAGATGGAGAGCTTTCTTTGAAATTAAAAGACAAATTATTAATGAAACTGAGAAGCTGGATGATGATCTTGACTTTGCTACTGAGCTCATCTTTGCCCAGGTCAGTCTCTTACCTTTGATGAACCTACACTAACTGTGTTACCGAGTTACTGTCCTGATATTATGGTATATTTACTGTGTTGCGATTACCTTCATCTTTCTGTTCCATAGAACCACGGGGAGCTTTCAGCAGATAACATCAGGCAGTGCGTGCTAGAGATGGTGATCGCAGCACCTGACACTCTTTCCATCAGCCTCTTCTTCATGCTGATGCTGCTGAAACAAAACCCGGACGTGGAACTGAGGATAGTGGAGGAGATGAACACTGTCTCGAGTGAGTGCATTCGTGCTGCATTAATCTTAGTTTCACTTCTCGACAGCTAAGTATTAAACTGTCCCAGAAATCCTCAAATGCTGCATTTTCATTTCCAGGTGAAAAAGGTGCTGAAAACATCTATTACGGAAGCTTGAACGTGCTGGAGAATTTCATCAATGAGTCTTTGAGGTTTCACCCTGTGGTCGATTTCACAATGAGAAAAGCTCTGGAGGACGACATCATTGAAGGCACTAAAATCAGGAAAGGAACCAACATCATTCTCAACATTGGCCTAATGCATAAGACTGAGTTCTTCTCCAAACCCAAAGAGTTCAACCTGATAAACTTTGACAAAACAGTAAGTCATGCAACAATACAAACAAACAAACAAACAAACAAACACCAGTTCAGCTCAGTCTTTACCTCCTGTTTGGCAGGTGCCCAGTCGTTTCTTCCAACCCTTCGGCTGCGGGCCTCGTTCCTGTGTGGGCAAACACATCGCCATGGTGATGATGAGAGCCATCCTGATCACTCTGTTGTCTCGTTACACCGTGTGTCCTCATCAAGGTTGCACCCTCAACAGCATCAGGCAGACCAATAACCTGTCGCAGCAGCCCGTGGAGGATGAGCGCAGCCTGGCCATGCGCTTCATCCCTCGAACCACACAACCTCAACACAGTCAGCTCTGAAACACAGTGATGCTGTCACATTTTGGATGAGAACCATAGTACTGCATATGCATAGAACTGCTAAGATTATGGAGTTTAGGCCTGCTGAGATTTTAGTACTCTCTGACATACCGGTCTAGTTTATTACGTTTCTTTATTATCTTCTTTAGAACAGGAAAACAGTAGATTTGTGTGTCAGAGCAGATGTTCTGTCTACTTTGGTTTAACTGAGCTTTAAGGCATTACAGCTTGAGATTTCAGCCCATGCAGAGTTGTTGTTGTTGTTGTTGTCTTGGGGGTCACAAACAGCAGAAATGAATTAACATGGCGCTAACTTGCACTTCAGCATGATAAAAATCTGGACTGAGACAAACTGCATTTTTGTACATGTTAATCACAGTTGACCCTTGCTGATGAAGGCTGTGTTAGCATTCATAGTTAACATATGAGAGGTGGCTGATATGTTTGTGACCCAAGCTAAAAGAGATGAGTTAAACAGCTTTATGGTTGCGTATGCGTGCAATTCAACACTCTTTGAGTGATTATGCGGTTTGAAGTTAATAACTTTTGTGTGGTTTTTCTGTTTTGGGGAACTGGAAATTACAAATCAAGGCTGTCTTTAAACTTCAACTGGCACGTAGCTCCCTCTACATTAGGCCGCCGAAACTCTAATCATCTCCTTACAGTTTGTGTTTCTGTTCATGGGCAGTTATTTTTATCAACTATAGTCAAGTAGTAGCAGTCAGTACGGACAAATGTTAGTACAAATCATGTTAGAATTTCGGCACACAGTTCATGTATGTCATTAGAAACATGCACATTAATATGATGTGGACTGATGGTGATTTCTCATGTCATATCTCTACAATAAAGTAGATGTATTCAAGGAAACAAGATTTTTTTATCTTATACACTTCATAAATAAGTATAGAAAATTGGATGTGCTAAAGGGACACAAATCATTAGAGTATGATTATTAATGCTTTTACATTGAAAATACCTTTTACCTTTCACTATAAATGTAACACTCATTCAATACTTGTTCATGTAACAATAACCCCAAATATAGATGAGTATGAGAGGAAGGGCATATTTACGCTCACAATATCCTTCTCTGCCTCCGTCCAGCACATTATAACCTGTACTGAATAAACAATTATGGACTCAAGTGAAATTTAATTTACATGTGTGTAGAATTTATTCAGGCGTTGGTTGAAGGCGTGACAGACTCTAAGTAACAATGATTTTTCTCTGTACCACAGGCACAAATCAACAACAGCATTGAACAAGCGTTATGGATTAAAGTTGCGGTTTTGATGCTTTGTGCGTCAGACCGTGTTTCAGATCACAACACAGACAAAAAGAAAAAGAAAAAATGATAAAGGCGTTACTGCTGGGTTCGATAAATAAAACAGGATTGCTGAACATGTCATACAAACTGAAAGCAAATCAGCACAATCAAAATAGTACATGATGAGCCCGAATGATTAGTTTTCTTTGGTGAAATCAATATAAAATATATTTCTGTGAATATCTCAATCCAATAAATATGTTTTAATACTGCATTGATAGCGAAAAATATAATAGTAAAAACCCACTAAAATCACACTCACGAAACCAGAAACGGCATGAACAATCATAACACAGAAGGCGGTATCTTACCGAATCCTCCTATAATGATAAAGGGACCTTTGGATGACGCGGGGCGGGATCTATAAGTATTTAAGGCGAAATATCACATCAATATTGGAAGAATTAAATTCCAGTGCGGCTGAGCATTGATGTGGTAATCGTACTAGAACAACAATACTAAGGATGTAAAACTCTTCTTGCTGCGTGGAAGCCGAAACTCTCTTTGAAAAGAATTGTAAGTAAATAGTAGTTTGCTTCGCGACGGGTGGAATATCTTGGTGTCTCCTGTAATAGTTGTAAAGAGAATGTTTTAATTTATAACACAAAGATACCCAATATCCTCTCTGTTTCTTCCCAAAACTAGAAGCTTCTTCTCAATCAATCCAATATGGGTTTAATCTTATTTCTTCCATTTTTGACTATTACTTAATTATATTGATGTGAACCTGAGTTTAGCAGTGACGCATTCGAATGAAAATGTATTTTAAATCCGCAATTGGCTTCACTGGCATGTCTCTTCTGTAAACACACAGACCAGAGCTGAAATAACCACAGCTTTCCCTTATAACAATATCATTCAGTATTCATTTCAAAAGTTTCCAAGTCTCATTTTGAAGCCCTGTCATTTTAAGACATTAGTGTTCTTCAAACACCAAGCACCACATAGGGTTAAACAAACAGTCTTTTAGCCTGGGGACTTCTTGTACTTTCAAACAGTTTGTGATCTGTGAAATATTCAGCCTGTCGTAGCCTCAGATGGCAAATCCTGCAGTAACATAATGGAAGAGACTCAAATAGTAAGCTTACTGTAATATGAGGAGTGAGAATGCACAACATCAGAATATCCTTTCTGTTCTGCACTGCAGCTGTGTGTACCTTCCTCTTCAAATGATTTGAGGGTTCTGGTGGTCTATTCGACTCCAGTGGGTGTCAGTGGAAGTGTTGCAATTGGGGCTCCAGGCATCTGTGACTCTCTGTGGTGGCAGTGATCGGGCAGTCAGACGGTGGGACTGGAGGCGCAGCCACCACCCACGGCCAAGCGTGTCCCGCCTGCGCAGTGCATCGAACAATTTGATCCTGGAGGAGCTGGCGAAAGCCGCCGTGCCCTCCATACCTGAGGAAGGTGATAAAAGACCCCACTGACCAACATTGTAAAACAAAGTGCTGATTGACAAATGTGTCTACAGCAACGCGATATTGCCACCACGGATTATGTATCTGGCATATCCTACGCCAATATTTGCCATAAAGTGACAGCTCGGCACGCATTTCAGTTGGCAAAGTGTGAATCAATGAGATGCAGTCTGGGTCGGAAGATGTAAATGTCTCTTTACTGGTTTCCACAACATGGAGCTGAAGTTTCTCATGGCATTGAGTGGCTGAGAGAGGCTCTTCTAAGTCACTTATGATCGGAATTTTGCTTTGTATCATGAGAGAAAGAGCCACATCGTCCTCTTCAACAGACCTCGAGGAGTGCAGGCATAAAGCCTGGTGACTAATACAGCTGCACTTCAATAAAATATGCCTGATGAAGCTGGTTAGGGGAGTTGTATGAGAACTGCACTTCCTACCGAGTGTCCCAGATTGATGAACCATCCCGACTACTTCAACATGAACGAGGCTCTTTGATCGGGAAAACTGGTGCAATGCTACCACCTTGGCTTCTCCGTCACTCACTGGACTGTCAGACACAGGATATAATGTCACAATATGAGGCCTGTGGTTGTTAAATGTGCTAGTAGTAATTATCAGCATGTCTTTCTGAACATTCTGGTCAAGATCTGGCTGGTATCTTAGCCGAATGGCGTCAGAGAGTTGGTAATAAGCGACTAACTAAGGAATCCTCTTTGTGCACATGACAGCTGAGGCCCAGGCTTTGGTTGGGCACGGAGGAGTGATTTCTGACAGGTTAAACTCTGCAGTAAGATACGAACTGGGACAAAGTGCTGGGACTGTCCCACAGGTCTTTATGGCAGGTGGGATCAGCTGCAATCATATCACAGTGATGGGAGGTTTGTGTCTGTCAGTTGTTGGCTTCTGTCTGGTGTTAGTACATGGGGCCTAGAGTTCCAGATGTCTAACAAATGCCCATTGGGTGTTGAGTTGTTTATCACAGCAGGCGGAGATGAGGGTTGATCAGTGCAATTGACCCTGACCTTTAGCTTTCTGGACCCAGGCTCATTAGTTTTGTCTGAGAAATTCAGGTTCACAGGTGTTTCCTTTCAGAGGGCTGCAATATCCGTCCGTGGTGGGGATTTATTAAATGAATCAATGTAAAATATATAATTGTCCAAATTTTTATCATCAGACTTGCATTTATCAGATCTTCATCAAACAAATTAATATCTGTATATGAGATATTATAGATAATATGCAGTCTTTAATTTCAATATTTTGATAATCTTTTAGATTGCATCTTATGTTGTCTCAATGAATGGTAAAGAAGAACAATAAAGCTCATAGACTGAGAGCTTTTGGGGCTGGGCAGAGAAAATAGCTGCTGTTTTTCTTGGGTCGTCCAGGGGTGATTGTGGGGTGGAGTCTGTGGGAGCTCATGTGGTGGCTGTGGTGACCTGGGGTACAGTGCCTCCACCTGTGGCGCTTCCTCCGCAGCCTCCTCGCCCTTACAATGCCTACCCCACTCTTTCCTCGGTCCAGCACTGGGAGTTGAGAGCTGAAGCAAGCAAGAACCACCAGCGTGAGTTCGAGCAATAAGCAGAACATAGACTTCTGCCCAGCGGGGTGTATGCCCGCCTTGCCACGATACTTTCGCTGTGGGGTGGTGCTGTAGCTGATGAACCAAACCATGGACAACAGTGTAGGGAGGCTGTCTGTGGTGATGCTGCAGGAGGACGTAGCATTGGTCTCGACGGGGACAGGCCGTATGGCTCCGAAACCGCTGGGAGGACGAACCGCGCGATAAAGCGGGTTGTTGCCGTGCGCGGCCAGATATGCACAGTCTGAAAAGTTTACAGTTTTGCTTTGCCTGAGCTGGTTCTTCTCCCGTTGTTTGGGAGGCATGAACAACAACCTGCGATCATGAGAAGGAGGTCCACGGACAACATGCCATTTGGGAGGTTGGGTTTAATTAAAGTCTTCATTATCTTCGTTTTATCAACATGGTGAAACTTAAATTTGTATGCATTATCTGGTTATCTGTAGCTGACATCTTCACCGATGCTGAATTCGGTAAATACCTTCAGACATGCTAAAACCGTGATAACGTTTAAATGATCCTTTTATTTTGGAAAATGTCATTAATCTAATTGATGACGAAAGGCAAGTCTCGTGCGGTTTTCTGATAATAAATAGAATCAGCCTCTACCAGGAGAGGAACTCTGGTGACCTCATCCTGCATGGCTGGGAGCTAAATCATTTTACAGTCATTTCGTTCCTTTCAGTTATTTGGTCAATAAATTGTTTCATGCTATCAATATATCCAACCATTACAACCATAATACATAATTCAGGGCTCCAGGCCCAGCGTGCAGTGCACCACAACAGTGGTTCAGTCTTCCTGAGCCCTCTGTCTCAGCACTGTCCCATCGAGCTGCCATATGTCTCAAAGCCTCTGAGCAGCTGAAACACCTACCGCCTCACACAGAGGCTTGATGTGCAGGAGGTTTAGCTCTTCAGTTTAGCTGCTGGGTTTGCTTCATGTCAACAGCACATAACAACCTCAGGACTGTGGCTGGTTGGTTCCTCCCTCAGGTAGAGTATTCTGCGGGGTTATGGGCATGACAGAGGCAAAACCTCAGTGTATTAAACAGGTAAAGAGGAGTTCTGAATTGTCTCTACAACTAAGTTTTATCTGCAATTCTGAAATAAACTGTATCTTTTGATTTAAGTGTTCTGGCCTCCTCAGACCTCCTCTAAGCTTTGGTTGAACAAAGCAGTGTATACTAGTACCGGTTGAATAGACAGTTGGCATTCAGGATTGACAAAATTTTCTCTATTCTAAAGGGTCAAAATTCTCAGTATTACACTGCTGTAATAAAATCTGAAAAAAATATAACAGTTTTGGTTCCTGCTCAACCTCTGGGTTTGTACTCAGGAGACCTCAGAGGTGCCTTCAGGTTTTGTGAACCACTGGCCCGTCAAACAGCAAAAGGCATTCTTTAATTCTCTCTCCTGTCTCCAGTGATGATTTTCCTTCTACAAAGCTGAGACTTCTGATAAAACTGACTTATTTGCAGGTCATTTAGCGTCTCAGGTTCTCTATTGTTTCTATCTCCCTAAGTCAGTCTTCCTTGCTGACTTTATGTTCTGCATCTCTGTTTCAATGATCATAGAACTTATATTGTGTGTGGTTGTTTCTCTTTGTTTATCTCCCATTTAATGCCGCAGTTGCCAGTAATTAGTCTGGTATCATGAATATTTATATGTTGCTTTGCTCTTCTATTGTCTTTTCATTATTATTACATTAGAATTAGTAGCTGCTCATAGTGCTCATTGTACAGCTCACTAATGATGGCTGGAGGCATTTGCCAGGCTCTCCTTGCAGCATATGAATCCACGCTCTGTTTCCTGTCCTCCTCACAGTGTCAAATCACTACCTTCAAGACAGTGGGTGCAGACTGAAACGTCTCACACAGGATACACAGGCTGAATGCCTATAGACGGTTGAGGAAACTGTTTGGTCATCAGGCTCCATCATGTCTCCACCCACTGAAGACACTGTGTTCATGGTCTCAATGAACCACTCATTGCTGGTCATGTGAGTGCAAACACTGTGATAAGAGAGCAAGTATAAAAAACCATATTTTGTTTGGACATTGGATTTACTGTTTAAAGACAGTTAATGTTTGTACTTTAGTGGTTTTAATATTGAAAGTTATTTTGGTCAGTGGACTTTAACACAGTCCAACAGAGTTATCATTTAGGCTTTAAACCATCGGTACAAGAGGAGACATAACTGTGTTTATGCTCCACTGACAAAAATAAAGATTTGAGCTTTCTACCAGGTTTTTGTACTGACTTTTTCTCATCTGTACATGTGTCAGAAGAGTGAAGTTGTGCAAAATAGAGTCAATTCATCTTTATAGAAAACAAAGTTTGTGACACCTTTAAATTGTCAGAAGCAATAAGCCTACCAAGATTGTGAGGTTCCCTTTTCTGAAGACCAAATTTATCTTTGTTTGTGCAGGCCTTTAAGACATGTATCACATCACAACCATGATAAAGTTATACTGTGAATAATAATTAATGATCAGAAACACTGTAGTATGATATGGGTTGAAAACATTCAGAATTACACATGAGATGTAGTGGATGGGGCTTTTAAGTATGATTTTCTTCTTGGATCAGTGAAGCAATTCGAGTTTGCGAATGGCAATATTTATATCAGTGTTATCCTGTGACTGTGGTTTATTTTTGTAAAGGATTTCCAGTTTTCCAGCTGCATGAGGTAAATGAATGTACATTTAACACTGGGCACTGTCACACTTTTAAGGATATTTTTCTGCCAGTTCTGCCACCTTCCCCACAAGGTCAATAGTGGTGTAGTCATCCGTATTGATGCGCAGAAACTCCAGCATCTTCTCAACAATGACGGTGACATTCTGGGCGTTAGTGATCCGAAAGAGCAACTCCAGTGTCTACAAGAGAACAGAGATCGCACCAAATCCTGTAAATTTACTATATCTATGACACCAAAAATCCAAACTACATCAGTCTCTGCCTCACCTCACGTTTGATGATGAGGTCAGGGTGATCAAGACACTCTATGATGGTCATCTGATGCTGCAGGGCCAGTTTGGGATCCTGCTGGACCACGTAGGTGAGGGCCTTCAAGCCTAAAAAACACCAAATAAATAGAGTTTATATGTTAAATCTTAATTGTCAGTGGAGAAAAACTACGTATATTAAATCATGTTTTCTTTGGATCTTACCCAGATATTTGAGATTTATCTTCGGTGACAGAACAAAGTTACCAATGCACTTTGCAGCTTTTTCCAAAAGGTCAGATTTGGGATGAATTGTGTAAATACATTTGACACACTCATATAATATTGCTGGAAATAAAGAGAGATGTATATAAGTGGCGGATTCAATTATTCAAATGATTTCAAACAATCACATTTACTACAAATGCTCTTCTAAATCTGACATACCATAGGTGATGTTATGATTCATCTCTGCTCTTCGTAAAGACTCGTCGAGGACCTCATACATGATCTCGCTTGTACTGTGAACACAGGACAGACTCATAAAATTGATTTCTAAGAATTTGTTGACAGAGCACAGCCATGGGATAACATAAACAGCTAGTTCATGCAAAGACAGAATATGTAATAATTACCTCTGGTCATTTTTTCCAAGTAAGGACAGTATTCTGAGAAGCTGGATTTGAAGCCATGGGGCAGGAACACTGTGATAGTTAAAATCCATGGGCAGCTTTCCTCCCACCACCTGCTTCAGTATGGTGACAAAACTCACTGTTAAGTCCTTATAACCCTCTGGATTCTCCTGTAAAAAAAAGAAACATATGTCATAGGAGTAGATTACACACCATATTTGATCAAACCAGGGTATCTGTATAAGGTCTTATCAATAAACGCAGCTAACAAGAAAAAAATCACCTGGATCATCTGTAAGTAGATGTGCAGTGAAGCTGTCATAACACCAGGATCCTTGTCACACAGAGCTTTGCGAAACTTGTTGTGGATGTGTTGGACTTGGTTCGGTGCTATCAGGTAGAATTTGTACAGTGCCAGGACTGCTTTTCGTCGAATGATTTCTCTACAAATATGATATGTGAAACACTTATAAATCATAATGTAAATCCTAACATTCAAGCTAATTTTTCATTCTCCATTTACCATTTGAATGACAGGAACAGGTAACTAACTGAACAGGAAAGGCAACAAACATTTCTTACTTTGGGTGATTAAGTTTCTCCTCCACCAGAGGAAGGATCGCAGGTATCATATCTTTGGGGAACATCTGGCTGACGACAGTTAGAGCCATGCACACTTCAATAAGGTTTGTGCTCTGAAGATCCTGCAAACACAAAATCCATCATCATCCCTTATTCTTGTTCAAACTCAAGATGACAGATGCTGTAAAAACACCCACCTTTAACACAGTGTTCACAAGAAGAAGAAGCAGCTCATGACTTTCGTTCAGAAACAGAGACACAGCGAGGTAACCTGCAAATCACACAGAAAAATGCCTTTGCCTGAGGCAGTGTTGTTTCATAGTTACATCAACAAAACTGTTGTGATAACAAATGAAAAAGGCTCTCAAAAATCACTGGTTTAAAAACTGAAAAAGCTATGAATCATGCTCCTTGTGCAGAGACTTGGTGAGTAATGCAGAACCACTGGGTAAGGATTCTCAGGAATGACTGAGCTTTTAAGCTAATTACAAAAGAACATACCGACTCTTTTCTCCAGAACAGTGCCTTGTTGAGCCAGTTTAATGGCATGAATATAGCTGAAGGAAGCCTCATAACCCAGGCTTTCACAGTAGATTGCTCTCACCATTAGCTCCTTCATCTGCCTCTGAATCAGATTATGACACAAGGAAGAAATAAACACATCAATAGGTTTCAGGACTTATTTGAATAATTTGGTTTCATGTGCAAAACCAAACCGGAAAATCAGAGGGGCCGCACCATGGAGGTGTTGGGGGAGGACACCTGTTCTTTAATAGATGCCAGTTCACGCTGAATAAGTTTCTCTTCCTCCTGAACAGGAGAAACAAAGAAGGAAAGATAATAAGAACAAATGTAAGAGGTAAAATTCAGGTTAAAGAAACATACATACATATTTATATATCAGAATTTCATCATCATGATTTCTATGTCACACATTGAACATCTGTCCGCATCTTGATAAAGGCTGTTGGACATAGCAGGGGCAACAGTGTGAATAAGGTCAGGAATTTATCATTCTATCCTTGGCAAGATGGTATGTTGTTCTTATAAATATATTGGCATTCTGTCAGTAAATCAAACCAAAATATTTGATACACTATATATCCGCCCCAAAGACGGAAGTATATCATGCTAGTGCACAATGCACACCACGTTGTAGGAATTTGAGATTAGCAGTCCATCACAGTGAACATTAGCTGTGTTAATGTTGCAGCTGCAAAAACTGCCTATTGGCAGCATCCCTCTGAACATCTTGAATGTCTGAGCTAATCACAAGCACATGAACCAACAAGGACAGCTTTTAAAACAGTCCAATCCCTGTTTCGCCTGATTATTCTGATAATGAAACAGCAGAAACGAGTGACTATCTGTTAAACAGTATAAAACTTAACATAGTAATGTACCGGATACTTGGCGTATAGTAATAAAAAACTGTAGTTACAAAACACAAACACACCTTCTGGAGTTAGCACAGTCAGCCTAGCAAGCTAACGCCAAAGCATATCATCATAAACAGACTTTAAGTCATGTTGCTTCACATGAGCTCCAGTTTTAAAGGACAGACTCACATGTTTGGACGTTAGCTCGGTGATTCCTCTGATGAGGTTTCCGAGTTTGGAGGTGGAGGACAGTTTCGCAGATCCAGGCTGAGAGTCTAAAGACAGGAGGCTGGGCAGAGCTGTCAGTGTCTTCTCCACAACATCGCTCATTTTGGCAGCGAGAAGCGGATTCGGCAGCAGGTTTCTTCCTTCAAAAACACACTTATTAAATCACCTGTCCATCCCAGTGAGACTCTCTTACACTGAGACAGTGAACGTTGCCTATTAAACACTTAAAAAGATCACAAGAGGTGAAATGCTAGCATGCCAGTCGGCCATTGTTTTGATTCAGCAGCAACAGCCGAAGGCTTGTTCATGACGTCACTTCCCCTTGAATTTGAAAAACT
Organism: Lates japonicus; assembly: GCA_033238685.1. Taxonomy (NCBI): domain Eukaryota; kingdom Metazoa; phylum Chordata; class Actinopteri; family Centropomidae; genus Lates; species Lates japonicus. The sequence continues at coordinate 3,573,338 of BRZM01000035.1, forward strand.
TTATTAAAAACCTTAAATCAGTGGTGGTAATTTGGCTAAATAAGTGTAAAACTATAAGGTAAGAAAAAGAACAATAATGAAACTGCGACAGTTGTGATATTCAAAACTCAGTTTATTATGTTTGTAATATTTTTGATAAACAGTCCCTTGTATAACTGTACACTAAACTACAATAAAATAATTACAGTAAATATGAAATTACAGCCATTGGACAACTGCATGAAAAGGAGTGCATTCTAAGAATTGAAACATGTTTTTATATATATTTATATATTAGTATTTAGATATCTAGTGGGGGATCACAGGTTCAGGGTGTCTGCAGTGACTGAATGTGCACATCAAGCAGTGAGTGGCATCTACAGCTGGAAACAAACAGAGATGAGAGGTAAACCATATTTTAAGATCATGGGAATTGAAAATAAACATCATACATTGAAGGTTTACCTTTAAATATGCTTTCTTACATTAGGATAATATTGGCAGGTGGCTTGCTGTCAAGAATGTAGAATTAAAAATACATGAATTTGCTGTCTATTTCCATCTGTAATAAACTACAAATTAGCATTTTTGGTCATAAAGTTTTATGCTATTCATTTATATGCAATGTTATTTTTAATTGCTGCAGACTAACTAATACAGACTCATTTCTGCAAGCCAATCTAATCATCCTCACTCCAATCCCTCATTTTCCAATATTTATCATTTACAGAGAAGTCACATATCCCCATCCTCCTCTCTTTCTCAGTCTGTGGCATGACTGAGACTAACCCAGTGAAGCTGAGGCCTTCAAATAAACCTCACTGCTTCTCCTGCAGATGTATTTTGTTTCCTTGTGTCCCATTTTCTTTCCACATTCCTCCATTATTTTTTGTGCAAAAAAACAAATTAATAAACAAGTAATGTCCTTTATGTGGGCACATACAATACATCACTTTATTGTGTCACTTCTATCCTAGACTGATGCTAGTCACTACCAATTATATTTTCTGCAATATACATTTTACATCTGAAGTTGTAACCATAAGTTTTCTTTCAATCATACTGTAATACAAGCGTGCCATTTGGTTTAATTACTCTCTGAAATATGTAAATCTACCCTTTGAGACTGGAGTATATACAATGCTATTAATATGCTCTTTGTACAACCAAGACTGAGTCTCTATCTCTGTGATTGTACTCTAGCGAACAGAAACATCGGTGTGTCTTCAGTATGTCTGTCTACCATTTAATTCTCTGTGTCTTCATCCTTAAGCCCAGATCTGTAAATAGAGAAACAGCAGCCATTACAAGATGTCACAACAAAGGTATTTTCAGACTGAAATGTTGTGAGATCAGACTATGATAACAGGCATCTCGTACCCGAAGAGTGTGGTCCCAGGAACCTGTGCAGAAGGCGGTCCCATCTGGGGAGACTCTCAGCGTACTGACACGGTTCTCATGTCCAAACAGAATAGACACTCGTGTTCCTTTGAGAACATCCCAAACATTTATGGTGTAGTCGTTGTAGCCACCAAACAGTAGCCGGCCAAAAAAAAAAAAAAAAAAAAAAGAAAGAAAGAAAAAGAGAGAGAGAGAGAGTAGAACAGTATGTAAAAGCAATATCTTTAACCTCAGGAGAAGCTGAGTTGCCATGAACTTGCCTTTGAGACATTCAGGTAGGTGTATATGGTGTACGTGTCTTACCACTGAGAGAGAAATCAACACTGGAGACCCCAAATATGATGCTCTCTTTGGAATAAATAGCCACTTCTCTGTCTGCCCTTAAGTCATACAGGCGGCACTGAAACAAAAAGGTCAGTGTTTGAATCTTCAGCAGAGTTTTAAATGCACAGATTACCAAGAGCCAAGTGAAGTAAATAACAGGAGCCTCTCTGGGGCCAGTTTAAAGGAACAGTTTGACAATTTGGGGAATAAAGTTATTTGCTTTCTTTCTTCTGAGAAATTTCACACATTTGTTTTTATGCAGATGAAACAAATGACATATAGTGTGTTAAACACTGAGCTTTAGAGGTGCTGGTAGGTGGATTTTGTTACATTCAGACAGAGCCAGGCCAGCTGTTTCCTCCTGTTTCCAGTCTTTATGCTAAGCTAACCAGCTACTGGTGGTGGCTTCATATTTACCATTCAGAGATGACAGTGGTATTGATTTTCTCATCTAACTCTTGACAAGAAAACAAATAAGCATATTTCCCAAAATGTTGAATTATTCCTTTAAGAACAAACAAGCGAGTAATATCTGATACGTACTGTGGCATCATCTGAGCCAGATGCAAATGCATCTCCACTGGGATAGTATCTATAAAAAAGAGAGACAGCCACAGTTTTGAACAAATTAGTCTGTTAATGTGTAGGATTTGAATATATCTGACTTTTAGTGAATTTCAGTGGTAGCATGAAAAGATTCTGGGGCTGAGAATGAATGGGCCAAAAGTAAAACATAGATAAAATCAGTTTTCTCCAGGATTGTCTCCTTTTTTTTCTTTTTTCTTTTTTTATTACATATATGCTTATCTCTACACTTACATCAGAACTCAAATTTGACAGAGCCATTTTAAGATAATCACTTACCGCACACTATTGATATCTGATTCATGAGTTTCAAAGGACTGAATACACTGTCCTGAGCGCATGTCCCACACATTGGCCTTCTTATCACAACCCTGCAGTAATAAAAAATCATGTAAATAATTCAGTTAAGTTGAAACAGTGATAATGAGAAGTGAAAACTGAGGAACAAGCCTCCTCACCCCTGAAACAAATGTGTTTCCGGTCTCGGAGGGGGCCAGGTCCAGACACAGCACGTCTGCTGCGTGTCCATGGAAACTCTGCAACAGCTGCCCACTCTCAACATCCCATAATGCACAGGTACCGTCCCCGCTGGACGTCAGGATCTTTAACACAAGCAGACGAGGAGGAGGCAGAATAACGGCTATTCTGGAGTTCAGTAAAAGTCGATGTGAGCTAACACACAGCTATAAATGGATTGTCTTTGCTGTGTGAAACATCATGTGACCAGGACATCAAACCAGGAGCAACTGGCTGCTGTGAATTATTAACAAAGTGAGGAAGCTCCTTTCACTCGAATATGGAAGGCAGTGATTTCTGATTAATAATGAGAGAGAAACAGTGATGCAGCTGTGTTTGCAGGAACCTAAATTCCTGGTAAATCTGAAGAACATGAAAATGTGCCGCTATGGTTTTCCTAAATATATATTTTCCTGTGTTGCTTTTGTGTAATTATTTATTTATTTATTGTACACTGGCAGTAGCCTCACCTGCATGTCTGAGTTGGTGAAGCTACAGGCAGACAGGTAGTTTGTGTGCATGGCCACTGACTTCTTCTTCGCAGCCAAGTTCTCATTCTTGTCCAGGGACAGAGGATAAACTGAGCATTTGTTGTCCAGGCCCCTGTGACAGAAAACAACCCCAATTTACGATGAATAAATAAATAAATACACCACATCTGGTCCATCATCAGTAGTAAGACACTCACCCGCAGGCCACAGCACACCCAGAGGGGGCGTAGGCGCAGGCCATCACCCAGGTGCAAGGCATTGTCACAGCGTGCTCCTAATAAAGATCAAACGACAAAGCTGCATGAGCGGCACCGGGACAGGGAGATGAATCAAATTCATTAAGCATTAATCCTTAATCATAAAAAAGGGACCCATTGGACAGGTTCTGTATCCCTTATTGTGCGCTTTAGAAATGTGGAAATTCTCTGTGATATTGTGAGCTATCATGAGTACTCCTCCTTGCCATGATAATTCATTAATTTGATTGTCTACATGATATTGGAGACAGTGAAATTCTCAATTATAGGCTTACCAGAAGAATTTATTGCAACCTTCTATAAATTACATTTAAAAATGAAAAACACTATATTCCAATCGCTTTCATCATGTCTAATTTCTGCTGTGTCTTCTGTAGTGAAAATGTCACAGTTACTTTCACGTACCCAAATACACTCAGGGAAAAACAACATGCACCTGACGGAAGGATTTCTCTCCCTTGGCAGAAGCTAATTATTTGTTAAACTTACTGTCTGTTCAAGGCCAGGCCATGGGAAGATGATGGGCTCATATAACTTCATAGAAAAAAGTTTAAACCAGTGGGATTTTGCCCTATAATCTCATCTCTGTTTGAATAGACTGGCCTTATTTTTGAGAAAGCTACAAGCCAACAAGGTAGGAAACCATTTTTTAGACAATAGTTAAGTATGTTCATAGCTGAAACACTGGTTTGTTAAAAGCTTGTGGATGTAATAAGAATGAGCAAATTGTGAAAGTGCCTTTAAATATCTCCTGATGATTTTCATTTTGTAATAAAATACACAGTACATTGAAAAAGGCAGTTACCTTGTTGGTGGTGAAAGCATCCCATACAATCACTTTTCCATCCTGCGGAGAAATTTAAACAACCACTGTGAAAAACACATTCATACTGTTGATTATGTCATTAATTACAAACTGATTTGACTGTCAGGTGCAAGGTAGAAAATCAGCTCTGACAGCATAAAACTCAGACCTGTGAGGAGCTGACGATCCTCCTCTTGTCCTTACACCAGTCCATACACAGAACTTTGTTGCCGTGTCCCTTCAGAGTTCTCCGGGTCTTCATGACAAACTGACCCAGTCCCTCCACCTTCTCTGCCACCTGATGTACTGCACACACACACACACACACAATGTACATTACATTAAACCTTATACTGTAAACACCCTTGATTAATATTGCTGGCAGCAATAAGGATTAAACTACAACAGGCCTATGATAAATGGAAGGGTATATTGAATTAATCTTTGTGTAATCTGTCTTGCCATCAAATAGCTCCTATGAGCATCTTCTAAGACATACACTACCTGTTTCTAGCTTTTCACATTTTAATTCAACATCTCTACTAGTGCCATATTTCTGAGACGTGATTGGGCAAAACCACTAGAAATTCGGATGGAAGCACTGGACTTTAAAATGGGGAAGCAAACAAACATCCTGTCAAATCTGGGGTAACGTGAGGCCAGTCAGATCAATAATCCGTTTTGACAAATTCACATCCCCCGTGAAAGTGGCCGATATTTGACCTCTCGCAGAAATACGTAAGGCTATTTCTGTACAAATTTTTTTTTTGCTTGTTATTTGTTCCGTCACGGTGTAAAACGCAGGGGTGAATCAAGGCCTCTCCATTTTCAGCACTCACGCTCGACATCGTGCAGCTTCGCTCTTTCCTCCTCCAGCTTCGACTTCAGCGTCTCCGATTCCGTTTTGAGATGGGCCAGAGTCTCATTCAGCTGTACCTCCTGTGTCGCCATTTCAGGAATTGGAGGGGATCTCATATATTTTTCCTTTGTGCAGGCAGCGATCGGCAGCGAAAAGGCTTAAAGCAGAGCTAACAGCTGATGCTGCTGTCATGACGTCAGAGGGAGAAGATGCTCCTCCAGTTTCCAGGGAGGAGGAGGAGGGAGGAGGGAGGGAGGAGGAGGATCCTGTATCCTGGTGATGCTGCCGCTCCGCACGGGTTGCATCCTCAGCAACACACGGCCTCGAGTACTCTGCGGCTAAATAATGCATTTTCATACCGTCGACGTGGAAAAAAACACGCCGCACTGTTCCTCCATCTGTCATACAGAGCAGACAGATGAGGCACCTGACATTTTTACCTAACAATTTATTTCAGTGGATTCAACATGTTAGCACTTTATCTGTAACAAGAAACATATATTTTGAAGGAATATATTAAATTTTTATCTAATCCTCTGTGGTGAGTGAGTGATTCACAGTACTCCAGAGTTTTATTGATTACACTTTCACATTTTCACAGGGCCATAGCAACAAATGAGGACACATCCTCAGTATTGTTTCTGGGAACTCAGGTGTTTTAGCAACCTGGGGAAATTTTTAAAAATATTTTACATGTGGTGGGTATGTAATTGTTTCATTGAAATATGTTTTAGGCTCAATATATATAAATTACAACTTTTAAGGCAACAAAATTAAAAATAAATAAATGATTCACTGTTTCCCCATCAGCAATGTATTAACACTGTAGTGTGCTTTGAAAAAGCATTAAGACTGGGTAATAAAATTCAGGGCTGCGATGATTATTCTCATCGTGGATTGAACTGCCCATTATTTTCTTGATTAATCTATTAATTGCTTGGTCAATAAAATGGTGAAAACTGACCATGACAGTTTCCCAGAGTCAAAGCTAATGTCTTCAAATGTCTTGTTTTGTCCAATCAACACTCCAAAACCCTAATACAGTTAATTCAATAACATATAAAGCAGCAAGAAAATAACTGAAACGATCAATCAGTTCTCAAAATAACTGCCTGTACATTTTTTGTTGATCACCTAGTGGTTTAGTCGACTATTACTTGAAGGTGAAAGAATAAACAATAAAAGGTGCACGAGAGACATGACCTCAGTCTTTTTTCCTTACATCCTTCCTGCGGCTCTACATCTTAAATATGTGGCATACATTGTTTATTAAAAGTGTTTACATATTTATATATACAATAGCAGCCACAGGCCACTGGCTTATGAGTCAGTCATGTGTAGTGAAAGGTCAGAGGCTGGCCGTGTCAGATCCTGGTCAGGAAGCCCAGATGAAGACTGTTCGGCACCTGGATCAGCTCCAGAGCCTGAGAGGACGGGCTGAAAGGAAAGGTGACCTGGAAACGATAATCTGTGTCCAGCATCAGCTGAGTGGACCCTTCACGATCCTGTAGTAATGACTGCAAATGAGAGCAGGCCATATGTTTAGCAAAGTGCAAGTAAGTCTGACTACATTCAAATTTGAAAATGAACAACAGAGCTCACCTGAACTTTGCGGACAAACGATGACGTCACCCTTTTCTCAAAATCATCGATGGGTGTGTACGAATTCAAAATCTTGACAATCTATAAAAAACAAAGAGTTTTGTTTTACTGTACTGTGATGCTGGAGTTTATAATATCAAAATGCATCTTAATGAAATACCTGAACAGAGTTGAGTTCAGTGCATTTTTCAGTGATCTCCTTGGCGTCCTCATCTGTGGACTTGTTGACTTGCAGAAGCCAGGCAGCCTGAGACAACGGCCTCAGAGTATCTATAGCGTTAGAGCTTTGAAGGTCCTTCTCCTTCAGCCACTCCTCCAGGTAACTGATGTTACACCTATGGAGAAAAAAATGCAATGAAACTGAACAGTTTTTCGTCTTTTAATCAGTTATCACAAACACAAACACTGACCTGATCTGCATCCCCTTCCTGCAGGAACACATGTCTTTGCGGAGCATGATGTTGTTGAGGGTGGTCGCACCCACTAGGAAGAACATTTGTTTGACAGCCTGTTTGATGAGGCCCTGCTCCATGCCATGCTGGGTCATGGTGAAGTGGAAGACACTGAGCTGCTGAATGATGGAGGAGATGGTGTGGGTGTCCGAGTCCTCGTAGATGCTGTTGGAACGCTTCCTGAAGCCCGTTGGCTTCATGCTAGAAATCCCCTGTAAACTCTCGTGCTCCAACATACCGGGTACTGTATATCAAGATGGTGAAGAAGCACATTTTAGAGTACTTGTAAACCATGATCAAAATCTGCATGTGACAGTGATGGACAGTGGAAAATACCAATTGCAGGTGTGAGGCTCTTTTCCATGACTGTGATAAACTGATGGTAGATGTGGATGGCCAGGTCGCTGAGAATCTGTCTGTGCTCTGACAAATCAAAATTCTGCAAGCAGTTCTTTTTCTGGCGGGGAGTGTTTTGTTTCATAAACTCCTTTAGTGAACAGATGGGGGAAAACAAAAAGACTGTCAAAATATATCTGCTACTCTACATGACAGACAAAAACCACAACAGTGCAACAGAGTTAAACCATACCTCCTCCCCACTGTACTGCTTCAGACAGTTGAGCAGCTGATACGTGTTTGAGAGCCAGAAGGACAGCAAGTCAAAGTCTTTGTGGTGACTCTGAAACACAAAAACAGCAGCTGTGTTTTGCTTTCATTTATTTTCAGCAACTCAAGTTATATATTCTACAGCAATGTGACATTTTATTTTATATATCCAACTTGTAAATCTTACTTTCCTTCCTGCCTTTTATCCGTCTTAGATCACCAATATATCAAAATCAGATTACAAGAGCAAACTAAACTGATGCCAAATTACTGCATAACCTTAGATATGGTCATGAATGATGCCGTGCAGATAAAGGCTAATAGACGTATAATTAACCTCACCATGATGACCTTTTTGACAGCACCGATTATTGCATTCATGAGAGACTTGAGTTTGACTTCATCGTTCAGGTAGTCAGCATGGCGAACACACATGAAGAGGATGTAAGCCGGCAAACCCGGGATCATGTTGACCACCACACCTTTAGGCCTCAGGTCTGTGGGCAGATTGTGACATGTTTGAGGGAGGATATGCATTCAGTAATTTATTCTCTTATTATGATATCTGTCTGTTTATGCCTGCTCAAACTCACAGACGATCCAGCCTAAGCCAACACTGGGAGAAAAGCAGACAAACACACAAAATGAATGCGACTATATTATAGATAAAGTACTGAGGAAGAATACCCAGAATGATGTTTTGAATGAGCCTGGGTTCATCCTCTCTCTTGTACTCCAACATGCCGAGGTAATCTTTAGGAATAGCAGGCGAAGATGTTTGCTTGGCTGTGTGAGAAACAATGAAGTAAAGTTAATGTGGAGAAGTTCAGATTTATTTGACAGGTCACACCTACAAGCCACAACACTACCTTTCTGTGATGTCTCAAGGCTCTTTATTTGATTCTGGAGTCTCTTTATTAATCTGTCTCTCTGGTCGAGCTGCTCTTCAAAGTCCTGGAAGGAAAAAGCAAAATTTGTTACTGTCTATCTTCACACACTTGAAATGTAATCCTCAGCCTTTTCTTTCTACGTGTACCATGTTCTCAGCAGTTAACCGTGAAGTCTCCTGTCTCAGTTTGCTCTTGGCTTCGCTCTCCATCAGCTGCTGCCTCTTTAAGTGATCATTCTCCTCTTCCAGCTCCTCTATTTGGCCTTGAAGCTCCCTCTTCACCTCCTCCAGCTCTTCAGCTTTCTCCTCAAAGTACCTAAAATGCAGCAAAAATCACAAATGACAACCCCATCTTCAATCAAGAAACAAGACTCCAATCTGAGTGTATTACATGCGTTGTGAGCTCTCTTCTTTAATCTTCCTTTGAAGAACGTTGGTGATCTCCTCCGTTTTTTCTGTCAGATGACATGGGGAAAAAAATAAGCAAAAGAACAAGTGAAATACTGATGTAAAAAAAAAAAAAAAACATCTTGAAATTCTTAGACAAAAAATACTACAGATCTAACCTGCTAATTCTCTCTTCTGCTCCTCTACATGAGCCTCCAATTCTCGCTTTTGTCTCTGCATCTCTGAGACCTGCAGTTTCAGCTCTGGTATAACCTGTGGACCACATTCAAATAAGGGAAAGCACAATCACACTATATTCTGCACCTCACCTATCCTAAAAAAAAATAATTTAAAAAATCATCAAATAGCACACCGAGTTCTCACTGCTGAGCCTGGACACTTCTTGGCGAATATTCTCATTAACATTACTTTTCTCCTGGAACAAGTTTTGCAGCTTGCTGTTCTCATTTTGTAGATGGTCCACTTTCAATTTCATACCCTCCAGTTGGGTCTCATAGGTTTCCTTCTGCTCCCTCTGGTGGCTTTCCAGTATTCTGCCATCAAAGGTGGAGAAATGTTTAACAGGGTCAAGCGTATGCAGGGTGGTCACACTTGTACAAAACTTAATGCAGTTTATGTTCAAGGACTGTTGCGGTTGACAGCAAAAATATAGACCTGGTAGCTTTCTGTAGGCCTTCAAAGGCTGCCAGCAAATCTTCAACTTCATAAATCTTCTCAGAGTCATCTGGAGTTAGCCTTCAGAGAAACAATGTGAGAGATTACATTTCTAAATGAGATGTGGAATAACTACATGAGAGAGAAGGAAACCTAAAATATTTAGATTACCCTAAAAGAACCTCCTCTTCAACAACACCACCAAGAAGTTGTCTCGTAATCTCGGTCATTTTAGCTGCAGAAAAATATTTAGGGATGACTTCATTTGTGCACTCACATGAGGTCTTAGCATACTTTTAATTAAGGTTCACTAAATATCAAAAAGCCTATACCTCTTGCTTGTTCCGACTGCTGCTTCATCTTCCGGTCCATGTTATTTCTCTGATTTTGCAGGTTGTTCAGATCTCTGCGCAGCTCAGGAATGACCTTGACGTGTTTGGTGAGCTGGATGACTTGTTCCTGCAGGTCAGAGTTCACCTGACCTCCCTCCTCTATCTTTCTGTGCAGACTGACTCTCTCCTCTTTCAGTCTCTTAATCTCATCTTTCAGAGTTTCCACCTCCTTCTCGTGGTCCTGTCTCTGGATCTCAATGTTATTCTCAGCAATCCTGCCAAGAATACTCTCATCAACAACCTGAGTAACTGAACAAGCTGCAAAAAACTAGACTGCACATCTCCATTACTTACTTTCTAAGCCTTGCTTCATCTTCTTTCTCATCCAGAAGATTCCTCCTTATTTGATCAAAGCTCTCTGCAAGAGTGTAAAACTGGTAATAAATATGGTTCAAGTAGTATTGTACAATAAGTAGCAAACCCTTGGATCTTTACTCATATTACCTTTGGCCTCTTTTGTGGAGGTTTCAAACTTTTTCTCCAACTTCTGCTTTTCAAGGATTAGTACATCTATCTGCTTTTGAAGCTGCGCAATTGTCTAGAGGGAAAAATGTGTTTTTTAAAAGCTCATAATGTCTGCCGCAAAGACACAAACAACTGTATTAAATAATTGGCATTAATTTCAAGACTGACCAGAGTAGCATCCTCTTTCACTTTCTTCTCTCTTGCCTCTAAAGATGCCTTCTGGTTGGTTGATTTTTCCAGCTGTGCCTCCACACCCTGAAGTCTGTCCACAGTTTGAGAGTGGGTGTTGGCCAAGCTGGTCAGTCTCTCTACCAACCCACGGTTCTCTTTATTCTGTAAGGTTACAGGAATTCATGTATGTTCAATATAAAAGCCACAGCTAAAATAACTTTGGAAGAATCTTTACCTGCTCTTCAATCTTCTTTCTGAGCTTCTGAACTCTGTACGAAAGCTGAACATTGAGCACCAGGCGACGCATGGTTTGAAATCGCCGTCGAACCAGCCACGCTCTGGCATACTTCTGGAGAACCAGGGCTTTCTGCTCTTCCATCATCTGAGAGGCAACAAAGAGATGGTGAGGCATAAATCTCATGTGATGACATTTTGTATTTTCATTACACACTGAATGATAATAATGACCGATTAATGATCAATTACTGACCTTCTTGTATCGTTTACGGGCCATCCAACCTCGTGTGAAGGCCTGGATGGTGATAGAAGCGAGACGGACCACCTGGTAGATCTGTCTCATGCGGTAACCTCTGAAGTGTCTCTGAATCACCACTGCTGCCCAGGCCTGCTTCAGTGTTGCAGCAGTCACTGTTTTACTGGAGATTTACAAAGAAAACAAGTAGGTCTAAATGTTAAAATCCTAGTCAATACAATGAGGAACACAGGACATCAATATTATTACAGAATGCTTCTAACCGGACTGTCCTCTTCCCACGGATGTACTGTTGGAGGATGATGGCTGCTTCTCTCATGCGCAGGTACCTCCTCCTCTGGCTCCACCCTCGAACGTGTTTCTGGATGATTATGCAGGCTCCTCGAAGTCTGTCCAGACGCAGCTTTTCTAGATAAGCTACCTGACCAGCTCTAAAGAAGATCTTTGTCCGACCAAACTTGTACTGATTGGGGTCCTGGAGATCAAGTATGATAAAGTGATACACAAACATGGAGTGCACAATAATGCATGACAAGGTTGTATTTAAAGGTAGAATTTAAAGTGGCAGCTGACCTGAATCAACCTCTGCAGCACAATCTTGCAGGTCTGTTTCTTGTCATTGAGGTCCGCCTCCTGGTGCGACATTAGGATACTGTATCGGCTGTAAAACTCAATGTATGTCCACCTGCAAACAAAAAGCATATTGACCATTACAAAACCACCATAAAGATATGTGAATTTTGTAATTTGGCTGTTATAGAGCCACATGGTCAAGAATCACCTGGATGGATAGCTCTGTGCACTGATACGAATGGTTTCAAGGACTCCACAGGCTCGCAGCTGCTGCACTACCCTCCTGGAGTCATATCTTAAAATACAAGCAAACAGTCACTTAAACCAAAAATATAAACATGTGCCAATGATTCAGTGAACCATTTAAACAAACAGAGTGGATCATGTCAATCATAGTTTCAGTACTCACTCAAATGGGAGTTTTTCATCATTCGGCTTTATGCAGCGCACATAATGTGGGGTGGTAGCATTCAGTGTTTCCATCAGTAAGGAGAGGGAGCTGCGAAACTACATTTGACCGCAGAGTTCATGAGAAAGAATAAATGCTAAATACAAACTCACTTGTATTCTGTACACACATGCAAACACAGATTTGGAGCTCTAATAATCTCCAGTGAGCAGGAACAGAGTAAACATTTTCACCTTATCTCCCACAGAAGTTCTCAGCTGTTTATTGGCTGGTTTCACCCCAGGCCTGGCAGGCCTCACTTTGACGCCTTTACTGGTCACAGTGCTTTGTTCCTCCTCTTGGAAAAAGCTGGCCAGAAAAGGAAACTGATAAGAGGAGAATTATGTCAAAATTAGAAAAACAGTGCTGTATGGAACATCTCTGATAAAGCAGAAACTTTGATTTGTGTTTATGACCATGGTGGTGCATCAGAAGATTAAAAGATAAAGTAAAATATGGCCTTTGATTACCTTACTGGCTCTCATAATGTCCACTAGTTCTTCATAGAGAGCATCTCTGTTCTTTTCAAGAAAACCTTTGCACTGATACTCCACCTGTTCAGGGAAATACGCTGACGTTAAAAAAGACATCTCCCAGGAATCCACCAGCGTTAATGGTTAATAACATTAGGAGTCATTTTTGTGCTCCATTATTGGTCTTTAAGGGTCATCAGACTCCACCTTGTCAGCAAAGTGTTGTATCACAAATGCCTCATTTGATAACCTGGGCTTCTCAAACAGAGGATTGGCGTCCAGGTAGTTGTACAACTTTTGCAGCCAGCTTTGGTCAGTGCCCTGAGGAAACTGTGAAGTAAACGGATGCATGTATAGGAGGGAGAGAGATGATTACAAATGCAGTCAAGGGAAAATATAAAATCCAGAACTGAATAATCCCACTGTATAAGTCCAAATCTATTCAATCTTACCAAACATTCTTCATCAAGCAAGTCAAGGATCCCCATCTTTGCTTCAATCAGGTCAATGACTGGCTGATTGTCATAGAAATCTATCAGTGTCCATGGGATGTCCTCTTTCATGTACTCCTCTTGCTCCAGCTTGAACACATGCTGAAAATAAAGAGGCACAGCAGAATGATGGTCTGAGTTGATAAAGTGGAGTGTGCGGTGTTGCACTATGATTCTGGCTGATGGTGTTACATACCAAGTTGAACTGCTGCTGAAGCTTTTCATTTGCATAGTTGATACAAAACTGTTCAAAGCTGTTGATGTCAAATGTTTCAAAGCTGAGGATAAAAGGACATTAAGTTCATATCAAAGGCAGCAAAAGAGGCTTGAATATATCAGAAAACGATAAATGTGTTGTATCTACATTACCCATAAATGTCCAGAACACCTATAAAAGCGTGCTGCTTTCCTGGGACCTTAAGAGCTGTATTTATCCTGTTAATAATACAGTCAAAAAGGTGGGCATAGATCTGCTTGGCTAAGGCATCTCTGGCATTTACTGCTCGCTTTTTGGGCATTGGCTTCACCACCGTCTCAGCCACCAGCACAATCCTCCGATGGCACAGCCAGCGCACCAGCCCCTCTGTGTTCACACCCAGCAACTCACAGAAAACTGCCAGGTGTGGATCACTGGGCTGGAAAGATATAAAAATGAAGTTTTGTATTTAACCTGGTTAATGTTTGAAGTACTAACACGTAGCACACAAAGGAGCAATTTAAGGTCTGGGGAGTTATGACTCACACTAACTGATGATTTGTCATCTCCTGAGTTTCTGATCTCCACGTTCCCCAGATGCAGAATGGCTGCCAAAACTTTGAACACGTCTGACTGAAAGTCCTCCTTCAACCCTGGAGAGGCAGCAAGAGGACGGTAAAGCTAACAGCTCAAGTCACATTTAAAGCAAGTTACAGTCTGACAGCTGAAGCACTATTTACCCAGCAGTAAAAAGGTTCGGCGAGTCTCCTCCATATCTTTCTTGTCATCTACACCTTCGATAGTGATGTCACCACCCATGCAGGTATACTGGAATTTATCTGCACTCACTGCAGGTAAAAGTAATACATCATTAAGCAAAATAATCCCACAATAGATACATGTACAACTGTAAGACGTCTGTTCTAATGAGATCAGAACAAACATCATAGCAATAAAATACTATAAAAGCTACACTCACACAGTCTTAGGTTCGTGAACTCTGGCAGGTGAGCACAGGAACACATCTGGTAGAAAATGTGATAGTTCCTCTCGTTGTCTGCCTGAATAAAACAGAAAATCATTATTATGGATCAGGCACAAGCACAATAACACACAGCAACATCTTCATCTTGTACTCTACCTGAAAAACTACTCTAGATTTCTCTAAGAGGTAGGTCCTCATGTTCGCTCCGATGATCCGGTACTTCCTGTCAAAGCTGATCTCTGTGTATTTCCCAAATCGGCTACTGTTGTCATTCCTGGTGGTCTTTGCATTTCCTATTGCCTGAGACAAAACCAAGGCCTTTAGAGCTCTTTGCTGACTATCAGAAAGATATTAGTTACCTTAATTAAACAATGGGTTCATAAAAATGGAAGCGCATTATTCAACTTTCTCACAGTGCTAAAACATCACCAGTTTAGCGGAATGAACAGTTATGCGCTGCCTTGCGAATAAGGCTTCTGGTCCAGTAAAATCATACCTCTGTTACTGGATTGGACGCCAGGACTTTGTCTTCTACTCGAGTCTTGCTGCCAGATTTGCTTACAACAGCGAAGTACCTCATAGCGTATCGAGCAGACACTGTTTTACCGGCTCCAGATTCACCACTGACGATAATAGACTGGTTCTTGTGGTTTCTGAGACAGGAAAAGGTGTAGTACGCTGTTATAACAACACTCTATATTTGACTTTATGTGACTGTCTGGGGTGTTATTTACCTGGCCATCTGTTTGTAAGCCTCCTCTGCCACTGCAAATATATGAGGGTCCATGTCGCCCATGTTCTGGCCTGAGTAGGCATGAATGATTGCATCTCCATAGATAGGAAGCTGTTTGTATGGATTTACAGCCACCAGTATAATACCTGAAAATGAGGAAACAACACAGGTTGAGGCAAAAGCACAAAGTGCAGACGGCCTACACCTCAGTGGATATAGTTCAGCAGTTAAAAGCTTCTTGCAACTGTACCACAGTAAGTATAGATGATTCTGGATTCCACAAATCGCACTCTGAGATTGTGCAGGACGGCAGGTTCATGGAGGTAGCTGAGAGCAGTGAGGTCATTCTCCCCGACCAAGATGTCTGGGTTGCGAAGAGGAGGGAGCTGTGGTTTTGACGGGTCAACGGGGTAGTAGTGCTCCTTTAACAGAGACAAGTTATGTAAAAGAGTCAGGACAGCTGTTTTTTCTCACAACCATAAACCCACTACAGTTTCATGCGATGGTTTTATTAGTCCCATTTTACTTACTGTGCCATCTTCAAGGAGCAGTTCAAGAACATTATCTCCAAAATGAAAATCTCTCATAATCTCGGCTGATTTCCACACATGTTCTGCATCTGGGATCCACACTCGGTTGTACTTAGAGTGAAGATTTCAATGGTAACATGTTAACAAGTAAACAATACCTTCTTATGAAATTATTAAAAGATTATTTAACACAATAAATATAAGGAATGCCAATGTAAACATTAACTGGGTAAACTGTGAGGACTTTTATTTTGTTTAAGTTATAATGGTTTATATCCTGATAAGATTTACATTTAAAAAGTTTAACAAAAGTAAACAGCTGAGCATTTAGACTTTAAATTCATTGGGGCACAGCCTCCTCCACATCTCTGCAACTTCCTTAACAACTGACAAAGTTTCCATATGTCTCAGTAACTCAGTAAGTAGCCTAAGGAGATATTAACTCTGCTGTAATAGTGGCAGGGAGCTTTTCTCTTACCTCGGTGTACAGTTCCAACAAAGCCATGTTCATGCATTATTAGTGTAACTTCTCTTGTCTCTATATTTGTTTATCACCTGTTGTATCACTGTACTTTCCAGGTTACCAACGAATTTCCTCCCTCTCCCTCACAACTATGACAGAATCACCAGTCACGTTACACAAAATTATATCACTCTTCCGGTCGTGATTTTCAAAATAATACTCATTGAATTCATTCAAAAGAAAAGCACCTATTGTTTTAATATTTATCTATGAAGACTCTTACTCTTACGTATTTACAGTACTTTTACTTTACTAATGTTTGCTAGTCTGATTTTTGTTAATTTCACTTGACGATTTACCCTTAGTGGGATTCAGGTACAGCTCATTTAATGTTACCTTTATTTAAGGGATGTGGTTCCTAAATAGATCTGGGGCTCTGATACATAACTTGGGGATAAAGGAGAGGAGAGGGGAACAATTATTATTTCTGTTACACAAACGGCCTTCTCTAATGTTGGGTCCTCTGTTGAAACCGGATACTCCCACTTCTCCAGTCCTCTAAAATCTTTCAAACAACAGAGAGGGAAACATCACTGAGGCCATGACCTGAGATGTGGGGTCAAGCCGACAAACAGAATTGAGCCGCAAAACCTGGAGCTTTTATTCTGAAAGCACATCGCTCATATCTCAGGTTTGTCTCGTCTCTTCCTGGATGCCTTGTCGCTCACCTGCTGCGGACTTTGACTGGGTGACTCCGCCCTCCCCGTCTTGTGACAGCGGCTCGACAGAGTGGGTGTGCTCGTTTGAACAAGAATCCTGTCAACAAAAGAAACCGGACACAGGTCTCAGCCAGCTCACCATGTGTGAACACAGTGCAGTCACAGCTTTACCACAAGTAGTTAAGAAAAAATGATTTTTTTAAAAAGTAAATACTTCACCACCTTATATCAACTTGACCCACATTATCAGTGGACTTGCAAAACTGAAACGTTTTAGAGGACGACTTTTACAAAGAAACACATTAACACATTCCTGCTGTGCACAGCTGCGAAGAGGTTAATAATTAATGCTTTTTATGCATTTTCATATGTTCAGCATTTCAAAATACAGAGCAATGATAAATATGAAAATATAAAAGATGTTCTGTGTGGGGGCGGTCCAGATTATTACATAGATTGGAGTTTGATGCATCAGAGGGATATATGTACATTTTATCATCTGAATGAATTACTAACTCAAGTCTCCAACTCTGCTCCCACATAGATGAGGGTTACAGTGCATCTCCTGTTAAATACAAGATATTACATCACTGTGTATCAGAGTTAATGTATTCTAATTAAAATATTCTACATTTTCTTGGGGATTCCCCTGGTGGATCACACACCCTGCTTTGGAAGAAAAACACTGAGCTTGATCTACAAGACCTACAACACCTCATGAGGTAGTGAAATCCTTTGTGCAGTGTTCTCTTCTGGTATATTATACAAGGCTTCTTTCAGTACTACCCAGAGTTCTTCTTTAGATTTAGGCTGTCTTTTATTTCTTTCTCTGTCCAGATGATCCCATACTGCCTCTATAATATTCAGGTGTGGACTCTGTGGAGGCCAGTCCATGATTTATCAGCTGTTTTTCCAAACCAGGACAGACCCTCTGCCATGTTTCACTGAAGACCACAAGCACTCATTCTTCCATCTCTCTCCAACTCCTCTTCTCACACGTTGTCAACGATTGGACCCAAACATTTCAAACTTGGATTCATCACTCCCTAATACTCTTTTCCACTGATCTTCAGTCTTTGTGAACTTTAGCATATCTTAGCCTTTTCATCCTGTTCCCCTTCCGAAAAAGCGGTTTCTAGGCTGCTACCCCTCCGCGTAGACCATTCCTGATCAAGCTTCTTCTGACTGTAGAAGGGTCAATCCAGATAAAGCTGCCAGATGCTGAGCCAGGTCCTTGTTTTGACCTCTTCCAGTCACTCAAAGAAGAAACCCTGAGAAACTTCACATCAGATTTTGAAAGTTTTCTTGGTCTTTATGAGAGCCAGGTTCCTGGTAATGTTTTAAAATTGCTCATGGTTATGGTTCAGTGAAGCACTCAAATTCATAGTTTTCATCCATTTTGTGATGTGAAAGGTTCCTTACTTGGCTTTAAATAATACAGCAGGAAAAATCACAACCATGAATGAAACCATGAGTTCACAAAACAGCATCTACACCTGTGTCAACAAAACATCAGAGGCGAGAGATGACCTTTAAAAGACATGTTTTGCCAGGGAACAACCCCCCCATCATCAGTTCAACTACAATAATGAAAATACAACGAAAGAAAAACAAATGTTTGTGCGTTTTTGTTTTACTATATTCATGGGGTCTGAAAACTGGTATATAACTACACTGGTCCAATAAAATAATGGCCACGCTTCATACAGATGTCTTTGAAGATTTATATATATATATATATTTTTTTATCTCTTTCTTCAGTTGACACCGTGAAAGCTACAACAAATAAAGACAGTTTTTTTTAAGCATACATCTCTTAGGCTAAGGTTATTTTGGGCTGTATTGTCTTTGCTCTGTTTCCACATTGATTCTGACCCATAATGCCACAGTCCTTCTCTCCCAAAATGTTGATCATGTGACCCAGTTACACAAATTTTAAAATAAAACTCTATATAGAGAACACACAATTTTAACTAGCCACCTTTTTGAAGTGATACATTTTTTCCATATATCATTATGTTAAATCATAGCAAGGAGGTAGAATTTTCAAAAATACCAATTATGTCAGGCAAAATTTAGGGGAAATGCATATAAAATCATTCTTAAGATATGTAAAATATTTCTATTTGATGAAATGGTGTAATGGAAAATCAGAAAACAATGGCATCTTGATTTTTCCATTCACTGTGAATATCATATGAATTAGTTTAAACTAGGCGTTGAAACAAGTACACACAGCATATATTGTATATGTGATAAAATGCTACTTTTGTGTAAAAAGGGAGACTTGTAATACTAATAATGTTACAAAGAATTATGGTCTTTCAAAGTTTGAAATTCACACCTTTAATTTCAGTACTCTGATCATGCTAGCGGTCTTAGATACCACCTGAGAAAGCTGCCTAATGTAAGCAAAGACCAACAAACTCCAATCCACACTTCCACCTTCCCTCTAATCTACTGCAGTAAGTACAATATCATGACCAGCGTGTGTTCCTTGCTGTACCTGATCTGCAGGCCTTTACTCCACGAGCACATGTCCTTTCGCAGCAGCAGGTTGTTGAGGGTGACCGCACAGATGATGTAAAACTGCTGCTTTACCACCTGCTTAATGATGTCTGAGTCCATCCCATGCTGACTCATGGTGGTGTGGAAGAGGCTGAGACGCTGGAGGAGGACTTCCACTGTAACAGCGTCCTCGTCTGGGAAACTGGAGCTTCTCTTCCTCAGGCCTGTCGGTTTGGACCCCAGAACTCCCTGGATTGTCTCATGCTCCAGCATGCTCGCCACTACATAAAACGCGTTAATTGAGGGGTAAAAACAATTTACGTTGTTCTGTTATGGTCAGAGTTCTGAGGAACATAAAGTTATTATACATAGTAAGATTATGTCTCCTCACCTATAAGGGGCTGCAGGATGTCCTCTATGCATTTGATGAGCTGACGGTAGATTTGGATGGCCAAGTCCCCAAAAACTTGCTGATACTCTGACAGTTCAAAGTTGATCAAGCAGTGCTCATTCTGCTTAGCAGAGTTGTGCGTTGTGAAGACCTACAGTACACAAAAGTTGTACAGACATCCTGGGTTAATAAAGGCACATGTCCAGCTGTAAAAATAACTCTGGCACTAAATGTTTTCGGGCTTACCTCATCTCCACTGTACTGCTTCAGACAGTGCATTAAGCGGCATGTGTTGGCCAACCAGAACGACACTACTTCAAAATCACCTCCTCTTCTCTAAAAAACAACAACAAAAAAATTCTGTGTCAAAATGAATTCAAGAGAAACACAATTTGCTTTATTCACACTGATCAAAGTTATATACTGCACCTTAATGACCCCTTTGATGCTGCTGATGGTGGAGTTGAGGAGAGTGCTGACTCTCTGATCATCGTTCACACTGTCTGCATATCGCAGGCACATGAAGATGATGTAGGCAGGAAGCCCAGGAATTAAGCTGACTGCTACACCACGAGGCTTCAGATCTGAGAAGATTACAACCTTTCAAAGCAAAATACTCAAATAATGTGTCCTCTATCTATCAAAAACATATTCATGCAATTATAAGAGCTATAAACATACCTATGACCAGATTCTTAAGGAAGCGGCTCTCGTCACCCTCCTTGTACTCCAACATGCCCTGATACTCTTTCTCCTTGCGGGTGATATTAACTGCTCTGACAGGGAAGTTCATGGCGGAGGCATTATTCTTTTGCTGAGTGCTCGCTAAACACAGCAGGGACACAATATAAACAATGACAGGATTAAAGCTGTGCTAATGTCATCGAGAAAATATACTGTGCAAACATAGTCAGCAGGATGCGATTACCTTCAAAATCTTCAACTTTTTTCATGTAAAATTTAAGTTGTTTTTTCAGCTTGCGTATGGTTTTGTCTTGTTTTTCTTGCTGCTCCATGAGTTCCTAAAATCATTCAAACATATTAAATTACAAAACACTTTTATACATGGCATAGAATTGTGAATATAATAACCTAGTAACTGATAAGAGGCAGAGAGCCTGAGTTTCTGGACAGCCAGGGAGTTGACCCACCAGGTTGTCATTGGTGAGCCGTGTGATTTCATGCTTTAGGATCATCTCAATTCGGGCATCTTCAGGCAGGAGGAGGCTCTGAGCCAACAGCTTCTGGTGCTGCTCCTTTTCATCCTTCAACTTGCTCACCTCCTCAAGCAGCTTCCTACATTTCTCATTGTTAACATGTTCCTGCTCCTGCATCTGGAACTCCAGGAGTCTGGAGAATGGAGAGAGGAGAGAGGAGAGACAGCGTTCAATTCCATATGGCATGAATCTGCTTGAATGCACAAACCAACAACAGAATATTACTTCATTACCTATTGGTCTCTTTCAAGCCCTCATAAGCCAGCCACAACTCTCCATCTTCATTCAGCGTGTGGATGTCAGTGGCTCTGAGGAGGAAGATCAGAAAATGAAGATGACACATTACTCCTGATAGATTCAAACAATAGGTTTCTGCAGGATTCACCAAGTTAAACCTAAGACTTATTAATACCAGCAAGCAGTTTACCTGTCAACATCTTGAAATGAGGGAATTTCAGTGAGATCTAATTTCACACTTCCTCCCAGTGCAGAGTCCTAGAGTTCAGTACAAATGGAATAATTTCTTATTAATCTCAAACGTACAATTTGTTGAATCAAACCAATGAGAATAAAAACAAATGTAATTTACTTTCTCACCTTATGTTTAAGAGCTTCTTGGCGGACCATGTGAGAACGAAGGAGCAACACTTCCTCTTTTCGCATCTCCAGCTCCTCATTGGAAGAGCTGAGTTGTTCTAGCAGTATTTTGTAGGGCATGGAGCCAGGGGCAGGAGGCGCCACTTCACTATTCTCACTGGTCAGAGACTTTCGCAGCTCATTTAGATCCTGCTTCAACTTCTTGTTCTCGGACTCCAATTCTTGCCGCTGCATTAAGACATTTAAAGAAACAGACAAATCGAACATCTAGAATTTAATTCTCTATTCACCTTTCAGTATTTCAATACAAAGATAAGTTATCACAGACCACTGTTATTAGGAATAGCTGTTCTTTATGAACAGCTTCTTTTGGGAATATTGGAACAGATTTTGTTTGGACCCAAATATATGTACCTGACCAAGTCATACCTTCAGTGTTTCCAAATCCAGTTCTGTTCTGCCAACAGTTCTCTGCTCCTCCACTTCCTTTTTAGAAAAATATACACATAATGTATCAACCACAAATATCAGTGAAAAATAACTAATTGTTTACTGACACAAAACTCTTCTATCTGTATCTGTATCTACATTTTCATTTCACCGGTAAGAAGCATGATTGGTGTTTCAGTGCATACTTTTGCCTTCTCTTGTTGGGCTTCTTCTTTTTTATCTAGTTGCTGCCACAGTGCCTGTTTTTCCTGCTCCAGTTCCTTCACTCTTCTCTGGAGCTTCAAAAGGACAGGCAGGTCCACTGAGGGCTGGGTCTCATCCTAACATAACAGAGCAAGCATTGACTGATGAATCTCTCCACAACTTATGTAACTAGAATGCTGCACTAATAGGATTATAACACAGACAAGACCATAACTGTTCCAAGGAATGAATGTCCAGTTCCCTGTAAGTACACTGTAAATCACACACATCAAGAATTCCTTTATTTGTGGCATTAATAAAATCTTACCTGTAGGCTGCCATACGTCCTTCTTAAGAGCAACCATACTATCAAATAAATCGTGTGAATTCAGGTGGTTAGGAAAAACTAACATCCACAAACTTTGTAATCTAGCTAGTTACAGTGATCTTTTTATGGTGAGCATGTCAAGAATGGTAACTGAGACCTCTGTAAATTTGCTCAAGTCTGTAGATAACACCAATTTTTACACCACGACAAACATTTTTCCACCATGAAAACTTAAGAATTCCATGTAAATGACCGTGCTCAAACCACACGGCTGCTAGAATTTGTCAGTACTGAAAATACAAATGTTTTGCCTCCACCTCTAAGCCTACAGAGGGTGAGTGGTACAGAATGAAAAACATACATTTTGGGAGGGGTATAACTATAAGACAATTCTGATTATGGACCATGATATTGTGTGGTTTAGTAAATTACCTCTGTTTGTACAGAGCTGTCTTCTCCATCAGTAGAGCCTAAGCTCTGACTGAACTCAGATGAGTTACTGCTGTAGTTAGAGTCTGTCCTCTTGTGACCAGGTTTGCTTGTACTCTGGTTATGTGTGGAAAAAGACATAACAAAACATGTTACAGAAAGTATCCAGGCCTAAACTAAACCTTCAATATTTACTTTGAACTTTTTTCTTGGTTTCAGTACGATCAGTAAGTCTATATCAGCATATAAAAATTAGTTCTGTGCAGCTAATTAACTTCTCAGTTAAAATTATTCTGGTTTGTGGCAGCATCTTGAAATCACCATGTTACATAAATCTATGAATCAAGAGGTATCAAATGACAACTCATGTTGCCATCTTAAAACTGAGTGAAATTAGTTCCTCACAATGTTGAAGTCCATCTCTTCTTTCAATTCTTTATGCCGTTCCTCCAGATGCAGATGTTCACTCAGCAGACTTTGGTAGCGAGAGCGTTCTTCAGTTAAGTCCTTCTCCAGCTGTTTTGTATTTTCAATGTTGGTTTTAATCTCTGAAACAAAACAGTTTTGTTTTATTCATTTATTATGAATTTTGCCACTACTAGTCAGCTGTGAAGATTTAAGGTGAACTGCTCAGTACCTGTCAGCTGCTGGGCTTGTTCATGGATTAACATGTTAAGTTCATCTTTCTCACTGTTCAATGAGCTGTTCTTCATATTAAGCTCTTCTACCACCTGATTATGAGAGAAGGCAAAGTCACGTGTCTTTATTCCCGTTCGTCATGGCTCTTCAGGGTTTGAAACTAACAGAAACAAACCAAACTAACCTACTAAGTTCATAAAATACCCACAGAGCAAAAATGTCACTATTATGTCATTAATCTGAATTATTATCATTCCAGATAATTAAAGAAAAACACAACATAGAAAATTCTGCCAGGCAGTCAAGTTGGATAAGTTTAAATTGCTGTGTAGTCAGCCTACCTGTTGTGTCTGCTCCTTGTAGAGCTTTGTCTCCTCTTCCAGGTCTTCTTTCTCTCTGCGGATGTTTTCCAACTCGTGCTGAAGGAAGGAGAGCTGCTCCAGTAGAGAGGGAAGTGTTTCTGCTTTGGCTCTGGCCTCCTGCTCTGATTTACGTAGGTTTTCGATCTCTCTGCTCTGTCTATCTCTCTCAATAGTCTGGGTCTTCTCTACAACACTCAGCTTCTCAGTGAGCTCTCTGTTTTCTTTTTGCTGCAAGGGGAAATACACACACATGCTGTGCATGTGATACGACAACTCCCAATGACCCAATGTTTCTCCAGCAACATTTTTCTAACAATCATTCCAGAGTAAACAACAATTCAACAGACAAAACTAGACACCTATACTCTCACAGTACTCACCTGCTCGTTTATCTTGTGCTGCAGCTGCATAATCTTGTTCTCCATGCCAAAGTTGAGCTTCTTAAAGTGCTCCACAGAGCGAGCCTCCACTTTCAACTTCTTTAGTTCTTTCTTGGCCCTCATGCGACGCACACAGCTCTGCAGCAGGACGATAGCTGCCACAGTGCGTCTGTAATGCTGTCTAGCCAGCCAGCCTCTCAAACACTTCTGGATGACCACAGCCTTTTGCTCAAACATCAACTGTGTAAACACAAACAAATATATAAGTTTATATGTGAAATTGCAATGACAAGACTTGCATTGAGTATTAGAAAGAGGTGAGGTGAAAATCAATGGGCTTTCTGTACAAAATTTTGGATTCTTTCTTAAACTCAAAGGTAAGATTATTTTTGAACTGCATTAACACTGCAGTGACTCAGCATTTCATACGTGCTGCCAGACCATTTCACAGTTTCAACCATAAATATTCAACATGTGTCCTGGTCAGTTTCCTGTTGCGGTGTATTTGAATGACATTAGCTGACAGGAAGTAAACACAGACCTGAGCTGTTGCCTAGCAATGTGCTGTACTAAAGTGTAAACTCGGTCAAAAAAATCTCTATTCATATGACAGCAATCAAGGTTTAAGATCTCCAAAACAATCCAATGCACTCTGTGTATTGGTGCCACAAGGCTTCACTACCTCAACAATGTAAAAAGCGAACCTGGCACATCTGGACTTCCTTTGAGCAAGGAACACTTCAACATTATGTTCAATAGGGAATTCCTGTTTTCTTGGTGGCACCTGTTAAATCCAATTGTGGTTACTGCAGTAATCAACAATCCAGTTCTTCCATGGGTTGAGTAAATTCCTTTAAAAACCCTCTACAACTACAGTGTATGAAACAAACTAAAAAACGTATGGCGGGCAAGCTAAAATCAAGGCTTATATTTATATGGCCTTCTGGGATTAATTTAGCAAAACCTAGTAAAGGAGATACAAGTGTGGAATTCTGTGGAATTATAACTTATATCATTTCTAAACTCCTTCAAATTGTTTAGCGAGTCAGGTATTACCTTACAGTACTGCTTTCTAGCCATGTAGGCCCTCAAGACGCACTGAATGGTGATAGCTGCAGAGCGCTGCTGCTGATAGCATCTCCTAGTCGCCCACATACGCACGTTCCGCTGAATGACAACAGCAGCTCTGGTTCTTCGCAGGAACTTAACATAACTAACAGAAAAAAAACACGTCATAGGTGTGCTAGAGAAATTTCTACAACCTCTTATTCTGCTTTTGTTTAACATCTCCACTCACCAGCGTGCCTGGTGGCCGCGTACGTGTCTCTGAATGTTGATGGCAGATTCCTTCATCCTCAGGTACTTTTTGCGGGCCAGCCAGCAGCGGATAGTCTTCTGGATGCGGACACAAGCCATGCGCAGCTTGTCTGAACGCAGCTTCTCCAGGTAAGCCACCTGACCAGCCCTGAAGAAGATCTTGTTTTTGCCAAACTGATACTTATCCTGGTCCTTGGGACAAAACACAGTGGTGTATGTAATATGTCATATTTTAGTGGGTCTATGAAAGTTACATTTATTTTGATATTGACATTATGGAAATGCTTTTATATAATTCTGACATACCTTAACAAGGTTTGCTAGCAGATTTTTGCATGTCTGTTTTTTATCAGAGAGAACATCCTTTTGTTTCATGAGGACCCGATACCGACTAAAGAATTCTTGATAGGTCCATCTGCAATATTCATATAAATAAGTTGAAGAGATCATTTTTATATCATATAATTATGTGTGGAACTAACCATGGCCCTGTGCACCAGCTGATGTTGTTGATACGCTACCTAGATGGGAAGCCTGCTGCTGAGATGCGGATTGTCTCAAGGACACCACATGCTCGAAGCTGCTGCACTGCCCTGAAAGGGTCCATGCTTTATAAAAGATAACACACAAAAATCCGTTACAAAAATGAGCGTAGTATTCTTTCATCTGAGCTTGTTGCAAATAACCGTACGAGACAGAAGAGTGAAATAATCTTCCTCACGTGAATGGAGTTTTATGGTCATTTGGCTTGATGCAGCGTACATAGTGAGGAGTTGTAGCATTTAGCGTGTCCATCAGCAAATGTAGAGACTGTCGAAACTGTGTAAAAACACAACAAAACCTTGATAACTGAATATGGCAAGACATTAATTGGAAAAATGTGCATGAACATTCATTTTATGTGTCTAGTATAATGTTTTTACTCACAATCACTCAGGCAAAACTGTTCAATTATTCAGCTTCCCCAGGTTTTTCATGAGCATGGGTACTGTAACTGTATTACCAACTATCACCACTAAATGTTCCTACATTTTAAGCTCTCACCTGCAGTCCAACAGTCTTCTTATTATCCCTCTGACTAGCCCTTCCAGTGCTGCTAGTGGGTTTGTTTGTAGAACCTGTTGCCTTCTCATCATCTTCAAACAACTTCAGCAGCAAATCAAACTGAAAAGATCAGACATCAAAGTAGCAGAATACAAAGCCGTCATTGTACAGCAGGTGGCAGTGTTTTCTAAAACTCAACAGTGGGTGTATTTCCTCCAATAGTTGTGGTTGAACAATTCTAGGGTGTGTGCCTGGGGACTTACAGCACAAAAATACTTGTACAGTGATTTGCTCTTGACTTTTCAGCAGTTGAAGAGGTCCTGACATTTAATGACACTGAATACATGTATTTCGTATTCTGACCACCACAAAGACTGACTAATTGGGAGGGACTAATATGTAAAAATATTGTAAACGGTTGATAAACTATTTCACCTTGCTCTTTTTCAGTGCATTTATCTGCTCCTCATTGACTGTGTCCTTGTTTTTCTCCAGGAAACCCTCACACTGGTACTCCACCTAGGCACAAAGCAAAAGGTCACACAGTGTTCCCTTGGGTAAAAGGGCAAAAGTCATATTCATCATCCTGAGTCTGAAGAGGACTGATTAGTCCCGCTTTAATATTTAGAATGATTAAACATTCAAGGAGAAGGATAGAATTTGGATTTTGCAGACAAACTAATTACAGTTTCACACTTCACTCTCTTGGTGCTCTTGACCAGAAAACATGAGTCATCCATCCATCCGTCCATTTTCCACACTGCTTGTTCTGTGCTGGAGGGGAGCTAGAGCCTGTCCCAGCACACACTGGGTGACCTGTACACATTTGGACTGTGGAAAGAAACCTGGACACCTGGAGAAAACTCCACACAGGAAGCCCCACCTCAGCATGAGACATATAATTGTGGGCAGTTAAATACCTTGTCTGCAAAGTGGTGGATGATGAAAGCTCTATTTGATAACCTGGGTTTATCAAAGTGAGCGTTCTGCTTAAGGAGGGTGTTGTACAGTTTCTGGGCCCACGTGTCATCAGAGCCTTTGGGCATCTGTGGAAAGAGGAAGAGCTGACACATCAGTTAGGCATGGCATTACTCATAACCTCAAAACACAGCATGGTGGAGAATCCTCCAGTGGAAAGTTAACTGAAAAGTTTTTTGGGGGGGGGGCTAAACTGGCATTTTACCTTACATTCCTCATCCAAAAGGTCCAAGACACCCAGCTTGGCCTCAATGAGGTTAATGCATGGCTGGTTGTCATAGAAGTCAATCAGTGTCCATGGGATCTCCTCTTTCATGTACTCCTCTTGCTCCAGTTTGAAAACATGCTGGAAGGAGTGATAGCTAAAAATGATTTACACATACATTTTGACTAGAAAATGAACATGCTGAGAAGGAAAACACACATACCAGGTTAAACTGCTGTTGAAGTTTCTCATTGGCATAATTGATGCAAAACTGTTCAAAGCTGTTGACATCAAATGTTTCAAACCTGAAAAAAAAAAAATCAAATTAAAACAACATGTCTGGGGAACAAAAATCATAAACCGGGGGCAGGGGACAACATACCCGTAAATGTCCAGCACACCAATGAAGGAGTGTTGTTTGGCTGCAGATTTTAAGGCATTATTAATCCTGCCCACAATCCAGGTAAAAAGTCTGGCATAGACGTGTTTAGCTAAGGCATCTCTGCCATTGACTGCATTCATTTTGGAGACAGGCTTCACATAGGTTTCGGTGGTCGTCTTGAGTTTCCTGTGACATAACCAGTGGGCCATTTCTTCACAGGGCACCCCCATCAGCTCACAAAACACCATCAGGTGGACATCATCTGGCTGGAAATACATTAACAATAATTATCTTACACAGAAAAAAATTTACACATCCTCAGTACAGCATTCGGACATACAATTAACCAAATATTCTTGACAAAATACTCAGTTCTCTTGTTGTGTCTTGGTGTAATCAGTATTTACCAAGATGCTGCTTCTGTCTGCTGACTGATCTTTCACCTCCACATTGCTAAGATGGAGAATAGCTGCCAGAATTTGGTAAATTTCCATTTGATCGCTTTCACAGATTCCTACAGAACAATAAAACAATAAATTATGATCAATCATGTCAGGCAATCCAGAAACAAAATGTATATGGAAAATATTGTCTATTCAAATTCAAACTTTACTATAATGCAACTAACACTCACCTAACAGTGAGAACGCCTTCCTGGTATTGCACATCTCTTTGGCATCATCCACTCCATCTATTACTGGGCTCTGACCTTGGTTAGTACAGTGGAAGTCATCTGCGCAACCTTCAAACATTAAAATATTGCACTAATAAAGACTGATCTGTTACAACTGCCATTGCAGTTGTTTGTTTTTTAAACATTTCTAAATCATGATGAAAGAAAACCAATATTTCAGAGACTCACATACCTAACTTGAAGGTTTTGAACTCTGGTAAATGTGAAGAGGCACACAGCTGATAGAATATATGGTAGTTTCTCTCTCCATTGGCCTAAAGGTAGTGTAAACAGATGTAAAATGGGAACCAAGTAAATAACAACTCAGTCAAATTGAAAGCTCTTTCAACTGTAGATGCACGCATGAATAGCAAGTGCTTTACTAAACTGAAACAATCAACTTTTTTGAAAATAACAGTCCTGAATAGTTGGCAGTTGCTTAAAATCCCAGTATATTGATGTATATATTGAGAGTCAATGGCCGGACAGGCTAAACTGTAGGTTATTTATGTTGTTTGTTATTATGTTGCTAAGATACACACATGTTGCATGATATATGCCCATGTGAGAGTTTCAAATCAATTAAATGCAAGGAGGAACACAGAGGATGGAGAGATAGGAAGGGCCACATTCAGACCCTGAGCATAGTCACCCAAGTTAAATCCATGGCAAATTACCTGAAACACAACTCTAGACTTTTCCAGCAAGTAGGTTCTCATGTTAGCCCCAATTATACAGTGCTTCTTGTCAAACCCAATCTCAATGTACTTCCCAAAGCGACTGCTGTTGTCATTCCTTGTTGTTTTGGCATTCCCAAGGGCCTAAATAAAATATACATAAAAATATCAGTAACCTTTATCACTATATGATTCTGTCCTATCTTCCAGTAGTGGCAAATGTTACCTCCATGATGGGGCTGGAGGCAAGAACTTGCTCCTCAACACTGGCCTCACCAGCTGAGCAGCTGACCGTGGCAAAATAACGCATAGCATACTTAGCTGAGACGGTTTTGCCAGCCCCAGATTCACCGCTCACTATGATAGACTGGTTTTTCTCATTCCTGCATGGAAATGTGATAACATACAAACCAAATATCAACAAAAATGAATTTAGAGAATCACCATCAAAGAAAGTACACATTTCAATTGCTTCAAAATTTAAGATGTAAAGTGTCAAAACCTGGCCATCTGTTTATATGCCTCCTCTGCCACTGCAAATATATGGGGGTCCATGTCCCCCATGTTCTGCCCACTGTAGGCATTGATGATGTCAACTTCATAGATAGGCAGGCTCTCATAGGGATTGATAGCAACCAGGACAATTCCTAAATACCACAAGGAGAAAAATTCTTGGTCAGACTCTACACCAATATACATTTTGGTGTGTGTTCCTTTAAGAGCTGCCTGTGCCACAATAATCAGCATAATGTACTGTAGATTATGTGTACAGTGAGCAGGGCTCCAAAGTCTACAGTGACAGTGATAGTGTGAGTCAAAGGAGATGAAGCTCATTACCGCAGTATGTGTAGATCAACTTGGAGTCAACGAAGCGCACTTTAAGGTTGTGCAGCACTGCTGGCTCATGGAGGTAACTGAGAGATGTAAGATCATTTTCCCCCACCAGGATGTTAGGATTTCTTAGTGGTGGCAGGCTGTTGGTTTTGGGGTCTATTTTGTATTCCACGTCCTAAAAATAAGTAAAACAGGTGGTTAAACACACAAATATTAGCAGACATATATCATGTCAAAGCAATCTAGCAACCACTGTGCTTCCCTTGTTCATGTTCACTCATGATAATACTCTGGCCTTATTTCCATACCTGGAGTGCATGCCCAAACTTGACATCACAGCTGCAGGTAGCAACAGCACCGAGTAAAACTTTTTAGCCACACTACTTGTAATCCATCACTCCACCTATTTTGAAGCCAGTATGTAAAATATGCTTCTTATATTAAAACTTTTGAAGAGTTCTGAAAAGAGGCACACAAGATGTTTGTCTTGCCTAGGAATACATGTGCATTTACCAAACATCACGTTGAATATTCCCACAGCACATGAGATTTATGAGGCTCTGTTGCCAGTGTTCTTGTGGAGAAATGTGTTCATGGCACAGAACATCACACACCCATTTCCACCTCAGTGACTACTTGTGTGTGTGTGTGTGCTGCATTTCCCTGCCTTACCGTGCCATCCTCCAGCTGCAGATACAGCTTCAGGTCGCCAGGAGTGTAATCTTTGATAAGCTCTGCTGATTTCCACACTTCTGCTGCATCTGGGAGCCATACACGGGCACACTGATGGACAGAGGGGAAACCGGGTCAGAGCCATTCAACCACTGCGCTTCCAGTAACAGTCTTTTCCCAAACTACACCAAAACAGCAGTGACATGTACCTCTGAAAAATGGCAGGGTAGCTAAGTTCAAGTCAACAGACAACGGTCATGCGTATAATGCGGATGGATATGGTGTATTTCAGATAAAAAAGCAATAAATGATGAACACAAAAGCTGTTCAGTAGACACCTGTAAGTGACTGGCACCAGTAAAGCACTTTTCTCGATACAATTAACGAATTGTAAACTACCGTTAGCTTGAGAAAACCGCTGAATGAGCTTGACAGCCGACACAGACTAACAAAGTTAATATACCTACCTTGGAGTAAAGTTCAGAGGCTGCCATGTCTTTGAACACGTTCAGAGAGCCACCAGAAACTTTCTCTGCCCGCAGAGAGAAGGGTGACACATCTTACCGTCTCCTAGAGTAGAGGAACATTAACTTTTCTGAGCTCCTGTCTGCTTGGTCCACAGCCGTGAGCAGAATTCAACTACCGCTGCTTCAAGGGTTGTCAGACAGCTGCGCGTGCCCCGACACGTTTCGTTCTCGTGCGTCTTGCGTGCCTCCCAGCGGCCAGTGCGCTCATGTCATCTAAACCCACCTGAGTTGGGGAAGGAGGAGGCCAAGGAGGTGTCAACATTACTGCCATGATACAACATGTGCATTATTAACACATATAGGATCAGACCACACTACCCATCAGATCTAATTACTTTCCTATTCAGGTCATAATTTATGGAGGATCATTTCATTAAAATTAAAAAGGTATGATTATGCTAGAGGACTGTGACTGTGGTATTTTTGCTTTTATTCATAATTTCTTTATCATCATGACTGCTAGTTCACATCAGCATGGCCACATTAACCTGCAGAGGGAGAATGGGGGAAAAAATTGTTGTTGTACCTGTAATGACCCCACTGTATATGGTAGTTTCATT
The DNA here is from genome assembly GCA_033238685.1 of Lates japonicus. Lineage (NCBI taxonomy): Eukaryota > Metazoa > Chordata > Actinopteri > Centropomidae > Lates > Lates japonicus. Next base: position 3,605,651 of record BRZM01000035.1, read on the forward strand.
ATTACCTAACTCAGAGCACTCTAAAGCTGAAAGAATTACTTGATTAATCAGTTAGTTGACTAACATAAAATTAATTTACAGCAATGTTGCAATGTTGACAGTCCATTAATTTTGAAGTTTCCCAGTTTTCAGTGATGGTCAACTCTACACCTTTCGGTATTTGGCAGCTAGTAAGACAAAATAAATCAATTGGAATATGTTAACTTGGGTTTCACAGAATGATGGGTATTTTCCAGTATTTTCTGACAATATACACAAAGTTCAAAGTTTAGTTTGAGATTCAAAGCAATTGACAGTGCTTGACAGAGTGATAGATAACCAGGACGGTGCACACATTGTTATCATGCTGTTGTGATGAACTACAATGAGGATAAAAGCAAAAGTTCATACAATTACTGAATTAAAGGTTTGAGGAGTTTAAATGTTACTTTTCATTTTGCAATTTCATAGTATGCATTAAATATAATATCCATTGCCCTTTTTCAATTGACCTTTTCTTGTAACATTATTTATGATGTGATTGTTGAGTGAGTATTAAGATCTAGTTGCCATATATCACACACTTAATTTTCAGCATTGTGTCAAATTATCCTCCTTTCTGAAAAGAAAGAGTATTTAGGAACAAAAACACTGATATGGGGTTCTGCTCTCTGCTGTACCCACTGGTGCTTTTTTTTTTTCATTTCAAAGTGAAAAAATTATGGCTTCATTCATGGGTCACATAAGCCATTAAAAGTGTGACCAAAATCATAAATATGGACTAATACATTAGAACAACTCATCATCACATATTGGCAATCTTGCCTTCCTCAGGCAGCCTAAAGAGACCATGCATTTTAACTGGTATTTTTAAACTTCACCCTAACCATGGATGAAGGCATAATTGTTGGGTTTTTTTCATATTAGCAATTCTTCTTCTTTATAATATTAACAAGGCTCTTCTTAGTGCAGGCAGTTTTGTCATCTTGTAATAATTAGGTGTAAAAAAAAATGCAAGGACACATTCAGTTGAGTAAGTGTACTTATAAGATATTATGCAAAACTATTTTATTTACAAAACAAATGGCACAGTGTGACTGCACAGTAAAATGCACATGCACACTCCAGACATGTCAAGGGAGTTTCTTTCCATAAAATCCTAAGTGATTCCAGTCAGACAGTGACAGACATTTCAGGCAAGATTCACAACTAAGATTCTCACTGAGGGAGCAAATATTGCTCAAGAGGAACAACGGTTCATTACTTTTAAGGCCATTTTAGAGGTTGGGATGAGATGGAAACCAGCAGCAAATCTTGGCAAACCAATGTCACTAAAATGAATTAAAATACAACTGGCTGCAAAGGGTGTGTGTGAGTGCCTAATTTTCAGTAATTCAAAAGCACAGAATCAAACTGCTTTAGAGGAAGAGGGAGCGACAGAAACAAAATTAAAGATTAGAAAAAAACCCAGAATGATTAGCTCACTTTTCACTATTTAAACAGACATGCCCTCATATGAGCAGATGAACACTCACAACAGTTTCAAACTGAAAGGCATATCTGTAAATTACAGGTGTACTTCACACATACATCTATACAAATTCATCTCATAACATCTGCCTCTGTAATTATCAGTGACAAGATTCCTTTGCAGTGCTGCAGTTAGACAGGCATTTCTATGAAGGCATATATCCTTAAAAGTGAAAATGTTCTGTGAAAATAAGACAGCATTAACATCCATTCATATTTATAAGTGTTCAGAAATCAAGCACTGTTCAGTCTTTCAAGAGCTTGAGAAACATTTTGCACTACTACTTTGTTGGATTTAACTCACTGACAATTCAGTGCCTGACAGTTGCCAATTTTTTTGACAGTTGCCAATTTTTTTTTCTCAAGTATTTGGCTTGGTATATTACTTGTTCTTAGAGAATACATACAATGGTGAAAATCAAACAAAAACGTAAACGGCAGGTAGATATGAAGTGGGGTGTTGGAATGGTAACAATACAGTAAACATAAAACCATCAACCAGCTAGTTTGCTGGCCACGATTGAGGTCTTTCTTTGAGGCAGGTCCTGAGGTGTTGGGATGTGGCCCCCTGTGATCTCTGTCTTCTCCGTTGGGGCAGACGGCAACTGTTTATTCTTCATTTTTGCCTTGGCCATGTTGTAGTCACCAGAGTCAAAGTACTTTTGCTGGACAAAGAAGACATAAAGTGAGAATATTACAAGACTGCTATTGTTTCAGTGTATAGCTAGCCAAATGTAGGTCTGATACATACCCCCTTCTGAAGTCTTTTCCTGAGAAAGTCTGAGCCTCCAGGCTTGGCTCCGAGGTTAGGATACCTGGCCTTTAGTTTAGCCTCCTCTGCTTTCTCAGGACTGATTACTTTATCCTCCATTTCCTGTTGAGAGAGCACAGAGTGTATGCGTGGAAAATGCTGCACTCAGCTGATGGGTGGAAACTGTGAAGTTTCTTTAAGATTGCAAACAACAGTAACTGATGAAGCTGCAGTGTATATTCTTGATAGTGACAGCCAGTATGGCTCCTAATTATTTATCATAATTTGTAGGCGCCGCCATGAGGGTAACTCCCAGCTGGTGTTTGCACTAGCATTAATCTTGCCATTTAACTTAGCACGTTAAGCTACATTAGAGGCCACTGTTAGCTAAGGCGTTATTCAGTTCACAAGTGCGTATAGCAGCCTACTCGTTGTCCCTAAAACAGCAGGGTGTTTGCTTTGCTCTGTCAATAAACACTGGTGACTAATTAGCCAGTAACTTCGCGGTAACATCGTTGATGACATTAGCCAAAAGTAGCAACTGGCTAACTAGCTTGCCGCTAGCCGCCTGCTAATGTACCAGATGCGTCGTGCTAGCAGAGCGGGATAATTCGTTGTTAAAATGAGCTTTTCGTCGTTAAGAGTTTACCTGTTGATCCTCCGAAGTCCTCGTTTCTTCAACCTCCTCAGACATAACTGTACTGAATCCCTGCTCTGCTCGCAAAACTATGGATGCAACCGTCCACAACCAGCTCCTGTGGAAGATGAAAGGCAGCACTGGCAACGACGAGGCGGGCGAGAGCAGCAGCCTGGCCAGCAACAGGCCGGTGAATCGATGTCAGAGAGGCAGATTGGACCGTAAGCATTACATGAACCACACACTGCAGCGTATAAAGATCTTTATTTACACTCTGTGACAAAAAACGACTGAGAAATTCTTTTTGTTTGTTTTTGTAACTATCAAACTTCTACAGTTTAGAATAGAATAGAATAGGTCTTTATTGTCACTGTTCCAAAACAATGAAACACTATTTAGCAGCTCTTGGAATGACAAAAAGTCATAAGAAAAAATTAGATAAAAAATAATGACTATCAAAATAGAGATGGTATTTACATTTTTGCACTTTGCACTCTACACTTTACACTTTATACTTTACACTTTACTTTTTAATTATGTATATTTATGTTCCTTGTAAATATAGTTCTTGCTTCTTGCTCTTCACTCTTTTCTTTTACTATAACTGTCCTTTAGCACCAATATACCAAGACAAATTCCTTGTATGTGCAAACTTACTTGGCTTTACTAAGTCTATTCTGATTCTGATTCTGATTCTGATATATGATATAGTACAGTGATATGTATGATATATACAGTGGTATGATACATACAGTGGTATAGTGCAAAATGATAGAATGAAATAATGTAAAGTGCAGAATCAACATTGCAAAGTGGAGTCTGGGTGAATCAGGGCGTTGTTCTGTGGGTAGGTATTACTGCACCCAAGTTTATTGCACTACAATCCTGGGCGGTGGGAGCTGGGGTGGGTGGGTTGTGCATTTTACTGCCTGTGGGAAAAAGCTGTTTCTTAGTCTGTTAGTTTGCACAGTAGGCTATGCATTAAAGTGAAAATAGCTTTGGGGCTCAAGTGATGCAATATACTGCGTACTTCGTGTTATATAGGCTTTTATAAATCATATTATATTATATGAATCTAATATGAACATTTCATGTGGACTCCACAGACTCATTACTGCCTCAGCAAAACCCTTCATTATAATTCTGAATTATTAGACAATTAATTAGAAGAAATTTCTTTAAAATTGTGAAAGCATTTCTTTAAGCCTGGAAGATAAAAGATTCATTATGCTTTTGTTATTTCTTATTAATATTCAGTTGTATTACATCTCTCTGATCTCAAGATTAAGTCAGCCCATCTGCTTTCCTAGGTGTTAACAAAGCCATCAGAATAACTTTTCACATTAGTTAAAACATCTTAATCCTCTGGATAAAAATTGAGGAGAAAAAAGACCAGAGACCTTGTGCTTTTTCTTAAAATGTAAAATGGTATGCAAGCACGATTTTATTTTTGTGGTGCAAATCCTGTCTGTTACGGATAATTTGCAGTTTTGACAGAAGAAATCATGAATGCAGTCAAACTGTGTGTTTGTTTTGTTTTTTTGGCATATCACACTACACTTACAGTATAGGCTACACATTAGACAGGTAAATCATTTCTAATGTGCTTGTATTACACATTGTGTGCAGTGAAGAAAAGTTCTCCTAACTTTCCCTTCCCCCATGATGTTCTTCATGCCAACACAACAACCATCGTAGACAAAGGGTTTATCAACAAAAACGCACATGTAACACAAAAGTAAAATAGTTTATTGTTTCTAACAAATATTCAATCCACCATTCATCTGTGCACCAACTTATGTTTTTAATTTAGCTATGGTTATAGTGGGTTTAATGTCACAGAAAATCAGAAAAACGAGCAATTCTCAAAAGATGTTTTCTTTGTTTACATTTTTTGTCGGTTACCTTTTAACATTTTCTGCATTTCTGTAAAACTTTATACTATGCAACAGGATTGAGTAAATTCTTAACAGTCCCAGCTACCACAAAGGAAAAACATAACTGGGAGACATGTGGTTAACTGCTGCTGCTTTGGAGGCAGATCTTTGTTAGGTCAACGCTTTCAAGTCCATTGGTTAAAACCTGAATGCATTACTGTGTCCATCATCTGCCATCTGGAAATAACAAAACTACAATATAATACAGGGTCAACCCTTTGGACAAAAGATTAATTATCCTCATCCCCCATGTCGACATCTTCTTGTAACTTCTGCACCATTTTCTCCTCCATCTTTTTGGCCTTTCCTGTAAAAACAAAGATGAGCTTTAAACAATGCTGAAATCACCAAATTGGACTCTTCTTGTACATAATAACAGGATTCTTGTATTTAAGTGGTGGTTCTGACAACTCTTTACCTGCATGTGGTGCTTTGATAAGGTGAATATTTTTCTTGACTTCGTTGATGGCCTCTTCTTTCTCCAACTGTTTGCCCTTCTTTAATCTATGAAAAGGAGCCAGAAAACAGTGAAGGTATGGCAAATACTGTTTGTCAAATCCTGTAAATACCAAATGGTTTTTTAAATTTAACATAAGACGGTCACTGTGTGATGCAAAAGAGATGAACTCACAAAATAAACTGCTCACCTGTTCATGATAAATCTTGCCTGTCGTTTATGTTTTATTTCCTCCACCCTCTTCATTGCTTCCACTGTGAAACATAACAGTGAAACATAAATACTCTGCTTAAAAAAATCAAATTAAGATGTGTTTTTACAGAGAGTGCTTCTGAGAAGTAAATTCGTTCATTACCTGTCTTGTCCCACAGCTCCCTGTTATATTTAACTGGTATGTTTCTGCGTTTTTCAAACTCCAAAGAGTTATCCTGTAAGGCAGTATATTTGGTGGTTAAGTAACAGTAAAACAAATCAACGATAATGAGATAGTGCTCTATAGACAACCAACTCACCACTGTGAGCTCCTTTCCTGACGCCTTTCTGAAAGCTTTGGTCCATCTTGTTTTTCTTGGGTTACGCTTCTTCTTGAAGTTCTTGTGGCATTTTGATCTGCAGAATCTGAATGACTACATTTATTTAAAAAGAGAAACAGAAAAACAAATAATGAACATTTTAACTCAAAAAGAAACCACAGAGGTTTGAATGGCTGTGAACACGTAGAGGCATTAGGAATTGCTACAGAGCTGAGTTACAAATTTGAAATATTTTGCATTCAAGATTTGACATTATCTTGATACATGTTTATCAATAGCAGCCAATATATCGGCTGATGTGAGCTGATCACAGAAATTACAGTACACTCTCTCTCCACCAGAGAGCGCTGAGAGACGGCAAGTTTATTTTTCATGTTTCACTCACCAAATATCCTGGTCACAAGTCTTTGATAACAGTGTAAAGTATTGTTAGGGGGAAAAAAATTGTTAAATGCTTTTTTGCGACACCATAGATGGAATCAGAGTCAGTGCTTTTTCTTAATATTATATCCCTCTATACTCTTAGTACTCGTTATGTAGAATTACCCATTTCAGAATAATGTATTTTACATGTATACATTTAATTACTGATAGTTATAATTATTACGTCATCTTAATGTTTCTGCAGGATTAAGGCAGGGGATCATTAAAATGACTTGAGATACTGTGATAATAATAATTAATGATGATAATAACTAATAATTAACTTCAGTTATCAAATAAATGTTGAGGAGTAAAAACAACTGTATTTCCCTCTGAAATATTGTAAAGTGTTGGTATAAAATAACAGAAAATGGAAAAGCTCAAGTAAAGAAACAACACTACTTGAGTAAATGTACTTTCCACCTGAGTGTATTAGAGAGATGTTTAAAATTGGCGCTGACACAAACGAATATTTAAAGTTTATAAAGGACAATATAGTTTTCAGAGTCTATGATTCTGTTTCTCTGTTTCAAGCTTGTTTTCACATCGAGCCTTCAGGGGGCGAAATCACCCCATTAACCAAAACCAAGGCCCTGATGGTTGAATACAGTTAAATGTCTGTCACTAGCGCAGTTTAAAAGGCAGCATGTATCTAACATTTCATAAATTATTAAGCTAACGTTAAACGCTTAAAGTCCACCTTGTAGGTCTTGTTCAACGCCGGGTTATTTATCGTATGTCAGCTCTTAAAACCCTGCGTCGACCCACGTGAGAGAGTCCAGCACGTTATGTTAGCCTGCTAGCTAACGGTCCGACACTGACAGTCGAACATGAGCTTCTGTTAAAACAAACTGGATTATTCAGGCAGCGAGACAGCACCTTACCTTACAGTCGTTCCGTACAAACATCACCCCATGCCCGGGGTACACCGGTCCCGAGCAGAAATAACACTTTTCGATGCGCATTTTCACAGCACAAGCGCTGCGTGCGACAACCGATAAAAACAAGACCGAGCCGTTTCTTCTTCTTCTCCTTCAAACCTCGCAGCTGGAGATGTGCTGCCCCCTGCTGGACGTTCTGCTACACCTGTCAGGCACTGGGGTCCAAAGGAGTTGCCTCAGCATTTTGGATGAATTTTTGACCCCAGTTCTCACTGTTGTTTGTAAAATTGCCACATTTATCACTTCTTGAAGCTCTGAATATATAAATATATTGAGTGTCTCTCTGAGTCAAATGTTATTTATATTGTACAGTACAAATTCTAATAATGAATTTAATTACAAAATTCTAAATGTATCAGTTCTGTCTTATATTTTACCATATTTGATAATATGATAATTAATTTAATAATGAATACTAAGCCCCCCCCGCAGGTACATATATATATGCAATAAGATAATATTGTCCAAGTAAGAAATACAGCTGTGAGGTGTGTGTTAACACTGTACATAAATCAGATAGATAGATAGATAGATAGATAGAGACTTAACTTTTCAATAAACACTTCAGAGAACATCCATTTAGTCTCAAACACAATACAACACACACACTTATGCTGGTAAACCTAATAAGACAAAAAAGCACAAAATGTATTTTTCCAAGAACAATTTTATTATCTAGTATTTGTGATCATCTTGAGAGTATCAAAAAATCTGTTGCAACATTTCAGCCCTTAAAATAATTAATTTTGTTGCTCACTTTGGATTAAAAGATGTATTTTGGTATTCAAAAGCAGAAATATCAGAAAACCATAACTTAAATAATAACAGTTAAGTCTACACTCTAAATCTACATTTGGCACCTGAGTTAAATCAGCAAAAATTACCCGTGGCTTTGAATTTAACCTTTTATATTAATGCATTACACTGACATTTTTTTGACTTGAAACCAGCCTTATTAATTTAGGAAAATGTCACATTAAAATTGGGAAATGTTTTTGTTTACAACGTCATGCTAAAAGGACAATCTAAATCAAAAATTCCAATGTAACCTAAGTACCATTCAGGTGAAATTTCATGGTGATAAAAAGAAAGCAGAACAGTTTTTGACATCTCAAGCTTAAAAAAAAAAAAAAAGAACTATGTAAAAATGCCTGTCTAGGAATCAAAACCACTGGAAATCTATCACATTAAAAGTCAAATAATGTAAATGAAAACCAAAGAAAATCACTAAATAACAGAGACTTCAAGTTTCTTTGGTTAGGATTATTTGTATTACAAAGATATAAAAATTGATTATGTTGCTCTTCACACATAGGGTTTCCTTTATGATAGTCAGAATCCTTCATTGTCACACCTGGACAGGAAATATTACGGGGAAATGAAATGAATTCTTCCCCGTACAGTGAATTTGGTGAACGGTGACAGATGATTCTCTAAACACGGAATAAATATCATCATCTGTCACTGGCAGGACACACTGGATCTTTGGTCTTGGTGTGAGTAACCTCCACCTCCATCATACCAAGGATCAACTGAATGAAAAGCTGTACCCATCTGAGGAAGCAGACAACTCTTTGGATAATAGCACCGGCGTCACCGCTGCATTTAGCAATGGTCTAGAAGGCAAATGGAACACAAGCCAGGGGGAGACTTGTGCTAAAGCTTTCACCAGAATAAAGCATTAAGAAAATTTACACTGAGAAAAGCATTCAAACCACTGTTCTAAGGGGGATTTACATCATTGGCAAGAACAATATTTTGGCAAACGCACCCTTAATGTACATCCACTATATTTTTGGTTGAATTAGAATATCTATTGTATTATCAAAAACTCTTTGGGTACAATTTTTTTCCCATCTTTGGATCTCATCATCTATAATATGCAAAGCCCTTTTGATACTAAGGCCATTTTAAAGCTTTGGGTTCAGTGCACTGAAAATGTCAAACAATATAGTATGATAAAGCTCAAATAGTTTGACAATATCTAATGCACTTGTTGTTTTCACAGCACACATCATTCAACGACAAACAGTGTGAAACAAAAGCTCTTTCAACCGTGAAAATAAAAGAGAGAATTTTAAAAAATGAGGACCACATAGGGTAATAAAGCCCCAACAGAGGTAACAAGACATGGCAATGAAATGTTTTCACCTTGTCCCCTGAGTCTGAGATAATACTGCACAATATGTGGTGAAAAAGAGGTAGTAATGTACACACAACAACAGAACACTGAGGTAGATAATCAGTCATAAGGGCTCAACTACGCCCCTCACTCCAGTGGAAAGTAATTAAATATAATGAAAATGTATCACAGTACATTTCTGACAATCTTTTCAACATTCATCATGGGTGAGCTTTGGTTTAGGACAGACAACGCCAAACACAGACAAACAGGTAGAAAGTTGTAGAAAAACAAAATGGAAATAAAATGTTATAACAAACATTCATACAAAATCCTGAGGTAGATCCGAAGCAAACACCCATCTCCTCCATCAGCTGGTTTCCCGATCCCTTGTGCCTCAGGAGATAACCGAGGCGCTCAACTCAGGAAGCGAACGAGGTAGAGGTGGCATGGCTTCGCCCGTTGGAGAGCAGACGCGGGCCAGGTGATGTCAGGAGCAGGCCGCCTGAGATGTGCGCAGGGCAGGACGAGAGCCCTCCGAGGCGCGGCAGAGCCCGGAAGCGTCAGGGGCGGAGTAATGGAGGGAACAACTCGGCACGTCCTCGTTTTCCACTTCAAAAGACTGTTTCAGCTCAGTGACGGCGGCGCCATCGTCCGGCCCAAAAGACTCTGGCCTGGAGCTCTGGCTTGTCGAAGGGTTGCTCATCTCCTCATTGCTTTCTTCGTTGGAGTAGTGTCCAGAGTCTCCCGTCTCTTGGCTGCCCTCACTGGTGTGAGAGCTCTCGGAGTGGAGAGGTCCATAGATGATCTCCCGGGATGAAGGCGGCAGGGGCGCTGAGCCTAAACGCTCCTCATACCTCAGAACAGTTTTTCCAGCCTCATACAAGCTGGCTCTCCCCTCCAACTGTTGAGATTAAAAAAGAGATGCAAGAGAAATGAAGATAAAAAGGAATCAGATTGAAAATAAAACTGATTAACCAGCATAATGTCACATCACTTACATCACTTTCAGCTGGATTCCTGATTTCCCTCTTGAAGAGCAGCCACCTCTTGTTTTGATTCTTGTTGACTGGACCGGCAATGTTTATGACCATATTAGATCCACCCTAGAACAGAGGCAAAAATGTATGAATTGTTTATGCTCCTCTGCTTTTATGAACATAAAACATGTACCTGTGAAACTCATATACTCATGCATGTTTTGTTTGGCTCACCTTGGTATCTAAAAAGTGACCACTTATCATGGGTATAAGGGCCTCGACGTTCTCCACATGACGTTCATTGGGCAGGGGCACGCCAGCATGCGGACCTTCACCAGCACCTACAGCGATGACTTTGTGACTGGAGGATTTGCTGTTGGTCATACAAAGAAAATAGTGTAAACAAATGTCAGTGTTTATGTTTTTGTTATATTACCACAAACTGTTTTTAATGATTTCAAATGATTATAATCAGTACCTCGGTCTGCCCTTGCTGATGAGGATCAAGGCACACATAACAATACAGGACAAGGCGATGCTCACGCCAACAATGATCCCCGTCATCGACCTCTGGTCTATGTGGTAGAGACCATCAGAGAACACTGGAGAATAAACAACACCGTGATTCAGGTGGGAAATAATTACACATTAGCTTAACAATTGAGATACAGAAGAGAGATCATCGAACATCAAAGGACAACAGAAGTTAATACTCTCACCCTCGAGACATCTGTTTTACTATATATAAAATTATTATGCCAGGCTGCAGTTACTGCACTCTGTCACAATACTTGACAGCTAGACAAAAACTATATTTATTACACTGATTCCAATATAAATGTTAATACGGATGAACTTAAAATAACCCAATTTAAGTTTATTTTCTTAAACAAACAGTAAAAATGGTAGATGCTGCAGTTTCTCTGAATACTCCCTAAATATAGAGACTACACTAACTAACTATAGTGTAGTCAATAGTCTATCTCCATTTTTTGGGTATGATGTAGGTTTGATGCCAAACATTACATAAAATAAGGGCACTACAACCTTTCTATCTGTTATCCAGTTTGCCAGCTGACCTGAAAACGTTTAACTTTTTTTTTTCCCAACTTCACTGCTTGTATAGTTACTGCTTTCGGCCTTTGGTTGTTGTTGTTGTTGGCAGTTCATGATAACCACTGAGTGCAGGGCTAGAAGCACATTAAAAAGAACTTCTCCACATTTCTACCTTTCCTATGAAAATACTATAACTAAAACTAAGAAAACAAAATAAAATAAACAAAAACGTATCATTTCTAGATAAAAAAATTCTCAATCGAACCTGAACTTTGACTAAAACTGAACTGGAATTAAATGTAACGCCAAAAAATGAAGAAAAAATATTGACTAAAAATGTAAAACACATGCCCAATAACCTTACACTGAACGGCTCTTTTGTTTATTAATGAACAAAGTTAATAAGTGTTGCTGATCTACACCTCCTAGTGGTTTGTTTCCTACCAGAGAGGAACCTTCACTCACTCTGCACAGATCATTTTCACTAATGATTATAAATCCACACCCACTTCACTTGTCAACACAGGATACATAGATTAAATAAAAACTGGGCTCAAATTAAGCCTAAGTGGCATCACAACCCTTATATTACAGAGCCTTCATTTCAAGCAAAGAACACTATCCCCAGAGTAAAGATTCACTTTCATATAATAATAAATGAATCAGGCTCAACTCAACTCTATCGTGTATTCTTCAGTGTTTCATGATGCTTACCTGTCGTGTCTGGGAAGCTGTCAGAGTGTCTGGGGTTCTTGCTGCGGTGGTTGTTTCCCCGCTTCAATGGCAGCTCCACAATGTTGGAGAAAGGCCCATCACCAACCTGGTTGGAGGCAGAGATCTTCACCAGGTAGACGTTCCCCGGCTCCAGCTTCTCCAGCAGGGCCATCGTATGGCTTCCTGTGAACATCAGCAGAATCAGGCAGTAAGGACTGTTAGTTCAGAAACTGATACCGAAAACAGAATTACGTATCATTGCTATCTTTAGAAAATTAGAATATCATTACAGTACAGTAGGTGTTTGTAAGAGGTGGTGCTGGGGCACACCTGTCCCTCATAATACTTCCTACATCACTGACATCACAGTCTACTCACCCTCCCTCTGCATTATTTGCCAGTGTCCAGCCACCCAGGCTTTCTGGGAGGCGTACAGGATGGTGTAGTGTGTAACCACCACGTTGGGCTCTGTGGGCTCCCTCCAGGACACCAGAGCTGTGTCATCCTCGATCAGAGTTACTCGAAGTCCTGCAGGTGGCTGGCTAGGTGCTGCACACACAGAAGTCACATTCATAATAAGCAACACTTAGAGAGAAATATGCTATGATCTGAGTTGAGCCTGCACTGTATAGGAAATAGTGGGACACACAGGAAGTGACAACCGTGACAAACTGATGTTACAGAAATATACAATTTATTACCTGCTGGCAGGGTTCGATGGTAAACGACTGAACTCCAGGGACTCGACATCTGGTCCACATGGAGACGCACAACAAACTCATAGCGAGTGTTTGAATCCAGGTTCTGAACCATCACGCTCTGTTTGGTGCTGTGAGCAAACAACATTCGTACATTATGGTCAGTTGGCAGCAAATAATCCATAGCTTATTACTGTATGAAATGTACAACTTTAGGATTAAGATTATCATCATTAAAAACAGCAGATGATGAGCGATATCCTCACATCATTTGCAAACATGCAGTGTGACTTGATTCATCGAGCCAGAGGTAAAATGCTAAACTGTTTTTGACTGTCATCTTACGTTTGTATGTAGCGTATGGCAGAGGCGTTGTGGGTGCCCACAGGTGTACAGCGGACTGTGTAGCTAACAGCCTTTCCAGAGGGGAAAGCAGGACGGCTCCAACGCAGGGACACTGCAGATGAATTGTTGGCCAAGACAGTCACGTGATCTGGAGGTGGAGGGGCTGCTGCCAGTTGGTCTCTGGCCGCTGAATGATGCAAACAAAAATGTGTATTTTCATCACATTTCTCAAATTTGAGAGAAGGTTCTATTTCATTTTTCAAATGAACAAATAGAGAAATGTACTTACACACACATCCCGGTGTACTAACTGTTTGATCTGTCTGATAGCCATCTCCAGCTTGACCGACAGCCAGAATCTTGACATGATACTTTCTCCTTGGATCTGTAATACAAACAATCCCTTTTTCAGCAACAACTACAACTGACTGTTCAAAGTGACATTACAATAACTGCACAGAGCACCCTCTTCCAAGTGATTAATCCAACAGGGACCAAACAACTTGGTCAATAATACCAAAGCCTGAAAGCTCACCATTAAAATACCAGAGGTGATAGTTAACAAACAGAGCAGCATCTATTTTTAAAAAAAGGGAAAGAGAGACACTTTGACAGTTTGCTGCAGGAGGGGTGGAGGGGTGGGGGGTCTGGAGGTCATAACTGGCCATCCCCCATGCATGGACAATACGTGGTCTCTTGAGTCACAACAACCTCTCATTTATCATGGGTTGTCATGTGTAAGGAGCATGAGAAAGACAAACCAGCCCAAAGGCCTGGTAAATATGGCGACGTGATCAATAACCTCTATGGAAATAATCACAAAATGATACTGCCTTTCCTCCTTTGAAAGCCTATAAAGATTTTACAACTATAAAACCCTGTTAGCATAAGGTTGTGCTTTAAACACAATACAAACAAGTCACTAACTTCAAGGGGGACAACAGAGGCGGATGAGGTAAAATGTGATCTTGTTTGAATTATACATTTACAATAATTATGGACACACAAGGCTGCATGAAGGGCTGACATCAGATCAATGAGGTCTAGGGGTTGGAAGCTTCACTTTGGATATATGCATCAGATTTTGTGTTTTAACTGGAAAAAGTATGACCGTCTCTGCCCCTAAATCAGGACATTTTTAGGGAGTGTTAAGATTTGTTTTATGCCTCCAGTGTGAAAGGTCAGCGTATGGGTATTGACCAGTGAAGGCGGTGTGTCCGGGCCTGTTGTTGGGGGCTGGGCCAGGGGCAGTGTTCAGCTGCTGGGATCCTAGGCCCATGGGACTGGGGGGGTTTGACTGGGGTCACCGGGTCAGGCCAAGATAGAACAGAAGGAATCTGGGCGCAGAACTGTGGGATAGGAGCTGGGCCCCTTTTGTTTCCCCTTTCACATTCTTCCTACTGGCCTTGTGTTATAGCCTTCAACTTGAAGCAAACATGGCTCCAAAACACAAGTTATATCAACAGTCAATTATAGAGTCTGGCATGACAGTGGCTTGCATGATTGTCAATTAAGAACCATACTAAAAACATTTCTAGCAAGTCATTACAACAAAAACATTTTAGTAAAAAACAGTTAAAATCTACCCATTTCTATTTCAACTTTTTGGGTGTGAACTGAGTTGGAGCCAAACTGTTCTTGAAGGCTCACATCAGACAAAATGATATAGTTTCGATCATGCCCCTGGTTTATCTTGCATATAGATTGCTGTGGGGTCATTTACATGGACAACACAGACGTCCAGCAGGGGTGGGGGTCCTGATCCAAGACTGCTGTCTCACGGCTAGAGGTCAGTGGCCCGGTCCAGCTCTGACCAATCCCAGGGGTTTTGGTTTGTGTGCTCCAGTGTCCAGCTGAAGGGGGGGGGGAGGGTCTTACGGGGGCAGGTCTGGCCTTGGATACAACACAATGGCCAGGGGTAATTATGCAAGCTGCAGGATGGGAAACGGTGGTGGGAGGGACATCTGGACCCTGACCTCTAACCCTGAGAGCCTGATCTCACACAATACTGCAGCCGGACTGGAGAGGGCTTTTGGTTAGGCAAGAGGGGTCGGCCAGGACAGGGGGTGAAAATTTAAATGCAGCATCCAACTGCCCATTGAATTTAATTGGGCAGTGCAAAACAGACCCATCTGAGTGAGACGCTATGGGTCACTCTCTGTCGCCTCCACACCCAAACAGAAGTGTAGATGGTAGAAATGCACTAATACAGTCAAATATAATCTTGTGTGTTTATCATTCACTCCACTATCCTGTGACCCCCCCCCCCCCACAACTAGACAGCTACAACAACAAGAGTGCATCACTCACCAAGGCCACTGATGGTGTAGGTATAGATTTGAGCCTGCAGCTGGATGTTGGGCTGCTCTGGTTGGCCCTCCTCATGGTAACACAGCCGGTAACCCTGGGCAGCCACAGATTCTGGGGCAGTTTGCCAGCGTGCCACAATGGAGGTGCAGTTAAGCGGTTCAAGTTGAAGAATAGGGGCTGAAGGCACTAGGGAGAGAGGGTGGAGACAGCAGGCATGGGATCAATAAACACTCATATTTAGAATATTACACAGCACAAAGGAAGACTAAACCTCGGAATAACAAAGAAGCAGGATTCTAGGTAAAGAAAAAGATGGATAGATGGAACATCACCTGATTAAGACAATGGTTTTTCAGAAGAGTCTATTTATATTGAGAATTTCAGGTGTTAGTTGTAATTTCAGTTGCCTTCTGGAAGAACTGTGCAGCTACAAATTTAAGTCAAAAAAGTGTACTACTCTCTGTGATCTACATCTACACCTAAATATATAACTCAACTTTTGAAAACAAGAAATCCAGCTTTGGTGGACAAACAGCCTCCCCCAACACACCAGGCCATGAAAAGAGGCTATTCTTTCCCCCACATAGACGCCTGAGGCCCTCTCTTTATGACCCATGACTGAGGCCGCTCTAACATCACTGACAGCGGAGGGCAAAGGTTCCTGGGTAACCAACACAAAGACTGTGGGACAATGCTACAAGAGCAAACTCTAGTCATAAGCTGGGCCACTCTGCATGAACTCTGGTGATCCTCCTGGTATTCTAAGAGCAGCAAAGCACTGATGTGACAAAAGCAAAAGGACAGCCAGTTGCCATTTTGCCACCACGTGATTCTATTACTCTGTAACATGTAGATGCAGATCCCTGCTTTTGACCCAGTTGAATAAATTCAAACATACATGAAAACTTAAGAGGAAGTGGAAAATTAAATGAAAGCTCTATATAACAACATGAAGAGATTGCATTTAAAAAAAAAACATCACATACAGCTTTATATCTCCTGCACTCAAAATTTCATGACATTCCCTTTTCAGCCTTCTGCAGGTTTACCTTTATTGCTGGAGGTCTTAGGTGTGCGGTGCGAAGTCCACGCTGAAGGCTCACACCAGCCCACGCGGGTGGCTGCGGCCATTCGGAGCAGATAGATGGTGTCGGGCTGCAGGCCCTCCAGCACATATTCAGTACTGTTCTGAGGCAGCTCCACAGAGGTGACGGTGTTGTCTGCGGCCGTACGATAGGATAGTCTGTACGCTGACACCCGACCACGGCTCACCTTGGCCGGCAGCGGCTGCCAGCTCACCTGGATGTCTGTGGAGCTGTGGCTGGTCAGACTTAGCTCCGGGGTACGCAAAGGCACTGCAGAAAGACAATGACATCACAAACATGCTTGACACTAATGTGGTAGAGTACAAACTTGCTAACAAAAAGCTAGACTGTCATAGTAAGTGGAATATACAAGAAAAATGTCCTAACAACAGCATACCCATCCCCCTTATTTCCATTTAAAATGTCCTCTGTACACACATCACTTGCATGCACGTTAGCTTAACTACCAGAGTGATTTATTGCAAGGAATGCTGGGAGTCTCAATGCTCTGTGCTTACCATCCTCCAGGGTATGTTGACTGACTTGGTCGGACATACGGCTGGCTCCCATTGGCATATAAGCCACGATGTAAAAGCTGTAGTTTCGAGCTGGCTCAAGGTCATCGATGATATAACTGGTTGTGTCGTTGCCAATAACAACTTGGTATTCTTCGTTGTTTAACCCTGACATGCAACAGAACAGAAAGCATGTTAGGAGACAGGTTAAGATTATCCAAAGAAGAAGAGACTTCTGTGAACGGTGGTCAAGAATGAACCATGTAAATAGTGTTTTGAAATGAGTGTCACTCATCCTTTCTATAAACAAAGATGTGGAGTGCTCAGGCACAGAAACATAACTCCCTCCAAGCCTCTTAAAGCAAACGCAATTAAACATCTAACATCTACTACAATTCATTTGTTAAAGTTAAATATCGCCTCACATTACTAGTTGAGGGCTGTGAGGCTTTTAAGAAGCTACCCTGTCCGTTTAACTGCAAGCAGAATGAGCTAGGGAGTGGACAATAGGTTGGCTAAGCCTCTTGTTATTTCAGTCAAGTTGCCATTCTGAGTCCTCCTTGACCTCTGCTCTGTGCAGCATCAACAGATGGCCTTCACCATGGAAAGTTGATCACATGTCAGGGAGTGAGATTGCTTATTGTGGCTGACTCAAATCTCAAATGCAAAACTTGAAACATAAGTAACCAGCTCTTCCTCTTGGCCTCACCTTCAGCCTTCATGTAATGGATGGAGTAGGCAATGACTTTGTCTGCATTGTAGAGCGGCCTCTCCCAGGCCAGTAAGATAGCAGAGCTCGAGATGGTCTCGGCATGGATATTTCTGGGTGCACTGGGTCTGTCCTCGGACATGACAACAATAAGGCGAGCCAAGGACAGCACAGAACCCTGTTCACTCTCTGCCATGCACTGATAGATGGCATCGTCCTCTGGGATGATCTGGGTAATCACCAATTTACTGTGAACCGATAAAAAACAATAAAAATCAGCAAAAAAAAAACAAAAAAACAAACAAACACAAAAGTCAAGATATTTGATTTCATTCAGTTTCAAGAAGTTTATTTTAATGGTTCTTAGTTATGTTTGATTGTGGCTATTACTCCTGTTGTACAATACCTGTTATACATCTTAATCCTCCCATTTAAGTGAACCTCTTCTCCATTCTTTAGCCAGCTGATGCGTGGCGTGGGCACTCCTTCTGCTTGGCACATAAACCTAGCAGTGCCTGCTCTTGGACGGGTCTGGCTCTCAGGCCTCTCAACAATGGATGGTGGCTCTGAAACAGAGGTGTAAGAGAAAAGTAATGAAAATATTGATAATGCTTATAATAATATTGGAATATGGAACACAAGTAGCAGACAGAAGATGTGGTATAACTACTTAAGAGTTTACAGTACCTAGCACTGTGACGTTGGCTGCAGCAATAGTATAGTTGCGGGTTCCAGGGGTGGTGGCCCTGCAGAGGTAGACTCCACTGTGCTTGGAACTGACATCAGTAATAACCAGGTTCCCATTGCCCAGCACTTTGGCATTGTACACATCGATGGGTTTACTGTCAGCACGGCTCCAGGAGATGATGGGCCAGGGGTTGCCTGTGGCCACACACTCCAGCACCACAGTTTGGTGAAGAGAAACTGTGACATTCTGAGGTCCAGCAATGATTCTGGGCCTCTGACGTGGTTTAGGACCTGCACCTTCACAAGAGAAGGAAAACACCAGAAAACAAATTCAGAGTTCTGTAAACAGCATTACAGTTTAACGTCCAGTATCACAGTTTAATCAGATGCTGACTCTTTACCTTGGTTGACTGTCAGCATGGCTTCTCTACTCTTCAAACGGCTACCGATGTTAGTTGCCACACATCGATACAGTCCGGCATCTTCCAATTGTACATTGTGAATCTGAAGGACTCCATTGGGCAACACCGTAATTCTACAAACACACATTAGATAACATTAGGTTAAACTGGACAGCGACAGAATTTGGCTATGTAAAACCACTCATCAGTGACAAATACATGACAAAATAAAGTTTAATATGTGGGGATGATTATATGATGCCATCTAAAACGACTCAGGTACCTGTCTGTCTGTAGTGGTAATGTGCTTTGGTTGAGCTCCCAGGTGATGGTGGCAGGAGGGCTGGAGGTGACTGCACAGGAGAAACGTGCCACTGACCCCTCAGTCACCACCATAGGCACAGGATGCAACACAAACTCTGAGATACCTGTGGAAAAAAAAAAACATAGTGATCAAAGCTTGAAGTATCAGCAGTGGAAAATAAAACCCACCTAAATTACATGTTAGGCCATTAATGGGTTTGTTTTAGTAGTGGGCTACTGAATTAGATATTTTACTATAACTAAAATATACTATAACTATTTAGCAGTTACTTGTGATGCTCACACACTAAATAGAGCATTTTCTTCCACTTTTAGTAAAACAATACCCATTATGCATGCAAAGCCCTGACTTTGATGGATGCTAACTGATTCTATGAAAGGAATTGATCTCTGTAAGAGACCATGATCTTGCTGGCCAGCTGGTCCAATCAATGGATCAATTGAAGAATGACACAGAATGATGCATTGTTATAGATAAAAAGTAATCAATTCACTTTGCATAAGAAGGGCTGCAAGCAACCACTAGGAATAGAAAATATCTAAAACAATATTGTAATACAAAAATAAATCTATGCCTTGCAGAGGTCAGGGATCAGACACTACATAGAGACAAAATATTCCATTTTAGTCAGTGTCATGTCACACATATTTTACACCTATGCATATGTAACTGTGCTTACTTACACCCTGATATGTAGACACTGGTTAAGTATAAACATACTTGCTTTATAATAGCTAAAACAGCTGTGTACAGTTTGCTGAGTAATGTTCTGTTTATGTGCATTCGAAAGGTCTCCTAATAATAGCCACAAATAAACAACCCCCAATTTGCATTAATCTGAAGCACACTTTATAAGATATGACCAGTGACCTTCATTCATTAAGGTGACAACTGTCTCCCTTCCCCCTCACTCACAGGAAGGAAGTCAATATCATGTTAAAGGAAATCAATACCCTGTTCTCCCACTGAAACGCCACATTTAAATCCTGAGCTTTGGGAGATCCAAATTAAAGAGCAATCCTTTAATTTAAGACCTAATCTCATCAATATTACACAAATAAACTGGTAACCATGCTTATGCAGAGTGCATTAGGGGGTTTAGCCTAAACCAGAATCAGAAATGATTGTTTGTAAAATATTCCTTGGAAATGGCAGCAGGTTTTGGTTTAGGGTTAGTGCATGACAACCAAATAAAACACATGAAATTATTTTCCACAGGTCAGTATTGTTATGAAGTCTGAAGTTAACCATCTATTCTATCTTCAGACAGCACACCTGACTGGTGAGCATCATGAAAAGTCCTAAGAACCTGATAGGGAAGTTAAAAACAATATGATGTTTACTCTCATCTGATAGATAACAGACCATCTTCACTCTCTCTGGGATCAGAGATGTAGATGGTGGGTGTGGCCTGCACAGACTGATCCGCTAATTTGGTCACCTCTGTTGTAAAGAACAAATCAATGTCTAGGTCAGACAGCACAAAGGTTTCTCTAAAGAGGTCAGAGTTCACCTCAACCCCCCTGTCCATTCAATTTTAGCCCAAACTGGGCACCAGATCGAAGTCAGTTTAAAATCAGACCACAAAAGAGAACCTTATGAATCTTATGTTATTTATATTTTCTACCAAACACTGTATTACTGTAAAATTATAATAGCAAAGCCCATATGTACTTAATTTGCAAATTTTGTAAGACATCCTCTGTAAATCTGGTGCTGAAACTGGTGATGTAGTCCTCAGACTGGAGGGAAAATACTTACTCCATGTAAACATGTTTTGATCGGATCAACACTATTAAGAGTGAAATATCGGGCCAGTTCATTCACATGACAAACTGGCCTTTCTTCAACAAAAGGGATCTGCTTGACAGGGCAACAGAGGGCCTGATCCAGTGAAAGGGATTGTGGGCCGGGGAGAAAGAACAGCAGGGCAGCCCAGGCAGAGCAGGCCTGTGACATCACAAAGCCTTTCCCTGCTGACCCCTGACCCCCAGGACCTCTGGACAGAAGGGGAGCTCAGAGGAGGCCCATCCTCCACTCTCTCCGCCTACAGCTGACCAAAAACCTTTAACCCTTTCACTGACAAAGGCTGGACACCGGATCAAACTTGACTTTTGAAGATTTTTATGTGGTTATCTTACAGAAAACATATTTTTGCCATTCAATAAATGGAACAATCACACCAAGATTATCAGAGGAGTTGGTGTGTGGAAAAGCTTCTAAGGTCTATTTTCCTGTTTGTATTTGTGTACTTATAAGTCTCAACCTGTGTCTGCTAGTTGTATCTAGCTCTTCATCATTTTGTACTGCCGAGTATTGGGACATGTTCCCCAACTTTTTCTATCTTCAGTGTCATTGTCAAAATCAGTATACTTCAGAAGGTCATGCTAGTTTCCATGACACCAGTCATAGGATATCCCCTCTAAGACCTGTGAAAAGTGGCCATGGTAGACCAGGCCCAGTGAATAGACACAGCTGTCCTGTCCACTGATATGTGGACAAACAAATGCCCTGAAAACCTAGCCTTTTCTTCTGGGGCAGTCAGGGGCACTCCAAACAAAGGCTAAAAGGCAAATGGCCTTTCAGAGATTCCTCTGTGTAGCAGACCATTCAGCAATTACACAGCCACAGTCTGCAGTGACAATCCAATCCCACTAGCATGCAAGAAAGAGAAAAGGCTCATTTCTAACTTTTTTGGCCAGTGTTTCCTGATCACTTTTATACATGATCAAGTAGTACTTTCCACTTAAAACAAGCAAGAGATGGTGTAGGCTCAGACTGCCTATTTATGGAGTATTTATGAGCTTTTAGATTGACTCTCCATCTATCTTTAACTGTCTCTTAAAATGGTCCTATAACTGGGCTGACAGCTTTAAACTCAAGCGCAGCGAAGTCTGAACAACTTCCAATAACATGGAAACCCAGGCTTTAGAGGTTTTTACTCAGTGAAGAAAAAAAAAGAGAGGGGTGGGATACATCTGCTTCCCATCTCCAGGTTAATAACCCATGAACTTGCTATTCTAATGCCTGCATGTTGACACCACAAAGTGGATATCACCATCAAGTTTAACCCATTTCATCTTAGTCCCAACAGTGGAAAACAGAAATGAAGTCCTCGTTGGGCCCCAGAGAATTCCTCTCACTCTGAGCTCCATACTCACTTGCGATAGTCAGACGTGATCTTTGGCTTAGGATAGCTCCATATTTGTTCTGGGAGAGGCACTGGTAGAATCCTTCATCTGAATCCTCCTTGGTATGCTTTATCTTTGGTATGTACAAGGAGCCGTTGGGCAGAAACTGTATGTGCTCGCTTTCTGCCAG
Source organism: Lates japonicus (assembly GCA_033238685.1). Lineage (NCBI taxonomy): Eukaryota > Metazoa > Chordata > Actinopteri > Centropomidae > Lates > Lates japonicus. The sequence goes on from BRZM01000035.1 coordinate 3,628,107, forward strand.
CCTAACTCCATTCTTCAGCCACTTGATGGTGACTGGAGGCTGCCCATGAGCCTGACAGTCCAAGACAGCAGAGTCCTTTGGTAGTACAGTAACATCACTGGGCTCTGTGATGAAGGACAACTCGCTGAAACATAAAACACCTAAAGGAAAAGAATGGGAACATTAGTAAAGAGTTGGTCATGTTCGGTAGTGGGAGACTACAGCTGCACAACAATAACATTATACCCCAATAGACCATATATATTATGTACTACAGGGCCTAGTAGTATGTAGTTTGATATGGAAAGTGTGTTACTATTCCAGGAAAAGATCAAAAAAGCACCATACAGAATGATTTTACTGACAAAAATTCATTTCTCAGACACACTGTATTAACACAAATGTCAAAGTAATATCAGTTAATCTGCTGTCCTGATCAAAATCAGATAAAAACAAAAAGAAAAAACATTTATTTTTCAGAAACAATGAGGCAGCAAGTATTAAATTTACTATTTGCTGCCTGTCATAAACATCAGGTATGAAGATGGAGTGCATCCAAACTGACATAATGATTGAAAATAATAGAAAGTAAACAGTCAAAAGTTTAACAACCTGTCGTCTTATCGCCAGTTAATCAATGTAGTTTTTAAAAAAACAGTGCTATCTTTCATCAGAATACTTTAATATTCAGTCTATAGCCTGTGTCTGTTCCGGTAGTTCACGTTATAGTCCGACAGTCCGTCCGCGGACCGCAAATCAGCTCAGCACACTTTCAAACAACGATAACATCAACAACAAAAACAAGACACTTACTTGATAAAGGAAGAAACAAAACAAAAAGCAGCAAGTGCTGGCAGACTTTCATCTTAAACTTCGCCATTTTTATCCGGATTGTTGTGTCATTTTCTCTCCACCTCGAACCGCCGCTCTCCTGCGTGCTGTCCGTAGATCCCCAATACCGCTACTGCTGCTGGGAGCAGCGGAGGACCAAAGGCTCTACGGGGGGGACCCCCTCCATCCCCTCTCACGCATGCGCGCTGACAGCACAGGGCAGAGGCAAGTGTGTTTGTGCATGTGAGTGTGTGTGTCTGTGCGTGTCAAAATGGTGTTTATTACACTTACAGAATGATGTGATGACTAGAGAGTGTGATCGTTTCCTGTTAGTTCCTCACATGGAGCTGAAACTGGCAGCAATATCATCAGAGAAGGGTCTTTTCAAAAACTTTTAAGCTGCACTTAAATGCAACCTACAGCTTCTCCCGCAGTTTGAACTGTATCCTTGAGTTCTGCCTCTTTTGTGTAGCTACTACATGTCCAGTATACTCTCCCTTTCTTACCATTATGCTTCATATTAGGCCTACTTAGTGTGCGTCTGTGGTAACTTAAATGTGTGACACAACTGTCTTATTGTTACTTTCATCATCAATTGATCTGCTGATTATTTTTGTGATTAATCAATTGATGGTTTAGTCTATGAAATGACAAGAAACTGCATCAGTTCATGAGGTTCCTCTCTTTTTTCCCTGTTTAAAGGGCTTTAGTGGAGTTTTCTTTTGTCTAAGGATGAAGGAGGAGGTATGTTTTATCACTTGTAAAGCCCCCTGAGACAATGTTTTGATCTTGAGCTATATGAATAAAACTGACCAGATTTGACTTGAGTTGTTGGACAGGTTGAAAGTTTTTATTTCACTCAGTCAAACTGTTAACACACTATATGAGGCTGAAATGCACATACATCAAGCTCTGATCATGTCCATAGACGACATCCCTACATACACTGATCTTCTCTACATGCAAACTGATCAGTAATCAACTACTGATTTCCCATGTAGCAGCTTAGCTCAGTGAGATCTTCTTTTCTGTTTATCACATATTTAAGACAACAAAATAAGATGACCATAGTGAATTATCAGTTACCCCGGGCCACTGGTAATAAGGTCACAGTGAATAACATCTGCTCCTACCGCAGAACCTGGTAATTATGAGGAGGTATTGATGGCTGCAAGTCAGCTGCCTAATGAATTCAGATATTGATCCAGCGACCGTGCCTTTTGACAATGACCCTCCCATCTCCCAGCCCTCATTCACTGACAATACAATGGGCTCCAGCTGTGAGATCAGCCATGCTGTATCAGCACAACACCCATCCATCGGTACAGGTAAATGCAGTCATCACATTCACACTGGGAGATGTGTCATCCCTTTTAAGATCTTATATAACTTATTATTAACAGTATCTACCAGTGGTTGTTTAATGATTTTGAGGGATTACTGTCACAAACATGCACCTCCTCACTTCAATATCCAATCCAATGAGGAGAACGAAGTGTAATTATGTATTGATTAGAGCTAACTATTGATTTAATCATCTAAAGCCTTATAGTTATAATTCAACGCTCAAAACCAGGGGTCAGATAAATAGCGTCCCATAATATGTTTACTCTATGGTTTAGATGTTGAGATCATTTTTATTAATTATTCTATATTTAGAGAGAAAATGTGCATCTATTATTATGTATTTAAATTATGTTTTCTTTATTAGGAAACACACTTAGGATGTAGTTTTAGTAATGTTTGGTTATCAAATAGTTCACTGACAAGTGTGTTACTGTGTTCAGATAACAGTTATTGACATGCATTAGCTGAGATGAAAAATTCCTGATATTTTATTTCTGTGGATACAAACTAATTATTTTCTTCATTCTCACAAAACCTCCAGCGATGATTTTAGATGTGAAAAAGAGATGTCTGTCATTGCCTTATATAAACAGAGGATGAATTATCTGTATTGTTGTCCATCTTTACCTATAGTCTAACGTTTGATTATTGATACGTTGTATACAAACAGGAAACATAATCATGTATTCCTTGTGAAATCTGTCGACTCACGTTGCCAAATGTTGTGGTGCGTAGGTTGAGGTGGCCGCTGGGCTCCACATGGCTAAAGATTAGGCTGTTTGGTCATGATCAATAGGGTTAAGGTCATTAACATGTTATGAATATCACGGGGCCCTGGGAAAGCCAGGCAGAGGACCAACGAACTGGGCTCTGATTGGCTGGAGCTTGTCTCTGGGAGAGGCCACCCCCCACTGACCCTGAGAGGTCATTTGAAGAGCTGGTGACCTCTGACCTCATGCTGAGTGGGTGATGGAAAGGATTTTTTCATTTGCATAAACTTGACTGCTAAAATATTAAAAATCTGTGACCAAAAGCAAAAAAAAACATCAGTATTAGCAATCAATACCATGATGTCATCAGTTGGGGACAGTCCAATCAAAACTTTGTTTTTCAACGTTTATATTAGAGACAGATCCTGATTTCTGACTAATATTAAACTACAATGACAACTACGTCCTGCGAGGTTACTTTCTCTCACTCTTTTATTTACTGCAATAAAATACAAAATCATCAGCACATAAACACACAAGAACATTCTTTAAAAAAGTTTATTGGCTTTTAAAACCACTTTAAAAATCTCACCAGTGAGTACTTTCCATTGAAAAAAGAAACAACGCGTTTGCAATATTAACAAGCTACTGTACATTAAGCAGTACACCAGACAACACCACAGAGGAGGGTTTTTTTTTTTCTACTGGTAGAAATGGACAAATAGTCAAACAGAGTTGGTTCTGGGTCAGTCAAAGGTAAAGAATCAGTCACTGCTTGATGGAGCTCCTGTACTCATAAAGAGGTGCATTTCCTTCATTCAAATTCAAATATCAGTGCCTTATTGTTAAAAAAAAAAAGAGAGAAAATGTTAAATTTCTTCACAAATGCATTTAGCAAAATAAGAATATGTAAAATTGACAGAAAACAGTCATCAACAGAACATATAGAACAACAATTAACTTAGTAAACGGCACACAACATAAGTAATGTAACTCATAAAACTAGCACTGCCAGTCTGGTTAACAGAACCTGCCCAAATCACAGAAGACAGTGGTTACCAAGAATACAAAGTACAACAGAAGTCATCACACATGCGTGCGTACAATCATTTATCAACATAATGAGCATGTAGGTTTTAAAAGGTTATTTAACTTTTTTTCCCTCAATGCTTTATATTCTCATGTATGAGAATGAGTAAGAAATGTGTATCTCACTGAGATTAATGCACATTTTGCTACAAGACAATTAGTCATTTTCTGACAATTCAGTTAATTTCCTTACTCATCTTGTCATATAAAAGTTTTTTTTTTCTTTTTTTGTGGGCATCCATCATTACATTTGTCCATAAAGATGTGGCAAAGCCATGTGTCATAAAAATTTAGTGCAATAATGTGAACCTCCAAAGTTTGTTGAAACATGAGTAATCGTTTTTTGTTGGTTTTTTTTTTCCAGTGTCTGCTGAAAGGCTTTGAGCACAATGTCTGTCACAGAGATGTTTGCAACCAGCTAACAGTATCACAATTATTTTTTTCTCAATATACCATGCTATTGATCCTGCTCAAAGCACACATCACTTCTGCAACTGCAGAGACCTATTATCTTTGAATAGAAAAAAATAAAATAAAATCAGCAAGCGAGACCAGACAGCATTACTTTTTACGACACATTGAGCCAGAAATGTAACACACAACATACAGTATCTTGCCGACTATAGATCTGTTAAGCTTTTTTTTCTTTTAAATGGCACATACTTAGCTAGAATAATGGCCATAATATAGTGTCTTGATACATCACATCTCTATGTATCTATCCTATTTACAGATGGAGCTTAAACATGACTTATACAACATTGACAATAGCCAAAAACTCAAGCAAGCATCCTACTGTATCACATAGCCTACCTGGCTAGCAGTGATGGTTTCAACATGCTTTCAGGTCCATGGTTACCTATAAAACATAGGACAGTGACCATTTCACAAATTTACATACTGTACATAAGATTTATGCAACTTAATCCTTTTCCTCAAATGCAATAAAACTCTTTTATATCTCCGAGGCTGCCCGTTTCCCATTGTTGTTAATGTGTACTAGGAGTGTCTCTAAGTGTAATAATCTCTTATGTTATTCAAACAGATCATCTTTGGTATGGAAATAAGGCTGAATCTCCACAAACATAATAATTTCACTTCCCCTTGATCTCAAGATGACATCAAAACATACATGTCAGCCTTTTGCCTTTTTGTGTAACTAAGCCGTCTCCATACCATTAATATTCTTATCCAAGCTGGGAGTATAGCATGCCAAAAAATTTAAAATAAAAATAAAATCTCATGACTGAAAGTGTGCCTGCCATGGTTCTCATGAAATGACAGCATATCAAATTCCTCTAAATCCATCACTGATAAGGGCACACACAGTGTAGTCGTTAGCCTGTACAATACGCGTCTATATTGTAACACTGCAAAAACAAAAACAGAATAAGAAATAGTACTGAAAATATCAGAGTAACAGCTGCCTTGATATGATGAAGCTCTGGATGGTTCCGAAGATATCTTAACATTATACTATATACACTCTCTAAAGATGGCGTAAGGCCTTGGACTTTGGGAATAAGGCAGCCAAGTTGTTGATTCCTTTCAATGTATAGTCCACAAAGAGGCCTGAATTCCCATCATCTCCCTACTGATTCATCTACTCCCTTTATAAGATATTAAACAGTACAAGAAGTATAGGCTTTAAGAAAATTTCACTCTTGGACAATGCTCAGATGTGAATCAGTTTTGCACTGATTTGGTATATGATAAAGTATAAAGATTATGTCATAAATTCAGCACCTGGCAGCAGAAGACGCTACCCTTTTTAATATTCAGATATGGCAGGCAAATGTACTACAACTATTATGTGCATATACTACAATCCCAATATCATCTCCATTTGGTTGAACTTGGACTGCACACACTGAAAATAGTATACAACAGCATACGTTTTTTTGGTGAAGTCTTTTGTGCCAAATTTCCTACCCATCTCACTTTCATTAAGTGTTCATTTAAATACAAATATTGCATTATTGATTGGTTATAACATGGAAGATTATGTTTCTCTTAATGTTCATACCATACAAATCTGCTCTTGTAAGTGCATGCTGCCACCAAGTAGTACTCAGACTTTTTTTTTTTTTTAAACTTGAAATGCTTACATTTCTGATTTCAGATGAGGGAGAAAAGTGGTTAAGTACTGAAACTCTGGGTGACAAATGAAAAAGGAGAGAAGTAACTAAACAAGTCAGTAGGAGAGATTTTCTGGTAAGCCTGGCACTTTTAACAGAACGAATGGCAAAGTCCAGACAAATCCCAACAAACTATAGTTTAAAAACAGATATACTACGTACGCACCAAACAAACAACAGAGAACAGAAATCATACGGAGTAAAAGATAACATTAGCCCAGCATCTCTACTGTAGTAGGCTGGTCTTTGCTTTCTAGCCAGTCAAAACCAGAGTTCACAGTATCACTGCATATCTGCTGAAAAAGCGGGTCATTCTTCAGTTCTTCCAGTGTTGAATCTTCATATTGTTCCTGCTGCTGATTCGGGTCAAACAGCAGGTTGGTGTCCAATGTGTTAAGGTCAGTGATGCTACTGGACAGATCTGAGGTCAGTCTGATGTCGTTTGAGAAGTCAGACGCCACGGCGTTGAGCTCCGAAGCTACCTGACCCACCAACTGGGAACTGGGGTTGAGACCGTCATCCCCCAACAAGTCCTTGACAGTGTTGTTGAAATCCAGCTGTTGTTGCTCGTCCTCCACCTCCTGCTGCTGTGTGCTCTGGAGGAGGAGCTGTGGTTGTGTTTGCACAGGATTCTCCTGGAGCTGCTGCTGCTGTTGCTGCTGCTGCTGGTCTTGCTCACCAGGACCCGCTTGTGCTTGGCTGTCCCCAGTGGTGAAACTCACCTGTTCTCCACCGCCAGTGCTGAGGTAGCCATGCTGCTGGAGCTCAAAGGCAGCAGGGCTGGAGCTGACAGGCAGCTGAGTCTGGTGAGCAGTTCCCCCAGCGAAGCCAGGAGTGGTCTCCAGGATCTGCGTGAGGTTCATGCGGGCCGTGTAGTTAGAGGGGAGGTTGTTTATGCCCAGACCGCGGACAGAATCGTCCCCGTCAGCTTCCATCTTGCTGAGGAGGACGTTGGTGATTTTGGCGGTGTTGCTCTGGCCCTGAACAGGCAGCATCTCGCTCTGCATCATGATGTTCAGAGGCACAGACTGGCTACGCTGGGCCATGCTGTGGACAGAGCTGACCGTCTGGCTGTTGGACAGGATGCTGAGCACCTCGGAGGTGATGGGGGAGTTAAAGGGTGAAACCACGGATCGGGTGGTGGTGGTGGTATTCGTGGTGGTCGTCGGCGGGCCGGTGTTGCCGCTGAAGTTCCTCTGGCGCACTGCGGGGCTGACACTGCGGCAACGGAAAGTGATGGACGCAGATGAGGTCGATGCTTTGTTGTCTAACGGTGCAGGCACAGCAAAACTCTCCTGTTTAGTGGGAGTTGTTACACCCGTCACCAGCTGTTGTTGTTGTTGCTGCTGCTGCTGCTGCTGCTGCTGCGATGTTTGTTGTTGTTGCTGCTGTTGCTGCTGCTGCACTGGGGAAATGGGAGTCAAACGGCCAAAGTGAGCAGCATCCTGTCTCGACTGGGCCTGAAATGACTGGCCAGGAATTGCAAAAGCATGTGGCTTACGAAACTGGTCATCTACCAGGTCTTGGTAGCTGGGCAGAATACCAATACTATGGTTGGACAAAGGGCCTCCGGTGTTGCTATTGTAGCGGTTGTTGATCCACTCCAGCTTGGCCTTGTCAGGGTGCGTTGCCATGGGTCTCTGCATGGGCTTAACAGGGCTGCTGGAGACAATACTGGCGTCATGATAACCTGTGATACTCGAGTTTATGGGAGTGAAAGCAAAAGGGTTCCTGCACTCTACAGGGCTCGGGGGGACGCTGCTGCTGCAGTTGGACAGTGGTGTGCTGATGGGGGTGTGGCGGCCCATGGCTCCATCCACAGGGGTGATGGGGGCCATGCGGGAGCAGGGGCTCTCCCTCGTCAGGCTGTGCCCAAGCGTCATTTCTGAGGTGGGGGTGGGTGTTGGGGTGGGCGTCGGCGTTGGAGTGGGAGTTTGGACGGGAGTGGTACTACTGTGGGCAGAGTGGTAGAAGGTAGTGCTGGCCTGGTGGGCATTTAGGATAGAGCCTTGGTTGCTGGCCGACTGGCCTTGTAGAGACACGTCGACGCAGCTGCTGAACAGACCCTTCAGCTTCATTTGCTCCTCCATTTGGACGAGCTCCTCCACGATGCTGTCCTGGGTCATGTCGTCATCATTGAACGGGAAGTAGTCCATGTTGGGCTGAGAACCTGCAAAGTCAACCATCTCCTGCGTGAGGGTGAGCTGGCCTGAGGCCTCAGGGGGCTGAGCTATAATGGAAAGTTGGTCAGTAGGGGCTTGTTTGTGTTCTGCTGGTATCTGCTGAGCAAACGCCTGCTTTCGAAGCTCATCAAGCTGTCCCTCCTCCCATATTGTGCTCTTTAAGTCACTCATCACAGAGGCTTCGTGTGCTCCTGAGTTGGCTGGTATGGCACGGGGGTCCCCAGTGATCTGCTGCAGCAACGCCTGATCAGACGGGTTGTTTCCAGCCACTCCAGTGCTGGTGTCAGTGCTGAGAGAATGGTCTTCGTGTTTCACCACCAAGGCCTGGGGTTTGACAACAGTCTGGGAGCCCTCGGTGTGTGTGATGGGCGAGTCGGAGAGTGCGAGGATCTGCGTGGGCCCTATGGGTGTGTGTTTCACAGTCACTTTGCAGGGGGCACTCTCTGGTCTGGCAGGGGTTCCCGGTCGGGGGATCCTCTTCACCGCAGCACTGACTCCAGGTTTTGGATTGTCAACTACAGCCAGTGGCTGCTGGGAGATAAACACCCTCTTCACAGGAATCACATGGGACTCCCCACCCGGGCCTGTGCGCTTCCTGGGACTCTTTGCATCTGGGCAGGGATCCTTCGACGTTGGGGTAACAGCAGATGAGCCATTGGATGAAGTGTTGCCATTGGAGCTCTGATTATCAACAGTCAAGTACAAAGTACTGTCATGGCAGTTACTGTTATTGCTGTCCTGAGTCCCAGCTACAGCTACCGAGGTGGGAGGGGATGTGGGGTCAGTTTTTATCCTTACCCCTTTATCTGGTCCTGGAGAACACTTAACCAGGAAGCTTGGCTCACTGGCAGCCCTGAACTTCGCCACTCTCTCCTCTTTGACTCCAGCAGCAGTTTTCTCTGTGCCAGAGGTTGGGTTATTGTCAGCTTCAGACACCGCTTTGGCATCAGCAGAGAGGGTCGGGGTGGAGGCCAGGGCGCTGGGCCTGATTGCAGGAGACTGAGGCGCAGCCGAGGTCCCACCGTGTGATTGTTGGGAATCATCCGAAGCAGCTGTGGTGCTCACACCCGCCGAGGCAGGGCGCACAGTCGAGCTGCTGCTGCTGCTGGGAGCCAGAGCGATCGCTGTCATCTTTACCACATTGACTGAGCTCACGTGGGAAGTGGGCATCACAGTTTTTATGGGGCTGTTGGTGATGAGCAGGGTGGGAGGTGAGCGCAGCGTGATGGCACTGGTGGCAGAGGGCTTGGGCAGGATTTGAGCGTATCGCGTACCGTGTCGCGCCAGACGGTCACCCACAGGACTAGCTGAGATATTCTGGGGAGTTTTGGGGGACTGCTTAAGAGACTGAGTGACCACTTGGAAGTTGACAGGCAACACTTTTCCCTCGGCTGTCCCTACAGGGCTCGGTGAGGTCATTAACTGCCTGCTTCTCTGTACCTGGAAGAAAAACACAGAGAACATGAAATTACATTTAGCCACATTCATCGAGAACATATCTGAACGCAATTAGTAGGAAAAAAACGGGAGCCACATACCGTGACTGGGCTGGGGACAGCTGCTACTACGATGCCTATGGTGGGCTGAGGGGAGAGCAGAGCGGGGCTGCCACAGGGGATGGTGGGGCCGGGGGTACTGGCCTCCGCTCTCTTGACCTGGGTCTCGCTGGGCAGGGGTGAGTGGAGCTTCTGCTCCTGTTGCTTCTTCTGGATCTTTCGCTGCAGTTGCTGCTTTGCATCAACAGAGGGAGAGGGCAGAGTCTTCACCTGGGGCTGGAAAGAGTTCGCCTCAGCTGTGGGCACGAACGCAGAGGCAGGAGTTGGCGTCTTCATTCCTGTCGAGAGAACAGGAATAAGATGAGAATTAAGATTAGCAGCTTGCAGAGCCAAATATACACTCAGAAAGGAAAATATTCTGAACAATATTATCAGGTATTTCAAACTTTTAATTCATATCAGAAAAATCTTCCATTCGCTGTCGTTACTCTGAAACCACATTACCTAAAATATCACTATTTATTTAAACTGCATTCTAATTTGTCAGGAAGCTGCTGAACTAGGTATACTTAAAGGGTTTTTGTTTTTTAGTCTCCATAACATCTGAGCAGGATATGTAATTATTATTCTTCATTAATAGAGAATTTCTAATTTCCATTGAAACCTCAACACTGGGCTACGCTTTCATGGTGCACTCAGGTGTCATAATGAAGTTTCCAAGAATTCATCACGTATTTTTAAAATCTTTCAAATCCAAAGGGTGCAGACCTGTGGAAGCTTACACAAATCCCCTGAAATGACTGAAAATCGGGTCGTGCAACATTTGCACCACAGTTTATATATTTATTCTCCCATTTTAGGCTACAATGAAATTATGAGGATAGTTTATAGATCTGGGCGATAAAATGACAAGTATCACAATATAATTTCATGTTGCGATATATAATTTTGTAACAATTTTCCTTGGTAGAAATGGTAAATGTTCGATATAACTAACTTCCATGCTTAGATCACATTAGCATGCACAAAAATGAATTGTGAACCACCAATTCCATCACGCACGAATAGAAGTATGCATTTGACAAGTGTTTGTCATGTTCTGAACATAAAGAAATAAATAATTATTTGTTTATTCATTTATTGTGATAATTATCAATATCGACTGATATGACATTTTTTATCATGTTATAATTTTTGGCCATATCCCCCAGCCCTACCTGTAAATATATAAAACATAATGTCCAGTACTGATCACCATGAGGCAAATAATCACAAATAAAAACAACAGATGATATTTTTGGACTGTGGACTCAGCTGATGTCTTTCCAACATCACTCCTAAAAACATCAATCCATAAAACATCAACACACATGACACATAACACATAACAACAGCAGAAAGGGGACATATTTACCTGTGGGTGTTCCCGTCATAACAGTGAGTGCAGCCATGGACTTAGTACCGATGTAGTGGCTATTGAGCAGGAAGCGGGCCAGGTCCTCCACGTTGTCAAACTGACGACTTAGGACCTTTTGAGCCCACTCACACACCAGTCCACACGCTGCAGATCTCATTTCATCCTCAGCGCTTGGCGACTGGCCCGTCGGCTCCATCAGCTCACACTACAGTCAGACAGAGCAGAGCCGCAAGTGGATGAGCATCGTACCGGTTTAAAAGTCTAACTAGGTATTTACTTTAAGTTCTCACGTTTTTATGATGTAACTTACCCCATCGCCAGATTTCTGGAGATCCAGGTTGGGTAAAGACGGCATGTGAACGAAAGCTTTCTTCCTTAACCCGCTATAACAGTATGTGAGAAGGAGTTAAGGTTTCTAAAACACAATGATTCTAGATACAGAAATTGTTATAATAAGCTAATGCTGACCTGAATCTGCCCAAATCCTTTTCTAAAACTTCTTTCTAATCTATCCTCTGCTAGTCTTTGCATCAACAAAGAAGTTGCTCTGAAAATATGCCAGACCTCGTAAAAACCAAACTCGAGGCCAAAGATGTGCCAAGGATACTCTGTAACAGACTTTTTAAATACACCAGCGATATTGGCAACAGTCTTTTGGCAATAGTGGTTTTAAGTTCTTCAAAAACTAAGTTACCACACAACAATGTGTTTAGTGCACTGACAAAACTGACACCTACTAACACATGTACTGTATGTGGCACTTATTGTAGTAGTCTTTATAAACTGAAATTGCCTTCTGGATCACAAGTATTACATAAATTAAAAAAAAAATAAATCTTTATCTCTATCCTTTTGCATGTGTAGCATAAATCCCCTCATTACTCTACAGACATTATTTTAGAAAATTTGATTTCTCACTGGTACCTCATTGACAACATGTGCCTCTTGTTGAGCATTACTCATATTTTACAGTTTAATTAAACAGCATTTTCCTTTAGTCTTGACAGAACCAGATTATCCACTCTGCATGTTCATGCACCTACACCGCGAGCAACACGGCCGATAAATCACCAGGTCACACTAAATCATTATGTCTAATGTCTAGAGCTGTATTACCACTGACACCCAGAAAGTCTATGAAATTTTTGGTTGAGAAAAACTGTCAACAGCTGAACTTTCTTTCTTTCACTGGTCACCAAGTCAGCTGATTTACATGCATCCCGACCTTCGTAATGATGGAATCTAATTTAATTTCTATTTGAAAATAAAAATCGAAATAAATATGTTAAACTGCTGTTGTGCAACTGTGTCCAGTGTGTCCATTTTGAGTTATGAATTTAGATGGCAAGCTCTTCCTAGGAGCCTGTTAAAATGTGTTTTTAAAAAACAATTTGCCTGATCAAATCTTGCTATCTAAGTGAGAGCACTAACTACAAAACACATCGACCAAACTGCACACAGACAAAAGTGAAACACAAACACTGGGACACTTTGTCTACAGGTTCATCAGAATTAAAGGATATTTGGATTTGCCCCTCATGCCCAGTCGACGTGCCTTCATGTTAGGAAAGACATTCTTCATGATCTTTCCAAAGTCTGCTGCACTCAGTGGATTGTAGCCAAGATTGTCACAATAACTCCTGTAAGAGAAGAGAATCCACCATAAGATTAAAAGGTAACACATACTGTACATTAGTCTCCTCTTCTGTCCCCTTCAACCCCTCCCCCTGACCCCACAGTGAAGGCCACACACTCACTTGTATTCATCATACACCTCTTGCTTTGGGAGGGAAGTCTCTGGGTGCTCTTCTAGGTGATTCCGTATCCAGTTGAATGCATACATCTGTTGAGTACGGCTTGACGACATGGAACTCTGATCACTGAAATTGGTGCATAAGAGAAACAGACCTGGTGAGGCAGTGACCTTAACTTGTATGCATCATTTCTTGTTAATACAGAAACTTTAATACCATAATCCAGGAGTGGAGGACCCCCTCTCATTCTCAGTCCAAATGGGCAGAATTTGGGGGTTGGGGTGATGAATAGATATGGGGAAACAAATGAAACACAGACAGCTAGGTATAGCAAAAATCTACATATATCAGTGGTTTGCGTCATGATAATCAATCATACAGCTGAAAAATGAGCCATAAAAAAGAAAAAAAAAAACCTCACCAGTGACCAACAACCCCCCAAAAAATGTCACAAAGTAAAAATTTTTTTGAATGTAATTTCAATTCTACGAGCTATCAACCTAAACTGTGTCTGTGTAGTAGCCAGTGGATAGAGAATTTTTGACAAGCAATGAGACAACAGTGCCAATAATGTAATGAGAGCCACAACAAAGCAGCCGTATGTGTGTGAGACAAAAAAAAAAAAGGCAAAAGTGGAAAACTTGAGTAAAGTGTGTGTCTGTGACTTACCTTTTATCATTGCCACTGCTGGGACCAGAAGGCAACTTAAGGTAGAGGTAGAGTTTTTCGATGTCTGTAAACTTCTCAACATCTTGCTGCAAAAATAAAAATATCACAAAGGAAATAAGTCAAAAGATTATTTTGACTGAATAAAATACAGACTGGCAGCCTGAAGCTTTTACATTTTCCACTCAAAACAGAATCTATAAATATATGTTTCATGGCGACTAAGTATTAAATAGGTATTGATCAAAATACCGGCCCGATAATTTGGTCTTTACAATTGGACAATGAAAGCGATCAGATGATTTTAAGTGTGGAGAAAATTCAGAGATGTTTTCATGTCTTGCTCAGAATTTTTATCGGCAATTTCAAAATACTACAAAGGTAGTACGCGGTCGCACACAGCCTCCTCACTATCAATTCCACCCAATCTGCTTTTCAATTGGTTTCTAAGAATGGATGCATCTTACCTGTCCCTTTCTATTTGTCTCTTTGTTGCTAGGGGAACCAATACTTGAATGAATGAGGTGAGAGCTGTCAGCCAATGAGCAGTGAATCAAAATGCTATTTACTACACTCCATCCCTACAATCACAGAGTAAATTACCCGAGTCCCCCCCTGCGTACGCCATGGTTGGAGCTTAAATTTGATTATTTTACACCATTACTTTATGTGTTTTGTTTGTGTTTTCTTGTATTTTTCTATGATGGCCTATGTGCCTGGCATTAGCATGTATACTGGTAACCTGGGCGATCATGAGGTTTGATTTCATTAACATAAATTTCATTTTCATTTCCAGAATCACGTTCAAATGTCTCAGAAATGGGAAACATCAAAACCTATGACATGAAGCAACACTATGCAAGGACCACCCCACATTAATATTAATATTGTATCGTTAAATGTGATCTGAATTGTTCCTCAGCTTGTTTGGCTCACACATTTAGCCCTTTTTTGGGAAATTACATCCATAAATGCAGGAGAAAATGATGATATATTTTAATATAGTTATTCTAATATATTATTGGAGTTGAGCAATATGTTGTTACACAAAATCAACTGTCAGAGATTTTCCTTTACTGTTTATAGCATGATAATATTCTTGGAAAAAAAGGATTCTTGCATCCATGTGATAATATATCTTGATATGTCAGGTAAGACAAAGAAATTACAATCTGGTTTTATCTATTAAATTATTATTTTAGCTATAAATAGTTTGAACATCAGCATGTATCAACATCATGTATATCAACATCATATTAAAATCACTGTACAAATAAAACTACATCCAGGGCAATAGAGGATTGTGTCCATGTCATCCACCCCTAAATATAGTTACTGTAAGTGTTCCTGATATTTTGTCTCCTTACCTTTACATTATATGTGTATTAATGTAAAGTGTTCCTAATAAACAGTCCATCATCCCTATTTAGACACAATCTAGATAAGAGACACATATTATGATTTTACTAAGACCTTTTAGATGTTTATTTTCAATGTTTACACTGAAATTAACCTTTTATTTTAGTCCTTAAA
This sequence comes from Lates japonicus, assembly GCA_033238685.1. NCBI lineage: Eukaryota > Metazoa > Chordata > Actinopteri > Centropomidae > Lates > Lates japonicus. The sequence goes on from BRZM01000035.1 coordinate 3,643,250, forward strand.
GCATCAGTTGCCTCTAATCTGGCCTGTTGTGTCCAACAACATCACTGTGTGCACATCAAAGGTGCTAAAAGGTGGATATTTTATTAGGACTTGTAATAAAATAGACTGAACTTGCCTGCTGAAATCTGCCCAACACCAGACAGACTTGTTGAAATTAAAATACAGACACTAACTGTTTTTTTCCCCACTAGTGAGAAAAAATAGACAAAAGCTTTGTCATGCAGCTTTGATTGTCACGGAGGTGTGTGACACTTCAGCTCAGATAAATCCAAAACAAAATGAGCATAAATAGATGCATTTTACTTACTTAAAAAACACTAACAAATGCACCGATATATCTGATATACATATCTAAATAATGACACCTGAATTTACTCAATAACCCACATATACTCCCATACTTGCAGAGATAAATACACTTTTGATTGTGTCAAAGACCAGTTGTTCCTTTCTATATTCTGAAAAACTGGATGAACATGTATTATTATTAAAATACGTACACTACAGTACATATTTCAATATCATTATCATCCTGTTTTATTTTGTATCTGTTGCTGTGATATAATAATAGATAAGTGAATTTAAGCATCATGATTTTATTTGTATTCATTTGTATATCACAGGACACTGAGTCACTTCATCAGGTTATAAGCATGAAACACACATTTACATATTCTGTTTTAACAAAAGCTAAGCTGCACACCTGATCTCATGATCCATCAATTATCATTTATCATCAGTTACATGGCTCTCTGATAATAAGGGCAGAGTGTGAGGTAACAAATAAAGATTGTCCTCAAGTAGGACAGTTTGTTATGGATACTCACCAATATGCTGTCCACTTTTGATTGTACAGATTTGCTACAATGAGAAACAGAACAAAAGCCAGAAATGTGAATGAATATGACTTGGATTAAAATAACACTGATACATGCAGGATTTGTTGACATATCTACTAAATTAGTTTTTGTTTCTAAATGTCCTGCTGCCCCGTTTTGTTTTTTTTTTTGTTTTGTTTTTTTTTTTTTTTGGGGGGGGGGGGGGGTTGATTTTGGGGTTTTTTTTGTATGGTATGAGATATGATAGACCCTAGTTCCTTCATATTAACAGTCGGTCTGATCATGACTGTGACACTTTATTATCTATGCATGTATCATGGTATAAAGTCATCAAATCAATCTAAACACAACAAACTACACTGACAAAGTGAAAACGTGCCTTAGAATTGTTTGCATGTTAATTAAAAATTGAAATATCTTATTTACATAATAATTCAGAGCCTTTAGTCAGGACTTTATCGAAGTTGCTAACTGCAATTACACCTTAAAGTCCTCCGTGTATGGGACAGTCTGGGCTGGGCCATTCAAGGACATGCGGGGACTTATCCCAAAGCCACTCCAGCATTGTGTTGGCTGTATGCTTCACACGCTAAAACCTTCACTCTGTGGTCATGTGCACTCTGGAGCAAATTTTCTTTAAGGCCTGAATCATTCTTCTCACAAATCTGACTCCCTGTCTCTCTGTTCTGTAGATAAGGTGTTAACCAGGTGATGAGCAGCACCCACAACCTGAACTTCAAGACAATAATGAAGCCCACTGAGCTCCTGGGAACATTCAAAGCTTAAGAAATAGTTTCATGCTCTTAGGTCTATGCCTATGTCATAATTTTAACACAAAGGCCTGCACAGAGTCCCTTGGACTTTATGGCTTGGATTTTTGGTCAAGCCACTAAACCTCTGTACTCAGTCAACTGAATTTGCCACAGGTGAACTCCAGTCAAGGTCTGTTGAGTACAAAATCACTTCCTAGTTCATTCAATCTACTACTCCCTATACAACAGACACTACAGAGCTAACTAAGAGATTTCAGACACTCTTTGTGTTATCATTGTTTTGCATCATCACTGACAAGTGTAGAGTTGCACCACTATAATTTTGCACTGTAAAATGTGCAGCAGTGCATTGTGGGATTGTTTGTAGAAAGCAGTGGAAATGCAATGGACACTTTTAGACTTGTCATAACAGGAAAAACATGTGTAACTAGTAACATTAGTTGCATTAAAATGTCCCAGTAATCCCTGACAGTGACTGGCATGTGTAATACCAGGACCTTAAAACTGAAGCAGCTAAATGGAATTCAGCCATCATTAATTACATTATTAACACCTGTGCTTTTTCTGTGTATTTTTTTTAAGGGTATAAATTTTGTTAAAAATCCTGACACTCCGATGATGTGGACAGTGAATGTAGCGCACTATTTAGTTAATAGTGCTTTCAGACACAGCCGTAGAAATATCTCAAGGATAGTCAAAGCAGGTGCATCAAAGAATGTCGCTGAATCCCACAGTACAGAGTCTGAATATTTATGTAAATAAGAGATTTCATTTTTAGTTTTTTAACAAATTTGCTAAAACCCCTAAAAACACATTTTCACTTTGCCAGAGTTGGTTAAAGTCAACTGAATCCATTTTAGATTACATCTAGAAAGCGTGCAATAAAAATGAAGGGGTCTGAATTCTCTGTGCAGTCTGTCTTAATAACTAGACTGACATAGATAATAAAAATGCAAAGTTATTTATCTGATTTTAATCACATTTTGATTGGGAATCAAAAGAATTTCTAAAGCCACTGTAGATAATACAGAAATGTAAAAAACCTGAATCGCTATGAGAATAAGTTTTTCTATTGTGTCATTCATTATCATATTTTCTTCCAGCTCTTTCATTACCAGCATTAAATCAGAGTGGAGCAGTGTGTGTGGAGCTGTCTGCTTTGACACCTGTCACCCTGAGCATCAGCACCACCGGTGGATCTGGTGTCATCTATAACATGGCCTCCTATGGCTCGATACTAATGATCATAGCTGCTACAGCTGCAAATACCGCGACGTTAACGCGTTATTAACGCACAAACAGGTACCAGACGGTGCAGCTTTCCTCTCCTGCAAAGTGTTCGTGTTAAATATCCGCGGTCAGCACGGGGGGAGCACTCGTGTTATTTTCAGCCGCTTTGTGCAGCTCACTGCCTCCCTGCCACTCCACGGCTAGATACGCTAATTACGAGGCTACGGCTAGCGAAAAGGACAGTGTGACTGCTTGAGGATCGAGTCCATCCTTACCAAATTGAATTCTTTATTTTGAACTGCAACGCGTTCGCCTCGGGCCCCTGGAGTCCCGGCACCAGCGCTGGAAGAGAGCCTAATCCCGAGGCAGGCTTCTGACCAGGTTGTTGTTGATCATCAGCCATCGCGATGGAGGGGTGGTTGGGGGAGCTTTAACAAGTAGGCCTCATCCCCGGCTGTGCACTGCACCGGACCCACCGCTGCTGGAGCGGCTCAGTCAAGCTAGGACAGCCCGCTGAATCCACCGCGGAGCATGGCTACGAAAACGCTGTGATCTGACCCTCGCGAAGACGCCGAAACAAAAACCAGAAAGAAAAAACACCCGGGCATACAAAAAGGCATTTCGAGGAGGTCTCTCTCCGCTGCCGCAAATAGCACGCCTGCAGCAGCCAGCAGCAGCTACAGACGAGCCGTCCGCGTCAAGTCGCACACAGACAGCGGAGGAGAGACCGGAAACACAGCGGGATTTCACGTCAAAATAAAAGCATGAAGTTTGTCACGCGAACAGGATGGGTTCACGTGTTTTTTTTTTTTTCAACAACACTCACATGCCCTCATGTAGAGCTATGCAAAAGGTTGAGGCACTTGAAATAATGTCTCGAGTATATTTTGTATATCAATTTACTTCTTAAAAAGTGCAGTAAACAGAAAAATAAAATAAAATCAATATGTAGCCTTAAAACAGCACCATTTATTTGTCCCTATTACACTTGAGCACAGTTATTCAAGTTAGATTATCCTACGCCTGGGGGAAACAACAACTTTGTTGAAAGATCACATTTCAGTTTATGTTGTTACTCAGCAGTTCATCAAATTACTGCAAACTAAATGCCACATAGTGAACCTGGGGCATTTGGAGCCCCACAATACTTTCTTCAGAATGCTCACAGTTTTGAGGTACTTGTACTTCACTTGAGTGTTTCCATTTTGTGCTGTTCTCTTCTACTTAAGAGCATTTTGAGGGAAATGTTGTTCTTTTTCCTCCACTACTTTTTTATACTATATTTCTATCTGAGTTGGTGAGTAGTGGTCAGATAAAACAAGTAGAGGACGGTCACTTTTCACAGCGGCAGATTAATAAACATTATAATAATAGCCCTCAACAAACCCTGTTTTATTAACCACTCCTAAAAACCAGACAATACTTGGATTTCACTGAGGCATAAATGCATCCTCATCCTGTTAGTTAGTTCCCACAACTGTGCGTGTCATTTAAGCAGAGTTTTCATTTTAAAATCCTGCCCGGACTTCAGTTTTCATTGTGTCTAACTTGACGCTGTGTGCGTGCTGTAGTGCCGCTGTCAGCCGGAGGGGGGCGCTGCTGCAGGAAGCTGGCTGATCAGATAGTGACAATGACGGGTAAACAGCCAGGATGATATCACTTCACCAATGTAAACCGCTTATTTACCAGCGCACGTATTGATCTCGATATCTACCGATAGGTCCCTATCGAATGATTATCTGATCAGACTCTCGATGAGGAGACGCAGAAACATCAAAGGGGCTCCACAGACAGATTGTCTCAAGATTTTTCTTTGCTCATCACACAGCTTACTATTTTTTCCTTCACCTGAAATCTGAGACACAGTTGGCGGAAAAAAAATAACCTGAGAGGATGAATTGAATTGAGACTGTCTGTACCAGATATAAATATAACGTCTACTTATGTCACATCGGTAAACCTGCCATACATGATATATATTACAAACATGTGCTATTAATTTGATTCCAATTACTGCATTTAACTTATAAATTATTAGTAATGATTCGTATTTACGTCTTTAATGAGAATATCGATGTGAAAATTCAGAATAATGGAGTCACCAGGTCAAGAAAAACAAGACCTAAATAAATTCTTTCATCATGACTTATTTTATGCTGCCATCTGTTGATGGAAACAGGCAACGTTACTCCACTGCTCCACTGACACTATGGTCATGAAACATAATTCAAGACAGCAATAGACTGAGGCACACATGGGAAAGGCATGTATGTACAAGTGGCAAGTGGTTGAGATAAGAATAACAGGAGCATAGGGGAATAATAGAAATGTTGTTCCTTGCTTTATGTTGTTTTTGCAGGACTTGAAGTCGCTCTGCTGCAGCTTTGTTTGTGTGTGTGTTTATTTAAGGTCTCCTAGGACAGTATATGTGACCGCTTTCCTCTTTGTCCTCTACAGCAGCTATAAGTCTCTTTTCAGTGCACAGAATCTGATCATGGAGTCAGAGGCCCAGGTCAGACATCAAAGTACACAAACTTTAAGTCGTTGAATACAGGTTGGGCTGCTTTACCTTGAAATGTTTTGGGGCCAAGTGTGAGAGTGTGTGTCATGTCTCTGCAGGTTCAGTTGGTGCAGCCTCCAATCAGAAACAGGTTTAACTGAGTCACCTCATGCTCGGTGGCAAGACCTGCTTACACATCAGGAACTCTTGTCATATTTTTGTGTCAAATGTTTTTCTGTATTGGACTTCTGGTTTATTTCAGATAAATTTTGGCCCAATATCAATGTTTGACAGATGTGTGTCATTTTAAACAGTAATTTGACCTTATACAGTTTAATGATATAGATTAAATGACACAAAAAATAAAATATACATTTGTAATCCAAAAAGCAGGAGATAATAAAAGCAGAGCATTTGCAGATTAGCTATCTCAAAATGTTTTGAAATGAGATACAAATACACTAAGTCCCCAATCTCACAGCTGGTATTTATTCCTCACTGCACTGATGATATTGTTGTTGTTGCTGGGACAGAAAAAGAGGAGTATGTCATTATGTCATTATGTTTTTAGAGTATGTTTTATATCATCATACATTTGAGGAGAAATTGTACAAGAGACATGCATGGTTTCATTAATTTCCTTTCACTTGATGCCAAACATATTTGAACATACATTTTCCCCTTACAAAACTATATGAACAGGTGTGCCAAAAATCAAAACATGTAAGTATTTCAGCTACATACCTGTATGCAGATGTATAAATCTTGTATTTGGATTGTAGACTAAGCTGTAGTGGTTTGGAGGGGATCATAAACAAATAAGGAGAGATGATGTACAGAGCAGAGCTATGAGCTGTTTCCCAGAGAGCACATAATAGACACAAATCTTGCCGTTAGTGGATGTACAATGAGGGGGAGCCATGTGAGGTGAGGCAAACTGTAAGGCTGGCATAGAGCAGGGCAGAAATATTACATCTCTTATTGTATGGATGATATATCTGATTTTCTACACTTCATTTCTTGCTGCAGAATATGCAGCTTGTAGGTGAGATTTGTGCCCTCTAGTGTACGAGATTCAAATAAAACATTCATTTATCATATTAAAGGCCAATAAAAAATAAAATGACACTGAACTTGCTTAGGCCTGTTTAGCCATTGTTTTGTGTCTTTTTTAAACATGAAAACTATAGATTAGAGTAAAACAGAAGACAAGAGCAAATGCTTTAATTATAATTGGAAGGCCAACATGTTGTGTTTTTATTGCTGGTGTGATTTGATGAAACAGATCTTTGCTTCAAAATGTAGATATTCATGACAGTTTCTCCCTCTTTCCACGATGTATCACACACATCCATCAAACCTTGTCATACGCTGACTTGTTAACAACACCGGAGGTGTGGAACAGTGACACTTCATCTAAATCTCAAGAAAATGTTGTTTCCTTGTTAGTCATTGTTTTCTCACTCTATTTTTGACCTTCGGTTGCTGGCTATTCTGGACTGATTTGTTTTACTGTCAATCTTCTGTCACTTCTGATTTGGGTTGGAAGGTCTCATCTCAGCAGTCTTTGCCCTTGCTCATTCCTCCAAATGTTAAGATTTACACAACACTCCTCCTGAAGTGGCTGCTGTTTTTGTGGCAATATCATACCACACTCACACCTCACACTAACAGTGCGGTCGGTGAAGGTCTGAGACACTTGTTGGCCAATGTTGCTTCATTATTACATACACAAAATATTACTTTTAAGAGGAAATATGTCACATTATGCTGTGCCATGCTTATCAAACACATGCAGTTTTTACAATGATGATGAATGTTGAATGAATACCCTGAATGTTGACCAGGTCACACACTTTAGACGGGCGGTGACCCTAAAGCCTCCCGCCTCCTCCTTCTAGGTGCTGTTGAATGTGGGACAGCGAGGTCACCGTGGCGCAGAGGTCGGTGAGTCTGGCTCTCACGTGTGCCGTGCGGCCGCAGCCGATCCAATCCTCTTATACCCCCCCACTTCTTCCAGGACTCAGGCCAGACTATAAGATCAGCTCACTTTGTTCAGGTCTTATCCTGAAGTAGTAGATCCTCAGTACAGAGTCACGCCAGCAGGTATCAAACACCACAGCCAACCTCCTTACCTCTGGGCACATGTAGTAGGCCTGTTTGCTTTTTGAGATGCGTTCACTGACATGTCTTTCAAAGGGAATTATTTACAGATATTTGCTGGTTGACTTACATTTTGAGATATTTCCTACTGCTTTAGAATTAAAATTTGCTGAACTATTTTTGTCACAGGCAGCAGTGTAGGTCATGCCAGACACAGTCTTATTATTGTGACGTCATATGTTCAGTGTACAGTATAAACCTGTCTGATTAAACCAACATTATTTTTGATAATCTCTGATATTTTATATTTCTGTCTCATTCCTGTCTTATTTATTCTTTGGAAATATGTGCGAGCCCTAAACACAAATGCACCATTTTAGGTTGACACATTTCCAATTTCATTGTTCTTGCACAATGACAATAAAGTTCTTGAATCTTGAATTCAACTTCTTATTAAAACAGTCAAGTGGTTATCTAAGATGTTTGTTGTTCAAATGGATGGGAAAGTAACAAGGGGTGAAATTATTGATTGGTTGCTTGATCGATCAGTGAAATGGCAGAAAATAATTTGGCTATTTTCAGACAAAAAATATAATCTATTAGTTGGTTTCAGCTGTTAAAATGTGAGGATTTGCTGCTTTTTTCTTCATATGTGATGGAAGACTGAACATAATTGGGCCTTTATAAGCAAAACAAATCATTTGAATACATGACCACGGAGTGTGAGACATTATAATTGACATTTTTTATTATTTTGTGACATTTTATAGACAAAAAAGTCAATCAAGAAAATAATCATCAGATCAATCAATAATAAAAACACAATTATCATCTTTCACTAAAAGCTAAGCCTGAATATTAGGAGGGGGTCTATCACACTGTTAGAGATAACTTCTGTTGTAAATTGGCGCTATATAAATAAAATTGACTTGACTTGACTAGAGGCAAGTATCCAGTGTGGAAGTCATTTTACTCATTTTAGCCCCAAAATACTGTTATCAGGTCCCATCAAAACAGCACTGTACTTTTGTCTGCTTTTTCCTTTGGTTTATCAGTTTAGTACCAGCGTAAAATATGGGAGTCCCTAGTTTTGACGTCACTTACACAACCTATCCCAGGCCGGGCTGTTATAGCAGATTTTATACAGTGTTTTTTTTTTCCTCCTCCTTCTTTTTGGCGTCCTGTGGAAGAGCGGATGGGAAATTCTGATGTCATCAACCTTGGCACAGCGGGACAGAGGAGCATGCAGAGCCTCAGGGTGCCACGATTGGTGCCCATGTGTTTGTGCCCCGTAGATGGTGAAATAGATGGTGTGGTGCTGCCCGCCTGTGCTGCACCTGCGTCCCAGCATGCTGATTGATCAGTTTGGTCATGTGGAATGTCACCATCTGCTCCCCAGTCCCACTCACCCCTTCTTGTGTGAATGCCAATCACTGGCAGGAAGATAGTTATTTAAGCCATGTCAAATCAGGCGCATGACGATGAGGAATATGCCAACAACACTTGAAATGTGTTTTGAAGGCGTAGTATGCACAACAGCATATTGCACACTAAAAGGACAACCGTGACTTCAGACTGCAAAGAGGTTTTGTTTTTGTTCTTGATCAGCCACATCAATACAGATTTTTTTCCTCTTCAGAGAATATAATCAGATTTTCCTCACCTCACAAAATTATATTCCACAAAAATTAAATTTGATAACCGAGGACTGCAATGATGGCATGATTAGGTGAATGTGTTTTTATTTATTTGCATATAAACGTCTTCATTTTATTTTGAGCTCGGCTCCTTATTTATTTCTCCTCCATCCCCTCCACTTGCTCTTTTTTGGCCTCTTAATGGCCAACAGCGTATCAGGGGGCCATCAGGAGTGACATTCTTCATTGTAGAGCGCCATAACCAATGACATTTCAACCATGGGAAAATAAAGATATGCAAATTTGAACTCATTAACATTTGCATTACCTGTTTGAATAATCGCACTCCTGACAAGACTGCAATTAACTAAGATTGATGCAAAGTTCAGGGTTAGGGGACTGTATATATTTGCTCTTGGATCATTTACCCAAGATACTGTATGTGTGTGTTATGCACGGTTAGTGTCTCAGATAGGAGAACTGATTTCTGTCAGCAGAAAAGGTCATTCAGTCACTACTGGTGTTCCTGGCTTATTCATAAGAAAAAAATGAATATATACTCTGAATTTTTAGCCTAAGACACCTGCACTGAGATCATTAACTCTTAAGAACCCAAATCTTAACTTAATGATAAATAGGTAGATCATAGGACAGAAACTATTCCTAAAAAATAAAAAAAAGAATTGTCAACAAATGATTGTCCTGATGAAGATGAAGAGACTGACCTCCTAACCCAGTTAACACTAGCGAGGATAGTCAGGATTAGACTCTGACTTTATGGAAGCTGCGTGGACCACACAGCTCATCTTCACATAGACTGAAACCAGCTGAGGTTTGTTTTCCTGCTTTCAGATCAGTTTAGCAGTGTGCCATTTCCACAGTAAACACAAATGTCCTATTTATGGTCATGCTTCTTAAATAACAGTTTTCTAATCATGCAGTCATGGATATTTGTCTGACACCATCAGCTCTTAAAAAGTACAGTCAAAACACTTTTCTAAATATATGTTGACTATATTTAAACTGCACTCACTGTACATTAAAAGTCAAATACTGGGCAGCCACTGTAAATATTTTCTCAAAGACCTAAATAGAAATAGATGCTGTGGAAAGATTCCAAAGAACTGTTAATTTGGCCCAATACACCCAGTCCCCTGTGGCTTCAGTGTAAACACTGCAGGGTTAGCGAGACAATGTGTTTAAGGTAAATACTTTGCAGCTGTCTCAGTGGGAATTATTTGATTGGATTGTTGTGAAGTATCCCTAGGACAAAATGCCTTGCCAGGACAGTGTGCCACACGGCAGGCCTGTGCATCACGCCAACTCCACTGTTTTTTCCCTCTATTTATGTAACATGCAGATACTGCAGGCTGACTCCTTCTACTGTTTATATGCCCTTTATTTTGGCTGATAAAGTATTTCAAAATGAACAGTTTAGAATTTTCCTGGAGGAGAGTTTCTGAAGATATTTTTCAGAAATAATAACTGTATGTTATTCATTGTATGCAGTAGGTCACTGTGAATTCCAGCACCAGGGCAGCAGACAGTGGGGTTTACCTCAAACAGGAAGTCTGACTGTTGTTCATTAGCAGATCACCCAGACAGTCTAATGTATAAATAACCTTTAACCCGGCCGCTGGAGGAGCTTGCCGCACTACACGTGCCCACAAACTAAGACTTGGTACTATTTGTAAATGTAGGTCAGACAGGGGTGTGGTATCTTCTGTTTACTGGAAACCTCTACCTGTCTTAAAGGAGTTAATCTTCATGGCGTCATCATCGCTCACCGGTCCTGAGGAGGCATTGCTGAGCTTGCTTGCTTATGATTTTACACTAACATAAGATGTCACAAGAGTAGGATAACACCTCAACAACAAACTTTATAAGCCACATTAATGATGGTGTTATTTTTTTTTTCCTTTGGACTGGTGTGGTCATCCTGTTTGAGTGGGGAATTCCCTGATTATTACCAGTTTCAGTGATTCAGTTTTGCACAAACAGGCTCCTTAATCATCAACACACACTTAACACTAAACACTACAGCCTACCTATCTTTATTTCATGACTGGATTTTCTCTAATACAATGAAAAAAGATGCTCCTGATACTCTGGACCAGGCTTGTACTACAATAATAGCATCAACCCTTGGCCACCCCTCTCTGCTGCCTGGAATGGTCCAGCCCTGATTTGCATAAGTTGTCTGCGGGTAGCTGCATGACCAGCAGGGGTAGGTTAGGGGAAGAAGTGCATGTGGACTATATACACATGAGTAGAGACACGGACGGACGAGCTGTGTGAGGACTGTATTGTGAGCCTGGAGTCTTGCACTGAACCAGACAGAGTTATGTACTGTGCTCATCCTGTCTCAGGCACAGGCAACAACTCATTGATGTATTGCTACAACATGAAACCAGTGAGTACATTTCTTATACATATATATATATATATATATATATATTTATATATTTAGATTTTATTTTTCAGAGGTTACCTGACATTGTCAGTTTGTTGATAATGCTGTTGCACCCTTAAATTGTCTTCTTAGATGTTGTGTTTGTTTGTTGACTTTCCATGATTCATCACTAGTTTCCAGCTTTATCTGTCCACAGTGGTTGAACAATGTGTTCTCTGACAGATGTGATGCAAAATTTTGCATCAGTAAGAAATGCATTTACATGTGCAACCTGTAAGTTAGAAGTGTCATAATTTATACATTTCTTATTTGGATATACCTTTAGTGAGGCACTTTAGAGTTGGTGTGTTGATGTTTCCTGCTGTGCATGGAACATTTGTTGGGTTATAAGGTGGTTTCATCAGGCTTGTTTGCATGTGCGTGTCTTTCTGTGTGTCTGCGTGAGTGAGTGAAAGACGGAGGGAGAAAGAGCTTTGTGTTATTAATGTGTCATGTTTCTAGTTTGTACTCCATGTGTCATTGTCACTGCCTTAATGAGTTGAGTATATGGTATGAAGCTTACTCTTGTTCAGACTTAGTGGTTGTAGCTTAGTGTTATAGTTAATGCAAGTACTGAAGGAGTTTGTGTAACTATTATAGGATTAAACGTCTTAGTGAGTTTCTTATTCATAATTAACTTTAAAAAATTTCTCTATTTAGCTCCCCATTAACTGCATTTCATCCAATATTTATTTCAGAGTTTACATAAGAATTACATTTTCTGACATTATAAATCATGATTATTCACCAAACACACCAATACACTATTACCAATACACAACAACCATAACCATAACATTATTCCGTTAGATAACACTATAGGTCCTTGCTCACTTGTGTTTTAATGTTGACAAACTCACGTTAAAATGCACCACTGAGACTCCTGCTTCCTGTTAGCTGAGCACCATGTAGTCAAGCCTAGCAGCAGAAAACATCTTGACATGAAGCAGATTGCTGCTATTTCTATTTGATTTAACCCTGCTATGTTGGAGCAGTCCCTCCACCACTGCAGCCATTATCAAAGGCAGCTTTGATCTCTGTGAGACTAACCATATCCAGACATCGTGGATCACAGAGGCAGAAAATTGGTTGCATGTGGCTGGAGTTGGCCATGGTGGAGCACAGCGTAGGCCCTGAATAGCAAGTTGATATTTCACTCATCTAGCATCATAATGCTGTGTACATTTACAATGGGGAAAATAGTGTACTTGTTTGCTGTTTTTGTACAAGTCTGTGAGTGGTTTTACATTAAAATGACTCTGGAAATTCAAAGACACATGTTCAAAAATAATAATCTATAAGCAGATATGAAGGTTTTGTAGGTTCCAGTTCTCTTAGTTGTGGTCTTTATTTGCCAGAAAAAAAAAGTCTCTTATCATTTGCGATGCCATGATTGATGGTTCCTAAATCAATGCTATGCTAAAAGAGGATGCCATGGTGACGGCCCCTCTCCAGTGGGGGCCAGAGAGGGCGTGCTGGGGCGGGGGTGTGACCATTATTAACGGGTCGCCTGCTATGCTGATGGTAAGGAGGACAATTGGCTTTATCCTCCGCCATATGCTGCCCATGGCGGCTCAGACGGGCCCAGTGTCGGCAGGGGCTCCTCTGTTTGGCCTAGCCCACAATCACCATGGGACTCATGCCAGCCAGGGTCATGGCTGTGTGTGTGTGTGTGTGTGTGTGTGCTTAAGAGTGTGTGTCTTTGTGTGTGTGTGTGTGTGTGTGTGTGTGTGTGCATGCGTGTGCGTGTGAGAGCCTGTGAGTGTGCTTGCAAGAGCATACTCAAGAGAGTCTTTAATAGCCTGCTTTACAGAACTTGTCGTCCGGGTAACTGACACCCCATTGATGCTGCGCAGGGAGGTTTATTTTCATTTCCTGGGGCACATCAAAGCAATCGAGGGAGGTGCAGGTGCAGCCCAGACCTCTTGGTGTGTTTGAGTGAGTGAGCATGTGTTGGTGTGTTTTGTGTGCATATGTGCAGTTTGTAGCCCTGTGCTTACAAGTAAAAGAAAAAGAAACACATACGTTGAAGGTGTCTTTAGTTTGCTATTTACATTATTTAGTTTCCTACAGGAGAGATCATGGGTGAGACTCAGGTCTCAGGTTTGGTTTCTTTCTGAGGGCAAAGCATGCGAAGGCCTGTAATTCAATTTTATTTGGGAGGGAATTGTATCCCAGTCTTCTGAAGCCAGCCGAACCTGATAATGATTAGGGCAGGGATTTCTCATGGTGAATGGTTCCTAAATCCGGATGAGGAGGTGCATGGATCTGCAGCTTATGGATTACCGCAATAGCTCTAAGTGTGCATCAGCTCTCTGCTTTGTTTTCATAATACTGTTGCTTCAGCCCGTGCTCATAGTACTCTAGTATGCGTTTGTGTCAGTAAGATTGATTCAAATAATATAGATGCATTTAAAAATTAGTGCATGATTACACATTATCTTGTAGTTCAAAGTTGTTTTCTGACAATGCCCTAAATAAGTTCTTCTTTTTAGGTTTATGGGCAGTCTCCCACTAATGATGACATCAATCAGAACTCATCTTCACATCCGTCCAACAAGGCCCCCAGCAATGTGTTCGCAAGCACCTTCTTTGGTGAGCTCAACCAATCCAAAATGAACATTATTATACAAGATTATACATCTGTAATTAGAACGTTTTGCTTGGTCCAATGCTGATTCAACCCTTTCATCCCTTTATTCAAACAGCCTTATCCTGTGATCACTCCAGTGATCTGCTTTGCCTGCTTTGATTTCCAAATATTCAACAGTAAAATGTTCGAAACCTGGGTCTTTTGTGTTTTTCATTTATTTTCTCATTCATCCACAGCCATTGAATCCTAATCAAAAAAGGCTAATTTCAGGACATAAATACACATAAAAATAAAACAAGAGACAAAAACAACCAAAAAATTTATACCACAATAAAAAATATATCAAACAAGACTGAGAGTCTACTGTGATGCTAACGGCATTTTGAGGCTGGATTTAGGCACAGCATTGCTTTGCGTTAAATGCTAAAATCAACATGCTAACATGCTTACAATGACAATGCTAACATTCCAATATTAAGTAAATATAATGCTTACCTCACCAACCATCCTAGTTTAGCATGACAACATGCTAACATTGGCTAATTAGCACCAGTACAGTAAAAGTAGCTCAAGGCTGATGTGAATGTGATTATTTTGCAGGTATTTTTGGTCATAAAGCAAAATGTTGAACAAATTAGAAAATTGACCTGATAATGGTACATTGAAGGAGAGTCAGGGGGTCAGAGGAAGTAATTACAGTTATTCCTGAGGGAATTAATATTTTTACCAAATTTCATGGCAATTCGTGCAATAGTTGTTGAGATACAGTATTTCAGTCTTGAGGTAAAAAAAAAAACCATTCAGACAATAGCATAAGAAATAGAATTAAATTAAAATTAGAGTTTATGTCTCATAATTGAAGAGCCTTTAACAATTGTGCATGACATATTATCAGATAAAGTCACATCTGTTATATTAACTAACATCCAGTCATTTCATATAAATATATAGTTGATGTGGCTTTCAAAGTGTAAGTGCGATTTTAAAGGGAAAAAAAATATTTGTATACTGAACAAATGATAAACACTAAGTTGAATTCAACCAGTGACACATTATGATAGGATTGCTTCCACAGAGGTCGCTGAAGAGCTTCATTTCTGGACTGGCTGCTTGAGATGCTGTTCCAGTGCAGGCTATAACATATCGTTATGCATTTTAGAGGGGACGAGCAATTCGCCAGACATCTGGAATGCTGTAAATGGGCTGAACCAGCAGGGCTATGAAGGTGCACTGGGAGCAGCCACAACCCACCAAACACAGCCGGGGAGCTATAGCAGCCTGCACCCACCACACAGTCACCTGGTGAGTTTACCTCCAGGATCTTGTGTGTTGATGACATGGACCCTTTTGACCCCTGTGTATTTAACTGTGTGTTTGCTCACTGTTCAGGACTACTCTCCACATTCAGTGATGGTGGCTGATATGAACAGGGGTCTCCCACCCATGTCCACCTTTCACCGCAACAACACGGCACCACGTACTCCGTCAGTCAACACCTCAGAGAATTCAACAGGTGAGGAAATGGAGAAAATAATCCACATTGCTTATTTCAGATCATATTGACTGTTCTGTATTCTCACATTATATGATGACTGTTTTTTTCAGTCTCAGGGAGCCAGGGAAATGTATCAGGGTCACAGACAGGTGATACTTTGGGCAAAGCTCTGGCCTCTGTAAGTATGCACCACCTCACTCTCATCAAACTGACTCATCTATGCCTTGTTATGTTCAAACAGTCAGACCAGAGCATATAACCCAAGCCTTGAGAGTCCCAGTGGTATAATGCAAAAGGGAAATAGTTGCTCCTCCCTGCCAGTAACAGAGAAGTGCATATTAACGAAGGGATACTTTTGTGCTGCTGGACTTTTTATTGGCTGCTGACTAGTAAAATGACCAGAATTGATGAGTTTAGTTCAGGTTACGAGCCTGCTCCAGAGGCTGTGGCAGCAGCTGTAAAACCTTACGCAGAAATGACAAGTTGTGCTTTTAAAATGATCCATGCCCCGGTCTCACCCCCTCCCCCTGCTTCTCTCTCTCTCTCTCTCTTTTTCTCTCTGTCTCTCCCTGTCTGCCATCAGATTTATTCCCCTGATCACACCAGCAGCAGCTTCCCCTCCAGCTCGTCCACACCGGTGAGGTCTCCGTCTCCGCTGCCGAATGCAGCTGAACCTGCAGGTAAACTGGAGTAACAGATGCAGCCGTTGGTGCCACTCACAGTGAAATATAATTTATTTTTATTTTGTATATCTCAGCCTCTTCATGTTCTATTTTGGTTGATCTCTTCCTCCCAGGTACTAACATGTGGCCCCGGAGCTCAGTTCAGGCGCCAGTCTCACCACATTATGAGTCCTCACTTATATCACTGGTAAAGATTTGATTTGATATAATCTCCCTCAGATTGTTTATTCATATAGAGATAATTCATGGATGAAAATATGAATAAATGATAAATGAAACTCATGACAGCATTGCAGAAAATGTTATAAAGTAGAATATGTTCAGTATTTAAGTACCTAAAAAATAGAAAATATCAAAACAAGCAAACAAGTGCATACCCAGGAAGTAGATTTAAACATATATAAGTACATTAGCATTTATATATTTTGTGCTATTATGAAAATACCAACAAAATGTATGTAGTAATAATAAATTATATTTATTTAATATACCAGTTCAGAACTAAGATTGAGGGAAAACTGTACAAAAAGCAAACCATACATAAATAGTTTTCACTGTACATAAAGTGTATGAATTGAATTTTTATTTTTTACTTCCTTTTTACTTACTAATAGAGACATTAAAGGAAAGTGTCCACATTTTAGGATATAGGTTTATTTGCTTTCTTGCAGAGAGTTGGCTGAGAAGATCCATGCCACTCCCATTCATGTCCAGCAAATATATTTCCAAAGATATTTAAAATTAGCTTAGCCTATAGCATAGGCGAAATGCACAGGGGGAAACAGCTAGCCTGACTCTATCAAAAGTGACAGAATCCACCTGTCAGCACCTCTGAAGCTCACTAATAGACTTGTTATATGTTATGTTGAGGTTTTACAGGATTTTATGTGCCCGAGCTGGTTGCCTGGCAGCCTGATATCGATCTTCTCATCTAACTCTTGGCAAGAGAGCAAATAAATGTAATTTTCTAAATGTCCAGTAGCTGCTTTAAGCTTTCCATCATTCAAGTATAAATTGTGTTCTTAGATTTACAGCATATGACTGGTCTTGTTAAATTTAAGCACAAAAAATGTTGGTTTTTCTGTTTTGAAAAAAATGAATTCTAGAGCTACAATTTGTGGAACAAAATCTCCCACTGTTATTTAACTGAGAGGATGTAAAGAAAATTCTGCCCTGATTGCCAAATGCCACACAAAAGTAAATTTTTAACAATTTGTCTCCTGGTCTTTTCAGTCTCAGGTGGAGGACCGTCTGGACAGACTCGACGATGTGATCCACGTCCTGAGGAACCACGCTGTGGGCCCCACAGCCAGTCTGCCCCCTGACATCCACGGCCTGCTGAACCAGACCCAACATGGCCACCCGGGCTCTGCCAACACCCTACCGCTCACCTGTCATACTCCAGCCATGGTTAAGAGCCATTACTTTGAAGTATTTAAGGAAGGACAGGGCAGCGTGTATGGAAATTCCATGTTGTGTGTATATGCATGTGTGCGCAGTATAGTAGTGTGCGCTGGTGTTCAGTTTCAGGAATTTTCCACTTGCTATGTCTGCATGTTTTCCTCATGTAAAGGTTGTTGTCCTTGAAATAGGAAACTGAGCACAATGGGAGAGCGCTGTGACGCGTCGCCCTTGTATGGAGAGTATGTGCGGACTCTAATTCCACTGTGGGGTGATGGGAGAGCGCCTGCATCGTGCACTCCCATTCCAGCATGTTTCCCTTTCAGCAGACCACGGGGATTTTAGCCCAGCTGGAATGGAAGTATATGCAGGGGAAAGGGGTTTTTAGTCTAATCCTTTGTGTGTGTGTGTGTTGGGGGGGGGGGGTATTAAATTCTCTCACTTTTTTTTTTTTTCCAAATGATTTGTTGGTTAGGAGTGAATCATTCCTGAAGAGAATTAGGGGTATGTTTAGGGAGTATATAGTAGTTTTAAGAGGAGGATTAAGATTGTCTGAGATTAAATTAATTCTGTAGAACGAGAGATCCACTCAGGGTTACATCGGAAATGAGAGGGCAGATGTTGGTTTTGTGACTTATTTCTCATTGGTTGGATCTAACAGTTGTATACTGTATGTGACTGAGCCAGGCTCGACTAAGAAAGATTTATGGAGCCACGGCATCAATCTACAGAGAATTTTCAAGTGCTCAGGAGTTCAGCTGAGGACGTATGAACACATGAATACTGTCCTTATCTCGTCCCGCTCTTTGTGTGTCATAAAGGTTGAAGCTGTCAGCATGAACAACAACCACTCAGCCTTCCAGAGCCGCACACAAAATGGCCACCCATACCCAGCCAGACAGAGGGCCACACTTCAGCCCATGCAAGGTGAGTTTTTCCTCTCATCTATCCACTGCTGCATGCCTGTATTTCCCCTCCTTTTTCTGCAGTTTTCAGCCTTTGAAAAATTAGGACTTAAGAGATTTCACAGTTTATTTATTTATTTTTTTAATGTGTGATATCCCACAGGAGGTCTGGGAGTTCAGGGGAATCTGGAGCTGAAGATGGAAAGCGGGGAAAGGGAGGAGATGATGCACACCAATCACAGCCACAGCTCTGACAGCCAGAGATCAGATGAAGAGAGCGAGCACAAGACACAAGGAGAAAACAGCGCAAGGAACAGGTAAACACTCACTCACTTCCTTGCTTTCCTCTGAGGAAAAAACAAAACAAAAACAGAATGTACCTGGTCAGAAAAACTATTTTATTGTGTAAAACCTGCTGCGGAAAGTGACTGTAAAAGAAAAACTATCCCAGACTTATTGTGCTAATTATGCAGAGTCAGGCTTTTCTGCTGAAACATGTGCTGCTCAGGATTCATAAACTGTATTTTGTGACACATTAATGGAGCAAAATCAACATTTATAGTTGTTTCCCCCCCCAGATTTATGCACTATATATCTAACGTGATTACACAAAAGATTTCAAAATTAAAGTCTCTCACTCAAAGCATTAGCGCCTTCTTGCCATTCAGTTACACTAATTTAAAATACTGTCAAACCCCCTCCTGTGAAGGACAGCTGTGTCCACGGCAGTCTATTTAGCTCCGCCTCATATTTCTTCCTCATGTCGCTTGAAGTTCCAGTAAATTAAATGATGAAAAAGGGGAGGGATAAGAACAGCTGCTGGGACGTACAGTCCATGGTTAAGACATCATGGTGAACACCTCTGTCAAATAGACACAGTCCAGGCTGAGTTTTCACTGCACTTGTATTCTTTTTGACAAGGGCTGCAACTAATTATTAGCATTATTAATGATTGATTGTAAGCTCTGTAAGATAGAGAAAAATGCCTGTTACTAATTCCCAGAGGCCAGGGTGAGGCCAACAAATTATTTGTTTTGTCCGGCCAACAGTCCAAAACACAAAGACATTCAAATTTCAGATATAAAACTGAGGAAAGCAGCAAACCCTCACAGCTGAGAAGCTGGAACAAAGCAACATTTAATGTTTAATGTTTAATAAATTGATTGAACTATTAATCAAAACAATTGCAGATTCATTTTCTGTTAGTCTATTAATTGACTAATTGCTTCAGGCCTGTTTGTGACATCAGACTTGATCATTGTTGATAAACGAGACACCAGAAAACATGGATATACGAAGTCAGTGCGCCTTAAAACCGTACTGTACATCTTGAAAATCTCACAGATGAGACTGTATGTTCAGATGTCTCAAGTCTCAGAGGTCACTTCAGGACAAACCTCTGAGTGCAGGCTTTCTTTTGATTTAGATCTATAATCTAGTTGAGGAATATCACTGTTGGCATATGTGAATGACCTAGAGCAACATTTTTTTCTATAGAACATTGTTTTAGTTTTCTATTCAAACCAAATGATGCCGTAATGGAAAATAAACACTTGTTAAAATATGATAGAAAGTGCATCTCTTTTACTGAGAATGGACACTGATTGATTAAAAAAAAAAGTTTTAAAAATAAATGCTCTCCGGGTTTAATTTTTAATTTCTGAATGTGTGTCTGATGATAGAGTCTGCTGTTAATATTCTATGTAAACCTGTTTCACAAAACAAATAAGAGTGTATCACATGACCTCAGTAGACTCAGGAACATGAGCTCAGTCAGCTCAGTGACCAGCAGAGGGCAGAGAAATCCACAGAATAACTCAACACAGTCCTCTTGGGTGTAATCCACTGAAGCTTCCACTTGGATGCGCCCAAGCTTGAATTTCAATTTTAAAAACATTCTGTATTTTTCACGTACCTTCTTCTTGTTGCAGCATCCATGAGGATGAGGACCTGAGCCCAGAGCAGAAGGCCGAACGAGAGCGCGAGAGGAGGATGGCCAACAACGCCCGCGAGCGCCTGCGTGTACGGGACATCAACGAGGCTTTTAAGGAGCTGGGTCACATGTGTCAGCTGCACCTGAAGAGCGAGAAGCCCCAGACCAAACTGCTTGTGCTGCACCAGGCCGTGGCGGTGATCCTCAGCCTGGAACAACAAGTCAGAGGTCAGTGCATCGCTGCTGCTGCTGCAGACCCAGATGTGCAGGGAGGCAGGAGAGGCTGTAAAGATTGTCTCCCTGTCAAGTAAAGCAAGGGAGACTGTGAAAATAAGATAGTTAGTGCAGAAGAGTATCCAGTTAGTTATAGTCAATAACTGATAGATACGTTAACAGCCAAAGCAGAGGTCATGAGGTATTTTCCAGCTGTTTCCCCATAACTAAAATATTTGAGTGGGCATGACACAGGGGATGGAAATGAATAACTTCCCTGTACAACCACGTGTCTTCAGTTTCTTTATTTAGTCAAATTGTAACTCTATTGTTTGTTGAATCCCACAGAGAGGAACCTGAACCCGAAGGCAGCATGTCTGCGTAGGAGAGAGGAAGAGAAGGCGTCTACAGTCATGACGGATCCACAGTCCATGCATCTGGCTTTTCATCCTAGTCTGACTGACCCTACAAACCCCATGGGCCACCTCTGAGCATCTGACAATAACCACAACACGTCCAATATCAAGTACTTAACATTAATGTATAACAGTTTGATATCAGTGGGGGATTTTTGAGGATATTAATTTTTGTATATAAAGTACAAGTAACGTAGACAGAACTCTTCACAAATTCATTGATAGTATTTACACAAAGAGTCTGTCTTTATATTTTATGTCACTGTGTCTTTCATTTCCAGATGTTGAGTGAGGAGCATCCCAGGCGTCTCCCAGCGTTTCCTCTGAATCAGAGCGGAGACATCCACCTCTCTGATTGTAAAGTGTGACGCAGTTGAACAATCATCTCCTCACTCCCCAAACGGACTTCTAACTTTGTGCCTAAACTTTACTTGTAACAGACAAATGCATTGTAAGCTGCAGATGTTTTGTACATATTTTGTATATTTATTGATTATCTTTATGTTCGATTATATCGGAATGGATGAAACCCAGTGAGCGGCGAGGTGTCATCTGCAGTTTTTAATTTTTGGCAGAGCCAGATATATTTCTGTCTTGACTTTTACAGTGTTATCACTATTTACCATGTACGCTTCCACCGAGCTCAGAGGACTGACATTACCACATTTGCGTGTTCAGACGACGGATTTCATTTGTCCTGTGGTTTCTGTGTGTGTGTGGGTGTGTGAGTGTGTGAGTATTGCAGGAGTTTGACCATTCTGTGAATGAACAGATCTCCGAGAATGTTCTGTAACGTGTGGGCATCATCTGTTATTTGTATATTTGTTATAAGTTTGTGTTATAGCACTGTCAACAAGATTACACTTACTGAAACACTGGTGGACAGATCTCCTCTTCTTCTCCTCAGTGTAATTATTGCTTCAGATGTAGTCAAAGCTCTTTGCATGTTTGAGTTTTTAATAGAACATTTTGTTTTTTCTAAGTTATCTAAGTTATCTTTTATACAGATATTGTGAATTTAATAATGTCTCTATTTGCTTTTTTCCATTCTGATTTTACACAAAAGACTTCCTGTGCAGTTTTGTTAGATGTAGCCACATTTCATGCTCTGAGCAATACAGTATTACAGAATAATTGATGTCTTGTTTGCTTATCACACTGCTGAACAGATAATGAATAATAATCAAGAATAATCTGAAATACTCCTATCATAACATGTACAGTATGTGTACAGTTTGAAGTAGCCTACAGGCATGTGTCAAAATAATAATGTAGCAATAAATGTCTTTTTTCAAATAGTTTGAGTCTGTGTGTTCTGTAATAAACTGTAGAGGATCACACACACGCACACACACACACACACACGTTCTATGTTTTGTAAAGCCTCAGTTGTGTGACAGCCAAGATTAAACATGACAAACTGCATCAGTAAAAAGGAATTCTCACACAGTTGAAGTAAAATGTGACCAACCTCAAAAATGACAGAGAGCAGAGTTCACCCCAGTGACCTCAGGGTTTAGGGTGCAAACCATGTGTCAGTAAAGAGCAACATCAGAGGATCAACTCCAGGGATAGATAGATAGATAGATAGATAGATAGATAGATAGATAGATAGATAGATAGATAGATAGATACCTGCCGCAATCCCTTAAAACCGGGTTTCTTTGTGGCTTTTGTTGGATGAGAATATTACAGTATGATAGATGGGTTAAATGTCTGACACGGAGCAGGCAGTGAACGCATCTCCAAGCGGGACAGTGTGATCGTGTCCGGGCGGAGGAGGAGGAGGAGGAGGAGGAGGAGGAGGAGGTCAGTCTGAGCGGAGGAGGAGGACTCAGCACTCAGACTGGACACACAGCGGGTAAGTTTCACTTCAGATCGATGTCTTTATAACTCGAGTTTACTCAAAGGAAGAACCACGTTATTGAACCTTTAGCGACGTGTAGTGGTTTATGTGCTGCGCTCAGTGGTGAGTTCAGGGATCATAATGTACTTTTTTCACTTTATCATGTTCCTCCTATAAAACGTATATGGGACTGACAGTTTTATCTCATATTTAGCGTTTACGTGTCTTAATTTAATGTACCCGTTCGTCTGTATATCCTGTATATCTGTGTGTTTAGAGGTGACACTGAAGTTCATCAAGAAAAACCGGATAAACGCAGATCAGACAGTAAATAAACTTGTAGCCTCCTCGCAAGTAAAAATTAAGAAATATTTTGCCATCACTCTGATAGATCACACTAATAAAGAGTTATAGGCTGTAATTAATAGCGTTATTAATGGTTAATAGAACATTTATTTCAGAGAACAGTTAAGCCATTAAGACGAACATCAATGAGGTTGCCAGGTTGTGTAAAATCCTCCCTCTGCATGACACCGTGCTCTTTAATTCATTAAGAAGACCCCTCAAATTGACCGTCCGACCAGTCACCTTCTGGTAAGTATCTGATGTTGATAAGTTGATGTTATTAAAGCCGGATTTGTGTGGTCAAACAGTCTATTTAAGCAGACTTTCTGATGAATGTAAGAGTTTGCTCTAAGGACAAAGAAAGTGACACATTGGAGGAGGTTTTTCCTCAACCTGGCAACCCAAAAATGTATTCTCATTAATGACTTCTAACTGATCATAACTTTGTAGATAAGTTACAAAATTATGATCTCAAAAATGGCTTAATTAAGGCTTAATTTGTTGATCATGTAACTGCAGTGTCCCAGGTTTGAGTCTGGCGACTTATATTGCACATGATCTCCCCTCAGTTCCTGTGAGCCTTCTAATGAAACCCCCTAAAAAGTCAATTTGAGTGGATGACATTAATGAATCCTAAAACGTAACTAAAAGGACCTGGTAAGTGCTGTGCTGGAGGAGGATTTCGAATAACCTGGCAACCCAAAACTGGTTCTTATTAACAGTTTAAAACTGATCAATAAAGCATTAGTGAATGATTAATAACTATAAATGTCATCAATTATAAAAGTCATTTGTTACAGCGTATAAACCTTTTATGAAGGATACCGTAGTAGAAAGTGGCACTAATACTTTTCTCTCTAAACTCATATTAAATGAGCTGCAGTCTGGAGTGTTATTAATGAAAGTGTCCATGCTCAGGATGGTGCTCTTAAGAAGATATCGTTTTGTCTGTAGCACAACGCCTCCTGTGTTCTTGTGCTTCAGTCTCACAGTAACATATTTGTTGACTAACATTTTCCTCAAGTGTTACACCATGAAGTGGGTGACGACACCCAGGAGACCTCGGCCAGTTGCAGTCGTCATGCAGATGGCTCAGCTTTGGCTGTACAATAGTACACTGTCATTAGCACACAGAGGGAGCTGTTTTCATTGCACAGCAATATCAGGCTGCTGTCAGTGTCCATTTATTGTGTCTCTATGTTGGATGAGTGCAGCTGCGTGAGGAGCTCCCTGGATGTCAGTCACTGTGTCCCGCTGAGGCTCCAACCCCGCTCCAGTGTTTTGTAAACACTAACCTCAGCCTGACCAACCTGATGCATCAGTTTTCTCACCTTCCCATGCAGGATTAGTCTCTGTCAAATGCCTTTTTTTTTTAACTTACCTGTCTGTTTTTTTCCTCCCAGTTGATCTCTTAATCTAGCGGAGTCAGGATGGAGTCTCACAGACTGAGCGGCTCTCCAGACATCAGGATACAGAGGGGCTACACACAGCAGCACAGTCCAAGAGGAAGCCAGGACAACTTGTTTGGAGTGAGGGTGCAGGTTCAAGGGATTAAAGGTCAACCTTACGTGGTTCTGAACAGTTCTGGCCAGGAGAGCCACAGGGACATCTCTGTCATCACTCACCAGGCAGGATACAACCCGGGGATAGTGAGGAGGTCTGTGGATGAAAGACACTCTCCAGCTGAGACACAGAGGACTGCAGCCTCCCCTGTTTTTCATTATCAGAAACACCCAGAGATTCTGAGACCTTATGACCCTGAAAGTAATAACCTGAACCTGGTCGTCCCTTCACAAACCCGACCTGGTGTTCCCCCTGAGACAAACCAGACTGTTAACATGACCAAACCCAGGATCCCTCTGCCAGCTGAAGGTCCAGGGGGAGATCAGGTTGAGGTGGCCCAAGACAAGTCACCTCGCTCAGGTGGACACCTCCCTGCGAGGTCCCCGAACTCAGTGGACACAGACTCCATCTTATCAGTGGGGAGGCTGATAAGCCAGTTCAACAACAGCCAACGGAGGGGAAGGGGCGCCCCCAGGAACAGGCTGGACCCGGAGCAGTGTCGGAGGTCGCGCAGCGTGGACAGCGGGCGAATCTCGGACTCCTCCTCGTCCTCCTCTTCTTCCAGCAGACCCTCGTCTCTGAAGGGCGTCAGGGGGGAGACCCCAGGTGGGGTGTATCCTCCCGGGTCAGCCAGGGCTCGACTCCTCGGCAGAGAGGCCTGTGTGGGGAATAAAAAGGAGGAGAACAAGACTAGCGCACTGCAAGGACATCATGGAAAAGAGATGATGTCTCCACATGCTGCAAAACTGCTTCACAGAAGAGAGAAACCCTCTCTCTCCGGATCATGTAGTGACCAGACTGATGATTCTGATGAAAGAGATACACAGGTAATGAGATTAGCTTCAGAGCACAGCTGTCCTTTTAAAGGTTGTATTTATGTGCTGTATGTTCTCTAACCAGGTCACTCCTGATCTTCTGAAAGGACAGCAAGAACTCTCAGTGGACTCAACTGAAGACACAACAACAAAACAAATATTGTTCACGTACCTCAAGAATGGGTAAGCTCCCCTCAGCTTTCATCTCATTTAGTTAAAGGAATAGTACAACATTTTTGGAAATAATGGTGATTTGCTTTCTTGCTGACAGACAGATGAGAACATTGATACCACTTTTATGTTTGTAGCATTGTTAGCCAGCAACTGCTTAGCTTAGTGCAAAGGCAAGGCAACTTTATTTTTATTACACCTTTTAAACACAGACCCAATTCAAAGTGCATTAGGACAACAATAGTAATACAATAAAAAGCAAAATTTATTAAAATGGAATAAAAGTAAATGAAAATGAGGAAACAGCTAGCATGACTCTGACCAAATGGCCACAAAATGCACTTGTGTCGGTTTCTAACATGTTAAATCTTGTGTGTTTAAAATGTGAAAAATGAAGTATAGAAATGACAAGTTGTGGTTTCTCAATAGGTTATGTTCTGGACTAATTCTTGGCTGGGTGCAGACAAACAAATGAGATATAGCCTGTTAGCTAGTGAGTGTTAGCGGTGCTAATAGGCGGGTTTTGTTATAATTGGACAGAGCCAGGCTAGCTGTTTCCCTCTGTTTCCAGGAAGCTAAGCTAAGTTAAGTGGCTGCTAGTGCTTTCTTAATATTTGGCATAAACACATGAGAGTGGTATCAATCTTCTCATCTAACTCTTGACAAGAAGAAAAATAAACATATTTTTACACCAAACTATGTCTTGAAATAATGTGAAATCATTTAATAAATGAGTTTGCATTTGCACCTTCAGCTGAAGATCCATTAGTGTGTAGTGTAGTCGGATAAGGGGTCACTCATCCAGCTGTGTGTGCTCAAACACACAGCGGTCAGGAATGCAAAGCATGAACAAGTTTCCACTGATAAATAAGTTATTCACAGGGAAAATTTTTGAGATCCATCTGTGCCTATTTTCAAATATGTGCTGAGTTATTTCTTTAAAAAAAAAACTGTATATCTAAAACAGGTTGAGTGAATGCCCTTACACAAACTCACACCACTCAGAGGCCTGCACTGCTATGTATTTGTTGAGCTGGCCACTGACTAGACTTCATTTTATGATTACACCCTGTCAGTGTGTTTGTGAAATATTTTTTTCGCCTCTCAGGACGACTGATGATGACTCCACTACTGAGAAGAAAGTCAACCTACTGCTTGAAAGGATCAACAAGCTCAAGTGGAGGACTGCTGAGAATGTGGAGGAGGAGGAGAAAGTGAGTGTTGGGGATGAGATGTTTGCCAATGTTTTTCACTCCTATAATGATACCTCTCTTTTTATGCAGAATTACGCAGCTGAAGTGGAGCAGTTGCAGGAGAAACAGGCAGCGCTGGAGAGGGACGTATCTGAGTTAAAGCAAAAACTGGAAACTGAGATGAAGGTGAAGTTTGATCCCATCCTGCTGATTCACCTCTAAACCACTCACCTCCTGTTCCTGTGACTGATGATGTCCCTTTTCTGCTGTTGTGTTGTGCAGAATGAAAAGACTCTAGCCAAGGCCTGTGAGAAGGCCAGGACAGAGAAGAAGAAACTTCAGGAAGAGCTGACCAAAAGTCAGACAGAGCTCAGCAAACTCAGGGACAGGCTGGCTGAAATCGAGGCAGAACTTCAGTCCACCAAACAGGAGTAAGGATTTAACCTCTTAGTCAGAAAAGTTTCCAAGTAGATGTGTATTCCCCAAAATGTCAAACTATTCCTTTAAATGACTATCATAGGTGTCTAGTTCCACCAAAGAAAGTAGATGTTTAGGGTTAAACAGAAAACTCACACACTTCAGCTCAATGATGTGCTCCACTTTTTTTTAAAGGAAGCTTCTGCTCATATGCTCATGCTCATAGGTCATTCAAGTGAACTGTAATGTGTGATCGGATGAAGGTCATCAGACCGAAAGCAGAGTCAAATACCATTTGGCTTAAGTGTGCAGATATCTGTTCTTGTTATCTAGTCCTATACAGCACTGCACTAAAACTTTAAAGCAGAGTGAGCAGGCTTATTTCCTTGATACTAAATGTGGAACTGAAATATGTCTGTCTTTCCTGCACGTTTTTTGTTTCTCCTATGCTGTCAGATTGAGTCAGATGAAGGCAGAGAGAGAAAGATCTAGGACGGAGATGAAAGACCTTCAGCAGCAGCTCTCTGAGATGCATGATGAGCTGGACCAAGCCAAGAAGGCGGAGGTGATAAATACGGAGAAAGAAATCCTTCTGAAGGTAAATGAAACCAGGTGTAGATCAGATCAAAAGCAGCTGTAAAGATTCTTTGCTGGACTCAAGGTGGTGACACTGTATTTTGATGGATGTCTGTTAGGATATGGTGCAGATGCGTGCGGACTTCCAGGAGATGCTGCAGGTGAAGGAGGAGCAGGAGGAGGTGCTGCACCGGCGGGAAAGGGAGCTCAGCGCCCTGAAGGGGGCGCTCAAAGACGAGGTGGAGACTCATGACAAGTACATCGCCGCTCTGAAGGATGAATACGAGCTGGAGCTGGAGAAGCTGCTCAGGGATTTAGATCTGGCCAAAGAGGTAACAGGAGAAGACGTGCATTTGTTTTGATTTCTCGTTTTCCAAAAACTAAAATGTGGTTTATTTCACTTTTCATGTTCAACGCTTATTACTCCAACCTGTCTTTTAGAGCAATGCTCTGCTGGGTCAAGAGAAGGTGGAGGCAGAGGAGGAGAAAGGTGCAGCCAAGGTGCAGCTGAAGGAGCTGAGCCAGGAGAGAGATCAGCTGAGAGGAAAGGTGCAGGAGCTCAACAAGAAAGTGGATCAGCTGAGCCAGGCAATCCAGGAGGCTAAAACCACAGAGAGACTGCTGGAGCAGAGAGCAAAGCAGCTGGAGGTGGGCAGAAGGTGTGGGTGGGGGTGTGGAGGGATTTTGACATTGAACAAATTCTACATGGGAACAACAACAACATTTGTTTTTTTAAAATCCACGTTTATTTAACTGCTTTGATCTGTCATTTTTATGTATACGGTTGTTGTTTGTCTTGTTCCTCAGAGGGAAAAGCAGCAGGTGGAGGAAACGCTAAAGGATGTGAGGAGGAATGAGGAGGAGATGTGTCAGTCAAACCAGTCGCTCCTCACTCGGTTGGAGGACGTGCAGGTAAGGCCGGGTCGCTCTCGAGGAGCAGCTTGTGGGGGGGGCATATTGGAAGCTCACAGTTTCCTCTTTCATTTGTTTGCTTTTGACAGGGTAAGATGACCAAACTCAATCATGAGCACCGGGACCTGAAGGAGAAACTCAAGGAAGAGAGGAGACAAATAGAGGAGCTGTGGAAGATGAAAACCGAGCTGGAGGACGAGAGGAGGCTGCAGGACCGGGCGGTGGAGCAACTGCAGAGGAAGGTGAGAGGTGAACCTGGAATATTTATTAGGCCCTATGGGAAAATTCAACATTTTTTGGAGCCAAACGAGACCTAATAAATCTGTTATCTTAACCATGAAGCCACATGAGATCAGCAGAAATGGCTGATATTTCTTGCACTTGCATAGTTTTTTTTCATCCCATATGTTCATATAGCCTAACGGGCCTGCTTATCTCACTGTTGAGACTCTTTGTTTATGTGTCTGGTCAGATGAATAGCATCATGGAGGAGTGCGAGGCGTCTACAGATGTACTTCAGAACCAGGTCGACGAGGCCAGAGAAAAGAGTCAGAGGGAGTTGGCCGAGCTGCGGAGACAGCTGCAGGAAAAGGGAGCAGAGCTTGAGAAATCCCGACAGGCAGCCAAAAAGCTGCAGGAAGAGGTGTGGTACTCATTGTCTCTCTGATTCATCAGGTTGGAGGTTCTGTCTGAATCACTAATAAAATAAAAAGTCAGTGGCACAGTCAAAAGGAGTTATGACGCTTTGTTTCAGAAATTTTTTCCTGATAAGGTACTATGAGGAGAGTTTTCAAAAGTGTTTTTTGGAATGAAATTTAATAAAAAAACATTTAAAAAATGTCACCAGACTTGATTAATTCAGTTGTTTTTTTAATAATGCCTGAGTCTGAGTGCCCACTGCCCGACACCGAACAGTTGAATGTTACCTTATCTCATAGTGTGTGTTTACTCAGTGGTCTGCTCTGTGCTCAGCTCCTTCCTCTGGAGGAGGATCTGCAGCGGTGTCGCAGGGAGCAGCAGGAGGCCCAGCTGAGGGGCCGGGAGCTGGAGCAGAGGGTGGAGGAGCTGGAGAACAGGAACGCAGCCATAGCAGAGGAGAGAGAGCGGCAGGTTAAACTCATGGAGGTAAAATGTCCTGTGAACTCACTGAACTAAGATAAAAATTCATCCAAATGATGATAATGTAAGAGCAGATATGAGGACATTTCTAAGTGTTTATTCATGCACAGTATCTCCCAACAATTATGAGCTATCCTATGATTAATAATATTCATATTATTATTACAGCTGTTCTTTATCATGTTGTCATTCAAGCCTTTTTTAAAACCTTTTTTTAAAAACTTTATGATGAGTTTTGACAACAATTCAAAATGTCTTTGAGCGAAGCTACAAGTTCAAGTCTTCATTGCACACTGAAGACCATGGGAAAGTTTCAACCATAAACTGTGCTCACTCTTATTAGAGCATCCAGTCAAACATTCTTTTCTCTATCACATGTTTTGAAGTGTTTATCTATTCAGGTGCCAGTATTTGTGCTCACTTGTCCCTGTGAAACATAAGGGTGCTGAGAGGATCCGTGGCCGCAGCATCTCACAGCTCAGCACTGTTTGTCTTGCTGATGACAAAACATTACACAGTGGCACCAGCGTGCTCACTGTTGACACTGCGTATCAACCGAGGAAGCACATGTTTACTGTGAAAAGTTATCAGACCTGTCTGGGTGTTCTCAGGAATCCTCTTTCACTTTTACCCCCCTTCCCATTGTCAAACAGTCACATCCATACAGGAATCTTGAATTTATTGTAGGTTTTTCCAATGCTATTATCTTTGTCTTACTGCATTTTTCCCACCAGCCTCCTCATGTATTATTACCCAATAACCCTTCTCTCTGAGTCAGTTTTCTAACCACAGCCTCTGGGGATAGATTCATCAAGTCCTCTGAGCTGGTAAACATTGTTGTGTAGTGTAACATAAATTAACTTGATGATGGTTTGATACATTCTTCCATGTTCTCATCTCAGGGACGCATCAGTAACCTAGAGGAGGATCTTAATGATGAGCGCAGCAGTGCTGACCGCCTGATGGAGCGGCTAGACAAAACCAAAGAGCAGGCAGGTTTACTCCTTCACTGTCTTCTTTTTCTACACAAAGCTCTCGTTTTGCATTTGCTAACATTCATAAATTTCCCCCGACTGCGAAGACACAACCCATCAGTGATAGAATTATGTCTCAAGCTTGAACACCCAGCCCTACATCTGTTTTTATCAGATGTAGGGCCGAGTGCTCAGATTTCCCCTCAGACACTGAAAGCTGCTGATCAGTACGTTTGCACCGGCTCGTTAAACAAGTTTTGTTTTTGTTTCTTAACACTCAGTTTTGTAACAGCCGTGAAATATGACTGAACCCCCTCTTCACATATATGTTTTTCTTCATCTGATGCCGTCATAAGAGGCTCACATCCTCGGTCTGTCTGTAAAGTAGGCCACCATTCATAGGAGAAAAGTGATGCAGACTAATTGACACACAACACTGTTTTGGGTGCAGCGCAAAGACAAAAAACAGCTAACTATTGTGAGCAGCTATTCACACTCCCTTCACTGGGCCTCTGGATGTTATTAGAGAGGAGAGAGCCCTCAGATCTGATGTGGCCGCTCAGAACAGACAGCATTTCCTCTGGGTTTAGGAATTAAGCTGGAAACCTTTCATTTAACCTGCAAGTAATTGTCAACATGCCCTGCCCTTTTTAATAACATACGCTTGTGTTTTCAGTTAAAATTGAAGGGAGCACATACAGTATAACTTACAAAACATTTCTGTTATGCAATATATTGTGACTGAAATTGTCTCTCTCTGGGTGGTGTGTGACAGATGGATCAGATTAGGAATGAGCTGATGCAGGAGAGAGCAGTCAGACAGGACCTGGAGTGTGACAAGATGAGCCTGGAGAGACAGGTACTGACCCCCTGACCCCTCACACTGCCAACACTGGACAACAAACCAGAGCTGAGACATTTTTTCACAAAAGATTCTTAGCACAAATCTCACTTACTGATGCCAAAGACATGGGTTATGATCTCCATACCATATTGGAATATGCCAGCATTACATTATACTATAAAAACTAGAGAAACCCAGTCTTCTGATGAAGACCATGAGGTGTGACTGAAAGCTCTGGACAATTTGGGTTTTCTCTTAAACAAAGTTTCTGTTTGCATTCAGTTTTAATCACCAAAATGCACTGTGCGAATCCATGAGGTCAAAGGTCAGTGGAATAATAAACCACTATTAGGACTGTGTATCATGTAATCTGCATGTTCTTCCACAAGAAAAACAAGAGTGAGATTTATTCAGAAAAACATACGTTGCTCCATGGTGCTACTGGAGGTCAAAAAACTGCACAACCTTTAAATTTTTCCTCATTAATGACATTCTCCCATTTGATTTTCTCGCCATTTGATTTTCACATTTGTCAGAATAAAGACCTGAAGAGCAGAGTGACTCATCTGGAAGGATCACAGAGGACCAACCAAGATTCACTGGTCTCCAAACTTAACAGCCGCATCCAGGAACTGGAGGAGAGGTTGCAAGGAGAAGAACGGTAAGTATTTGCATGTAATATTAGTAATAGATATAAATGTATACAGAGTTTGTATTTACCAATGTAAACACTTTGGGATAATAGCTCCATCAGATACTTGATGGTAGCTGTGGAGCGGTGACCCCACTCATATCACTTTCCCTGTGGTTGTAAGAGTGAGAGTATCTCTGGTCTGAACACACCGGGAAGGTGTTGAGTTACAGGAAGCTGCAGCGGCGATGTGATCTCTTGGTGCTTTTGCCCTCAGGGACAACAACAGCCTGCAACAAGCCAACCGCAAGCTGGAGCGCAAAGTGAAGGAGATGAAGATGCAGGCAGACGAGGAAACCATCAACCTACAGAACCACAGAGACCAGGTAGGCGCATCTTTAACCACAAGAGAAAGAAGCTAAGTAGTAGAGTCAGGAGCAGCAGACTTGACTCATGATTCACTTGCTCACTTTTGTGAACTCCGCAGCTGACTCAGAGGCTGAAGACGGCGAAGAGGCAGATGGATGAGGCGGAGGAGGAGATCGAGCGTCTGGAACACGCCAAAAAGAAGCTGCAGAGAGAACTGGACGAGCAGATCGAGGCCAACGAGCAGCTTCACGGCCAACTGAGCGCACTGAGGAATGAGATGAGGTGACCACTCACTTTCTGCCACTGAGTTTCTATGTTTGATATTTAACTCTAGTGGTTTTATTCATTTATTTATTTTTTGCATCAACAGGCGAAAGAAGAAATCACCTCCTCTCATTAAGGCTGTGGAGGATGATGCGAAAGACGTGGACGACTTCGGCTCTGACTGATTGACTGACTGGGGAATCACTGGTTTAATAATTCTGCGTATTAACAACTCAGGTGTGATTTCATAATGTTTCCAGTTGTGAGCAGCATGGCACCTTGCCAAGGCTGACCTCTTGTGGCAATGTGTATAACTACAATATCTGACAAACTGATGTTTTACAATGTGACAGACAAACTCCGATTTATTTACTCAAACTGATTTATTTGTTTCCTAAGTTATTCCATCACTGTGTGAATTAATATGGTGCAAACTGCAAATCTTAAACTGATGAATAAAAATTTATTAAAATGCTTCATTCCTCTTTATACATCTCCAGTAAAGTCAAACTGAAATAAATCCATCTGTTTGATGTTTCTGTAAATCTCAGGGTTTGTCACTGACCACACACATAAATAAAGAAAATCAGATTTTAGGGAGACAGAGCACACCTGCCAATCACCTGGCCTCTGCTGTGGACTTGTTGACGAATGCTGACTAGAAGAAGAGTGTGATGGTCGTACAAACGGATCAATGGTCTGTGCTGAATGGCTGCGGTCGGGTAGAGGTGGAGATTTGACACAGGCGCTCTGATCAACTCCCAGAGGTTGACACTGCTCGACAGCTGGCACTTTTAACAGCATTTTGCACAGTGATACATGGAAATACAACACAAGAGAAGCATGAGGCAACACTGTGCTCTCAAACATGGAATACTCAAGGAATTCCTGGCAGAATTCCTGGGGACGTTTGTGTTGGTTGTAAGTAACACTTTGTTTGATAAAACTTTCTTTTTTTAATATTTTGGACGGTGCAGAATATTTCAGTGTGTTGCAGTTTATACAATGCTTTTACTTGATGATCAAATTTAAAGTTGAGCTTCTCTTTCTTAAGTTTGAGATGTTGTTTATGTGCTAAAACTTTACTTACTTGCTTACGTACTTAATTTCAATTTATTGTTGAGGTCCAGACCTCTCAAGCTGATCTGCAGAATTGTTAGTGACTTTCCCTTTAAAAAGAGATTTAAGAGATTTCTCTTACCTCCCTGTTGGTCAGTTGTTCGGCTGCGGCTCAGTCGCTCAGACCGTCCTCAGTCGAAACACTCTGGGTGAGCCTCTCACCGTCCACATCGGCTTCTCTGTGGGACTCATGATGGCAGCGTACGTGGCTGGTGGAGTGTCAGGTAAATATGACTCCATGTAGCTGAAAGCACTTTTGTACCTATTTTTTAATCTCCACTAAAGTAGAACTTATCTCGCATGAGCCACAACACCACACTCGCATTGTTCAATATGGTGCTTGGATTTAATGCATATACAAGACAATTTAATGAATACTTGTTGATGGATGTTGCTGAGATCAGTTTCCCACTCTGCTGCTGATATTGGCGTCCTGTCAAATCAACTGAAAAATATCATCGGTTTTAATAATATAGTTGCCAGTTTGTTGTTTGCACATTCAGCTTCTTTGCTGACATATAATCTCCTGTGCAGCACTACAGGCTCTATGATACATTAAAATAATTCATAGTTAACACAAACAGCCCGTGTCAGAACATATAAAAGAGTCTAACACAGGTTGCTAGCATGTGTTGTAATTCAAACATTGTTACTCATGTGGCTTGCAGCTTGTAATAATATAACTTTTATGGCTTCCTGTCCCAGCCATGTGCCACCTCCACAGCTCCGCTGTCATCAGGAACGTGCCAGCTCTCCGTCCAGATTCAATGAATGTGTACTGACCATTGATTTGTTAGTGCTAGTGCACAGCCTCTCCGGGGTCATACATAACCCTGGGCACTAAATGTCCTGCTAACTCCATTGATCATAGGCTACGTTCATCTGTCTATGACAGAGACCAGGCTCAGTACGAACCAGGCTGCTTGGCTCCTCTGAGCAGCAGCTACCTCCACTTCTACATCAAAAGGACTAAATGCATTTCAGAAAGACAGATCACAGATTTCTAATATGTTTTAAAAATTAAAAACTTACAGGATGTGAGCACATTTGGATTTAAAAAAAGAACAGAATCAAGCTCATGTTTGTTTTTGACTTACAGGATGAATTTCCAATATGTGACCATTATTCTCCCTCTTTGGTCTTGAACATACAAAACAAAACCCAGCACCGCCCCTGGAGGGCTGCTCCCCTTCTGTTACCTCTTGTAAATGTGACAGACTCCCTAATGATGGAGAGGATATCATGCCAGCCACCCCCACCCACTGCACCCCCTCTTTCATTCTGTGCTTTTGTCCTCCGTCCCAGGGGGCCATGTGAACCCTGCTGTGTCCCTGGCCATGGTGATTCTGGGAAAACTGAAGATTTGGAAGTTCCCCTTTTACGTCATCGCTCAGTTTCTTGGTGCTTTTGCCGGAGCTGCCGCAGTCTTTGGATTATACTATGGTGAATACACCTGAGCCTTACTCTCTTATACATGCTCGTTAAACCATAACTGTTGGTAATGATCTCCAGAGGTTTAGGTCTCCCAAATGGCATTAAACTGAATATGTCATTATTGTCCAACAGTAAAAATATTTCAGCTACACATGCATCAATATGAGATACTCATGGATGAAGAGAACCGTTGTGCACAGTTACAACTATTTATTTGTCCTCCTCACAGATGCCTTCATGGACTTCACCAGCGGGATTCTGTCGGTGACAGGAATCAATGCAACGGGTCACATTTTTGCTTCCTATCCTGGCAGACACCTGTCAGTCCTCGGCGGCTTCATCGATCAGGTGAGCTCTGGTTGCTGCGACACAATGACCTCCACCCTCTGTTGTGAACTATATGGCTCTCCCACTCAGATTCTTAAAACTGCGAAGTCTGGCTAATGTGGCTAATGCACAATTGATTGCCCCATTTAGTCTAAGAACACCCCCTCTTTTGCTTAGTTTTGGGTCTAATGACCCATTTCCTGGCATTCACCGAGAGGTCAAATCTATACTTAACACCATTTTCAGTCTGTTTAGTCTGTGCAGTGATCCAAAAATAACACGTCTACCAGCTTAAAGCTGCTGAAAACCACAATCAGGTGAACCATTGAGATAAGTTAGTCAGACTCTGCTTATGTTAACGTGTCCTTTGTTAGTTCTGTGGTGCTCAGAGGTTAGGTATAAGTTGCGGTACCTAAATTCTTTTTGTTTAAACAATTGTCAGCACTTAAAACCTAGATTGTGATTTTAATAAAGCCTGACAACTGCACCAACTACACATTTTATTACAAAAAAAAAAAAAACAGTTATTATAAAAGACACAATATGTGCACATTAAATAAAAATAACAAGGAAAATCTGTAATTGGGAAGTTACAAGTGTTAGTTATGATGTTTTTAATGCTTTTAAAAGTTTTGTGTTGATCCTATAAACTGCAGCATATCGACTACATGACGACTACATCTGCTCCTTCAGGTGGTGGGGACAGGCATGCTGGTTTTGTGTATCCTTGCCATCATCGATGGCGGAAACATCGGAGCTCCTAAAGGTGTGGAGCCGCTGGCCATCGGCCTGATCATCATGGCCATCGGTGTGTCCATGGGCCTGAACTGTGGCTACCCCCTGAACCCCGCCCGAGACCTGGGACCCCGACTGTTCACGGCTATAGCAGGATGGGGGATGGAGGTTTTTAGGTAACTGTACAACAGAGGATGACAGATTAGAGCTTTGTTTTTAACATATAGTGCCTGATGTTAAGTTTATTGTGTGATTTCTCTCATATACCTGGGTTGAACATGTGTGGGTCTTGTGGCAATGAACCTTTATTTATTAGAACATTGTCAGACAACAGATTAGGGCCTGAGCTGTTGACATGAACCATAGTGTTATATAACGTCACATGCACTCGGCAGATGCAGTCAATGATTGTGAATGATCCACTGATGGCACCAGTGACCTGCAGCAACCTCTTTGCCAGTTGTTTGAGTGAGTGACTGCCAGAGATGTCTTTAACTCTCCTCTTTTTTTTTTCTTCATCATCATACTTCTGTGTCCGCAGCACTGCAGACTACTGGTGGTGGATCCCTGTGGCGGGGCCCATGGTGGGGGGAGTCGTAGCGGCCGTCGTCTACTACCTGCTCATCGAGCTGCACCACCACCGCGACGAGCCGGAGAAGCCCCGCAGGGGGGAGGGGGAGGAGGAGGAGGAGGAAGATGAGGAGGATGATGACAGCAGTCTGAAGGACAAATATGAGATGATCACCATGAGCTAAAAAAAAAAAGACATTAACCTCCAGGACTGACTGGTCAGGTTCAGCTGTTTTACTGTCAATCAGATGACAAACACCCAGCACAGCTTCCATCTGTAAAGACAGGCTTCCTCTGTCAGTGCGCTCTCTGTGGTTAACCCGTTAAATAGCAGGACATAGGCTGTAGTTACACTTCTGACTGACTTTATGCTCTGCAGAGCCAAGCTTTTCCAGCTCAGCGATGGCACCACTAAAACCTCCACGGGTCAGAAAGCAAAGCAATATAAGTTAGGAAACTTTTTAGGTTGAAAAACTGCAGCTAGTTGCACAAATTAAGCGACGTGGATACTGTTTTCCGAACCAATACTGGACTGTCTCCTCAGCAATTTCACTTTTTATGTTTTATGTTTCATAAACACGTGAAAATCTCAGTCCTGCTTCACAGTATTATGACTTTTCATGTGTTGTAAATATTGTATTGTAAATATCACCCTTTGTTTGAATATACTCACTTGGAAACAACTGGAATAATAGTTTAACATGCATGCCAGTTTCCTTTTAGGTTTGCTCCCAGTTTCCTCAGTGGCTGTGGTGTATTATCTGTATATTCACTTAAAACTTTTTTTTGTTCTTTGTAATTATTTTCTTCTTTTGCAAACCACAAATCCTCCCTACTGCTCATTATTATTATTTGTATTCTACTCAGTGTCGTTTTGTCTACATTAAAGTTTCTACAAATATCAATTTCTTAAGAGATATTTCACTTCAGGGACTGATCCCACTCCATCAGAGAGACTCCATCATCTGTTTTATTTATCGCTGAAAAGTGCAGTTAAGCCGAATGAGTTTGTTGATGTAATTTTCCTCTCAGCATTTACACCATTACCCTCGTATATCCTCATACATCCCTTAAATTGCTGCGCAGGCTGTAATAGTCTATGTGATAAAGCGAAAGGGGACAGTAACAGCAACATGAATCTTTTCAGTAAACCTCACCAGTACATCCATTGGTTTCAGACCAAACACCTTCGACAATAATTGGGCCGACGTAAGAGATGGATCGTTTGTGTTTAGATGATAGGACTGCAGAGGGTGATTATGCCTCACAGTGTCAGCTCAGAGCGCTGCGCTGAAAAATGTCTCCTACATGAGCCGATCGCTCCAGTTAATGTCCTTGTGCGCATCAAAGTCGATCTGAGTCACAGTTGGGTGTCTGATTTTAACTCTACCAGGAACCTCAGGTGGTGACTCTGCTGTTGGAGAGATGAAGATGTAGCAGGAATGAAGTTATACATGGAAAATTAAAGTCTGAGTGTGAGAGAGCCTTCAAGTCATCCTGTGGAGATTTCTCACAGTATTGGTCAGCGGTGGAAGAAATACCTGTGACCTTTACTTGAGTAAAAGTAAGTTTAATCTGTTATAAGTGAGAGTCTTGAATTCAAACGTTCACTCAGAGATCCCCCCCAGACTCCACAAAAATGTTCAGTTACCTGGTTATAAAAATCCTAAAAGCACATCTACACCTTCTCTTTCATAAGAAAAAAAAAAACTATTTATACACAATTTATATAATTCATACATAAGATAGGTAGATAGCTGCCAGATATATTGAGTGGAGTACATTATTTCCTTCTGTCATGTACTGAAGAAGACAAAAAGCTGTGTGTAAATTGTGTGTACACAAGTGTAAATATTCAAGTGCCTCATAATTGTACTTGAGTAAATATACTTTGTAACTTTCCACTACTGGCTTTGTCTCAGTATTTGTCTCTGGGATAAACAGACAAACTTTTTAAAAAGAGGGTCTGAGATGCCTTCAGTGACACATGAAACTCTAGGAGAAGAAGTGGATAGGAAACACAAATCCCTACTCCAACTTTCAGGATGAGACAGGGTGAGGCCTGGCATGTAAAGGAAACAGAACCAGAGTATCAGCACAAGAAGCCCAAATACTCAACGCTGAATGGCGAGGAGGTGTCTGATGAGTGATCCGGAGAGCTGCAGGGTGAGTTTATCCGACACCAGCCTGAGGGCCCAAACACAGATCACATTATTGTTCATGTCAGTTTGTGCATACATGGAACAGAGAGGAAAATCAGTTTGTATAGACTGACTGGCAGCTCGATAACGATACATGTGCAGGTGCATGTGATTCTCTCTCAGCGTCTCTCACCTGCGCTTTGAACGACCTAGGATATTAAACTGTGCTGATTCAGTCTGGCTTTGAGGAAACTCTGACAGGCCGCTCAGCTAACACAAGGAGCAGTCTTCTTAGAACTGGGTGTTTTAAAAACACATCTCTCCTTCTCTCTGTAAAATCACATGGACACTGCAAACAAGTTCAATATGAGGAATGTTGTTTCTCCAAAGCATCTGTTACCTTCAACTAAGCTCTCACACATTCTTTTTAATCTAATCGTGTGGAAGTGTGTGTCTTTGTTGTTTTAAATCAAAGGAAAAGACACCGATGAGATTCTTCTAACTCGCAGCATCTCAAGTGGCCATTATCTGGATACTGGACAATGGCAGTGGCAGTTATTTATTTGCCTCTAGTGTATTTCCATTCTTTGCTTCGGAGCCCTCAGGGTCAGCTGCTCGCTGGAGAGAGTGCTGGCTGCCACTTAGTTTAGTCTGGGTGATACGCAGGAGGCCTGGTGCCACTTTTTTTACAATCATGCTTTGTCACTGCGGGGGAGAGACAGAAGGTACTGCTCGCTTATCGGCCGTGACGTCAGCTCCTTGCACAGAGCTGCAACTCTAAATGTGGAATATTGACCAGGGGTTGGTAACATTGTCCTCTCCGCAGGGACATTGTTTCAGACACAGAGTGGCATCTGTTTGAAGAGAGCTGTGGGAAAATGGACTACAGCAAGACTAATAACAACAACGTAAACTTACTGCAATACAACTGCCTGCCTGCGTTATCCAGAAAATATTGAACCTAAACTCGAGTTGTGGGTGACTGTGCTCGTTCATGTCACAACCAGCAATTGAAGCTGAGGATCGGAATTGAAAATCAATAGCAGGCCTCATTCCATTGCATGTGCAAATGTGTGCTTCCAGGATCTCATGTACACTTTCCTGTGGTTGTTACATCATCAGACACACTCATGAGGAAAAAGTCATCAATAAATATAGGCGATGAGTAATAAAGTGTGCAACAAACACATGGATTACCCTGTGTGTGTTGTGTTTGCTTGTGCAGCAGCTGTTATTTCCCTTTACCATCTTTTCTCAAATAAATATTGGTGTTACTGAGCCCACTCAACATTTAGAGATAAGTTCGCGGGTTAAAGTTGTCAGCGACTGCTAAGATAGTCTTTGATGGAAACAGATGATGAGAAGTGGGTCTGTGGTGCTGATGTTGGTGACTCACTGGCTGCTCTGAAACCTCGGGTCCCAACCCTTTACCCACAGCAGCTGCTCCCTCTGCCGTGGGCACCTCTCTACTGCATTTAGCAGAAGGTTAACTCCACCACAGTAAATGATCAGTTCAGGACACGGCTGCCAGAGCACAGCACTACAGCAGAGACACATCGACAGGCAAACATTAGATTTTTATCAGTCTTTCATCCAACAGCAATCAGTCCATCTGTGTACAACATCATTCATCCTAAGATCCTTTATTAACCTCACGCTTCTATATCATGCAGCATTTAAAGGATGATAGAACATTAAAAAAAACATATCTCTGGCCCACCACAGTATTAACAAAATATGATGCCCTTTTTAGTAATTTTACAAAAAAGAAATCTTCAGCCCTTTACATATTTACAATAATGCAATCAAAACAAGTTGTAGGTACTTTTGTAAAATCCATTTTGACCTTTTGAGAAGTTACTGAAATTATATTAATTTGCATGTCAATAAAGCTGGGGGATCACATACTATCCACACACTCTGATCTCTGCAATATGGATTTATTAAGTCAAGCTTTCTGACAGCTTGCCTCAATATATGAATATTGCAATGACTGCAGCGTGCAGATGTGTTTTCTAAAAAGACAAAGAGTCTTGGCTCCAGCACCTTCAACAGACTTTTATTTGATCGGCAGTGATCTTTGTTTATTAGAGAAACAGATTGCAAAAACAATGGACAAAATTGTTGCAGCAGAGGCAGAGATATTCTTTTAGTCCCAAGCAGTTCCAAAAACACTGAAATCCAACACTTCCCCTTATAAAACTCAAGCTTTTTCAGGCCCTTCCTGTCTGCTAAATGCCCACATCTTTCGTATTCCACTTCAGTTTGTGACACAAGCTGGTTGTAAATTTTAAGTCTCAAGCTCTGAGTTGCTCTTCATGTGTTAAATCAGTGGAACCACCGGATTTTATTCTCTGTATGTGATCTCAGTACACGACCAAAACTGCACCAAACCAACAATAAAAACCAAAGAGCTCACACCTTACAGACAGTAAACAGGGGTCTATTTTATTTTGAACGAGTCTTTTAATTAATGCATTTCAAGTACTCCAAAAATTACATCTCTTTGCACAATACAATTTGAAATTTTTTTTTAGTAAAAATGTTCAAAGTGAACAAAAATTTCCGATACTGTATAAAACACAGTGAACATTAAAATCAGACAGTAGTATTACTTTTTAATCTTGTGTTCTTTCGGCCTACATCACCTACAACATTTCAACTCAATTTGGACATTTTCAGTGCACGTTTATCTAAAAACTTTACCAAGACTACGAAATTAAAAAGAAAGTAAATTTTACAGGCATTATTCTTCTGCTCTTCTACCCAAACCATGCCACAGGATAACGAAGACAAAAATGAGAATGTAACATTAACTCCATCACACTGAATTTGTTTTTACCATTGATGATGGTGGAGAAAAGTATCATAAGCAAACTCCAGTTCAACTAGCACATATAAGAACATAAATAACTTAGAGGAGAGGAAAGTTTGTCACATATGAACATCTTTGAACAACTTACTCTGGAATTAGAATACAAAAAATGAAACAGATGTATCAAAATGTAATTTTCATTTTCAAATGAAATGCAAATTTTCAAAGTACTGTACAAGTTTACATGTAAATTCTTCAGGCCCAACAGGTGTGATCGGGGGCCTAGACGATGAAATTTAAAAAGAGCTCCATTTTTGTACAGACACGAGAAGTTGTAGCAACTGCTAACCTGCCCAATTCATCTGCCATGTGAAGTAAATTGTTGACCGTGAGACACATTATTTTTTAATGTCCCCTCCAGAGCACACGTGTGATTATACGACCATCAGGACAGTGTTGTTAGATATTAGTTGAGACTAGTATTGCATGCATTTAAAAACAATGCCACGATAAAAGAAAGTCAGAGCAGAAAAAGAAACATCCTTTGCTGAATATATAATGCAAAATCCTGCGCTTTATTTGTCTGTGCAAAATGTTCCCCCCTGCCGAACTCTTTTGGTGGGTAAAATGTTTGCATGATGAATAAATCATGGGATTTTGCATAATACATCATGACCAGATTTATCAAATCCTCTTGTTTAGTGATGTCATTTTTCAAAACGTCCCTCATGCTTTGCTGCAGTGTGAGAGAAAAAAAAAAACACCTGAGGTGAAACAATCCCCACAAAAACAATCACATCTCTTTCATTTCTTCCATTTAAGCGGCTCCAGAAACCTTCTACAGGTGCTTCCTGTGTTTTATTAAACCTGTGCACGAAGATCAGCTTTATAAAGGTTTATGGCACGCTGATGTAAACTCACACTGAGGCCTGCACTCATGAGCTCTTAAGGGGATTCAGTCCATGATAAGATCTGACCAGAGGAGAAACTGCAGAAAACAAAACGAACAGCCGCTTGTCTCCTGTGAAACTAGTGAACACACTGAAGAACGTGTTAGTGAATAGTGTTGACAATACTGCCGCGTTACACCGCTCCTTCCACTTGTTTTAAGACTAACATTAATAGCTGTCAAAGTAAATAGTGTTGAGTGACATACAAATATTACAGACCTTGGTCAATTAATAGTCACATTTAATAAATGTGTCTGCATGCCCACATTGAAAAGTCCTTAAGATTCGCTATCTTGAAGAATAATAGAATGATTTAATCTTACATATTTTTTTTTGTACATCCACACCGGAGTCATTTTTAAATTTATTTCCACACTCATGTAAACTAACTCTGTAACATGATACACTCTCATTTCTAAACTAAGCCACAGCATCCTTCGCTTTCCCTTGTTTTCATATCTGAACAGGTAGAATCATCATAAGCTTCAGTTAGTGGTTATTCGTTCTTCATTATCAAAAACAAATCAGTAAAGACAATTAAAAGGTGTACCAAACTAGGTGATTTTCCCTTTCTGTTCCCATGACTCTGTACCTCATCTAGCTTGTTACGCAACATGAGAAAAACATGATGTTAGCAAGACAATAAAAAAAAAAAAAAAGATGAAGAAAAAGGGACCTTGAACAAAGAAGGCCTAAAATGTGGGATATGGTGACCTTGTTCAAATTTGAAACCTAGCAATCTAAAAGTGAAAGAGATCCACCTGACTGGACGACTGACGAAGAGAACTCAATGGCCTCGAATCCTCAACCGCAACGTCCAAGGAACTCCTCACGACCATCATTCCTTCATTTATGTGTTAAGAGTCCTGAGAGCACTAACCGAAAAATAAAAGAAAAAAAGTGAAGAATTACACATTTACAGTAGAAGAAATAGTTTGTTTTCACTTATGATACACTAAATATGTACAGTCACATGCAGAAAGGACTGTCTGCACGAGAGACCGGAGCCTGTGTCTTTTGCCATTATGACATGTGTAAATCACAAAAGTGCCGCAAAATCCCCTCTGAGTGTCTCTCATTTCTGGCTTGAATGGCGAAAAGAAAAGCACGGAACAATTCACCAGCAGCCACGGGTGTGTCACTCAAGAAGACATTGCAATAGAACAAAAAAACACATCACAGAATGTACTAAAGCTACAGATGATTCCTTAACTCCTTGGCACTCCTTCAAAAAAAAAAAAAAAAAAAAAAAAAAAAGAAAAAGAAAAAAAAAGGTG
This sequence comes from Lates japonicus, assembly GCA_033238685.1. Lineage (NCBI taxonomy): Eukaryota > Metazoa > Chordata > Actinopteri > Centropomidae > Lates > Lates japonicus. Next base: position 3,687,830 of record BRZM01000035.1, read on the forward strand.
GAAAAAGATGCTAGATCGCACTGCATTGGAAATGGCTGATGGTCGAGTCCACTCCACAAAGAGCCAATTAAGTTGCTAGATAGTGTTTTTCTCTTTTCCACGTGTCTGTTTTTGTCTGTAGATGGAGGATATGATGGTGACTAACAACCATGTCAGGCTTTTCTTTGGATGGAGTGACGCTTTTGTTTCCCACTGTAGGCACAAGGAGGAGCCAAGGCATTGGGGGGGAGGTGGGGGGACGGGGTGCAGGGGTCTCAGCGTCTCATCTGGCCCATCTGATAGTTCTCTCTGGGCTGACGGTGGTGCCTCTGGGGCTGCGCCTGCCGCTGAGGCTGCCTCTGGGCTTGCCGCTGGCCCCCGTGACCGCCGTGGCCGCCGTGCCCTCCGTGGCCGCCGTGCTGGTGGGAGTGCGGGTGCTGAGACTGGTGCTGCACCTGGGAGCTAGCATGCTGCTGTGCTCGCCGCCTCTTCAAAGTGCCTGCCGGGAGAAAGGTTTTAGGTGAGTGTGTTAAAAGTCAGACAATAAGATCGATAGTGTACTCCAAACGAAATCTGTTTCATTTAGTGTCATTCTCCTTTTGAGGATAGAACTGGAGGAAATGTTCCCAACTCCCAAAGATCCAAAAATAAGATCTATTAATTTACTGCATCCACAACAGACAGAGGTATTTGTGGCTTGTAAAGGATATATATCTGTTGGGAGGAAACAACCCAACCATAGAAAACTATAGAAATAAATCATATGACACTGTTGACACTCGCAGGCATTAATGTATTAGGGTATGTGGCTAACAGGCACACAATGTGCTGATAAAAAATACTTAATTTTGATTGCAAAAGTGCCTTTCTTTTTAAATAAAAACTTTCGGCCTAAATTTAGATATCAAGTATAACACTGAATGTTTTGAAGCTGTTGGGAAAAGTTGTGACCTTTGTGATACTTAATCACACACTGTTTATAATTATAAATAGAGTAAATTGAGCTTATTCCAATGCAACATTGATCATGTCTCTATACACACTAGTAGTCTGACAAATAAAGGCAATACATTAACTCCAATACATTATCTCAGTATTTGGTGTAAGATCATAGCTACAGTGAGACCTGGTTAAAATATCTGTATTTCTACACAATCTTTCTATTTATTGAAGAATGTAAACAATTTAAACAGATGTATGTTTCATATTAAAAATAAAGTAGTACATAACCACCCACAAAACAACAACCACACAAACAAAAAAACAAAACAAACAAGAACATAGTGGCAAGTAATGCACTATACAGTCTGTAATATACATACAACATGCCAACTAGAAAAATCATTAATCATTAAGCCCATTACTCTCAGTAGGTAGGGTATTAGTGTGCATGTAATTGTATTTGTTCTAAGTGTGTCAGCTTAATATAATAAGCCTCTTTTCCTCGTGTATCACAAAACTTTCTCTGTAAACCTCTGGACTTACCTGGAAGTGGTTTAGGAGGGGGGAGTTTGGGGTTACTGCTCGGTGTGTGCACACTACAGATCTTAATGAAGCCAGCCATGAGCATGATGAGGGCGATACCCATCAACAACACTGCCCACCAATGGGCCTAGAGAAGAAAATCAAAACACAATCAATACAAAGACACCTCATAATAATAATAACTTATCACCCACTGAGAATCAAGAAGTTGACACATACCACAATCCACTCTGCAATGTTCTCATAGAGCTCTGGGTTGAAGATGGCCTTCTTTAGCCTGGCAAGGGGTCCGTCTGCATCCACCAAACGGCACTTCATGAACACGTCACAGTAGCCCTTGAAGTCGTTGCAAGGCGAGCCGGCAGGCAGCGTGGTCACCTTCTTATTGAAGAAACGAGCCAGGCGCTCTGATCCAGTGCTGCTGCATGTGTTGGGATTCACTGAGGAGAAGGATCACATATAGTTAAAAAGATTCGCATGACAAAGACCAAATCTCAAGTGTATTTTATTTTTAAGAAAAATCTGTTATCAAGGTGGGAAAAGGGTAAATGACTCACTCTTCTCCATGCAGCATACGTGGCAAAGCTCAGTCTCGTCCTTGCCATCTTGGCTGGCACAGGTGCACGCCTCAAGCCCATACTTCTCACAGATGGAGCCAGAGCAGCCCTGCGGGGGAGGAGCATGAGGACAGGCGAGATCAGACACTGACTGGTATGAATATGAAGTTGCTATAACAACCAGTTCTTCCAGGTGTGAAGTCTTCAGCCACTCACCCCGTTGAGGCAGACTTGAGTCTCTCCATGGCAGGCAGTGAAGTTGGCCTTGGGCTCAGATGTGGGGCATTGGGCACTGACTCCGTTACACATGCCCTGGTGAGCACACTCTGACTCCTCTCTGCACTTGTCATTGCGACCCTTGTGAGTGCACTCGGCAGTACAACAAGGACCCTGGCTGGGACTGGAGAGGGAAGAGACAAGTGTTGAGTCAAGACTGATCACAAATGAGCTGGCTTCTTTATTAAGCATTAAAATGTTCAAGCAAACAAAAACTACATAAAAACAACAACATCAGCATCTACCTGCAGACTCTGTTGGGCTTTAATTTGCACTTCTTGTTGTCAGGCTGATTGGCATCATAGCAACACTGGTCCCTGCACTGATCGCTGTAGCCACAGTCACACTCCTCTCCGGGCTCCACCAGGCCATTACCACAGATGGGCTGGCCAGACTCTGTTTGGGGAAGAAAGAATAAACATTGAGTGTTGTCCCAAAGAACTATAAACTTTGTTTCATACTCCTTGCTCAGAGGGCTAAACGTATATGAAGCATCAGACATTTACTATGAAAACTATCTTATTACAAAACCAAACGAATAAATTTTTTGTAAGACAGTAAGTTGCAGCAATAACAGGGAAACAAAATCAGTGTTTAAATTTTTGTTCAAATAGAAACAGACCACAGAGGGCCCAATGCAGCATTAAACCCAAACAAACACTCTCATTAGTCTGTTGGTGGAAAAGCAGAAATATCGGGCAGTACAAGTGTACCAAGACGTTTCTTGGAAGCCAACATGAAAATCTAATATTTTCCTTCTAATATCAGCCAAGATATGCTTGAGACTGCATGTGCAGAACTGATAAGGCTTTGTAGACATGTCAGTCTTATGGTTGAGTAATTGAATGTTGCTGTTGAAAGTTGCACTAAGTGATACAAAAAAGAAGACACATAAATAGCACAGCCTGCCAAATACTGTCAGTAAAAATAATACTGGACTGATGCCAGTTTTTGATTTTCAAAGCCATGGTGCATTTTTAGTTACATGGATTAACTCTCCAGGCATCACTGGGGTTAAAAATCTCCCACACTCCACAGTGTGGGTAAGAATATTGTAGTTTCCATTTACATGTCTGAAACAAAGCTTAGTATGGACAGTTACAGGAAATTAAAAGTCCAAGGTGGAGCACAAAAAGGAAGGCGTACCGACAAAGCAGTTGCTCCTCTTTTTTTCCAGCACCTGGCTGATGTTACGAACACTACAGATGGAGAACTTATTGTTGTTGAGCTTGTCTCCCGATGTAGCTCTTGCATACATGATATAATTGCCCTTCTCCTTCTTGTCTTGGCTCTTGGATTCTCCTGGGGTGCACTCAGATCCAGAGTCGTGCTGAGAGTGAGAAAAAAAAAGAAAGAGAAAAAATCAGAGGTTAAAAGAAGAAGGGACAAAGTGTGCGAGCCCCTAATAAATTCTTTCTCACCGTGCATAAATGTGGAACATCTAAGTAACTCACCGGGGAGCCAAAGTTGTGTCCTACTTCATGTGCAAAAGTGATATGGGAGACTTTTGGAGGTACGTGGGAGGCATAGTTCTGTACTGTGATTATACCAGTGTTGAGAGACTTCTTTTTTCCGTCTGAGTACAGCTTGCTTTTTTCACAGATGCCTCCGGAGCTCCCTAAGAAAGAAAAGCACAGGTTGGAACAAACCCTCTTCCAAAGCACAGCTAAAAAACATGAAGGATTTTGCTCATTAAGAAGGGGAAATCTGATTAATGTCATGACTAGTATTCATTATTCCCTCTTAGAATTATCTCATATTCAGCCAAGATTGGGTGATAATGTGCCTACAACCTTGCACAAAAGAAAGAAAGAATGTAATGTGTTATATAATGGTTTAAAACCTGCATCTGTTTGTTAGTTTATTCATATCTTGTTTTAAAAATAGGATCGACTGTTTGCAGTTGCTGATCACTAATATGCTGGCTTGTCTTTTAGTACCTGAGGGGGCTCCCACCCAGGCCAAACCCAACACTCCATCATCAAAGTCTCTGTCGGTGAAAACGTAAGCCAAGCAGTAGTCGTCATGGTTCTGCTCCGAGTTGAGCTCCAGGAACTTCTCCACGCCAATGTTGGCAAAGCGGAATGGGTTGGACCTGTCCCTCTCATCGTTGGTGGTGTTTATCTGAGAGGGAGGATGACGACGAGTTCAGAGGCAAGGGCAGTGATCAAATTTAAAATGGAAACTTGAATCAGTACAAGACTTACCCTGATCCTTTTCACCATGAAGCTGATGTTGCGAATGCCCATGAAGTCTGTGCCCTGATAGATGGCATCAATGGCCTTGACGTGACTGGAGATCTGAAACAAAGAAGTAACACACAACATTAGAAAAAATCTTTGGCTGTGAGGGTCTAAACACAGGTTTAACAGCCTGTTGACTATACTGGCAACACACTGTCAGATTCAGTCTGCAAGTATAACAAAACACCAAATGTATAGTATAGGTGTAAATAAGACTATGTTTCATCTTGTATTTGAGTAGTAATGACACTTTTTGCAAAATATTAAAGCAACAGTTTTACATTTTGATAAATACGCTTATTGGCTTTCTTGCCATGAGTTAGCTGCGGAGGATGATACCACTCTCATAACTGCAAAATAAATATGAAGCTACTACCAGCAGACAGTTAGCTTAGCTTAGCATACAGACTGGAAACAGGAAGGATTTATAGGTAATTAACACACTTTATCTCGTACATAGATATTCACCATCTCATAAATCTCTCGGCAAGAACATGAGTATTTTTTTTACAACAAACTATTCCTTAAACATACAATTCTTTCACTGAAATTATACTTTCATTTGCTATTTTTTGTGTACGTCCAGGCTGCGAATTTAAATTCCAAACAGTAAACCAGACATTACTGAATTAAAACCTAGAGTGAACCCTAGAGTGATTTTTTGTTGTTTTTTGTTGCTCTAAGTGTTATGAGTCACCCTTGCACTGAATCAGAGGTGTTATTATTCCGATACTAATTAGCCTTTATACTAATTTGCCGTTTCTGCTGGTTAAAAATGAGCCTCTGCACCAACATCACCAGACGAAAAATCCTGCATACTCACTGTGTAAAATTAAATTTTAACAGCACCGCAGTAGCATGAGTCAAGTGAGCGACACTGACTGTGTATTACCTGAGCAATTACAGCCTCTCTGGTCTTGTAGTACTTGTAGAAGAGGTGGTCGGTCTGAATGAAAAGCTGGCAGGTGTTCTTCTCAGCCTGAGCCATTCTCTTCTTCCTCAGCAGCACAGGGTCATTAGAGCCTGCCTCAGTGTGAAGCTCCTGGTGTGAGCAGCACAGGAGATAGAGAGAAGGAAATAGATGGTTAAATAAAACATATATATAGCATTTTCAACCAAACAGTGGCTAAATAAATAATGCCAAGTATTTTTAGGCTGTAGTTTTTCAGCTGCAGTATGTTGATGTCCTGCAACTGCACTGAGGACCATTTACTTCTTATGTCACATACGAAGATATGGTGGGGAAAAAAGTGAAGGAATGATGAACAGAAGCACATTAATCATCCAATTAAAGGAATGATTTGGTTTTGGGCAAATTAATTTTTTCAAAAGCACAGACCGACAACCACTGTGTGCCTATTTCATGCTGTGTGTAGTTTTGCATAGCCCCACTTTTTGTCTCATGTATTACCATTACAGTTAGGAAACTAAGCATCTGATTGTAAAAATAAATACCCAGTAATAGACTAAAATATACTTAGATAAAAAAGATGGAGGTTATGTCTTTGCTCTTTTTGTAAAACACAAGCAAACTGAAAATCTATTGGAAAGAAGCAGCAGTATCTATCAATACACTTTATTTTTGATTCATGTGGTATAAATTGAACAAGGACATGTCATTTTTGGCAAGCATCTTTAATTGGATTTAAAAAAGGGGGAACAATCTGAGAAAGGGCTTAAAAGTCTTTTTTGGCTGGGAGGATTCTGTAAATACCTTCAGAACAGCAGTAAGTGTTGTTAAATGGCCTTCCTGGTTTTTCAAAGATCACTGTGTATTTTCCAGAAAATTGGATGCTTAGCTCGGTGACTTTAATATAATGACACTACATGGGAGGTACAAACTGGGGCTAGTTTTATGAGATACTGGACAGTGTGATTAATCCTCAGTTTATGGAAAACTATGAGATTAGTAAGAAATACAACCTCTCTTACAATGGCTGATCTACCTAAATGCTAATTTATATATTTATAGCATGTAATTCCACAGAAATTACATTATGTCAAACCTCAAATCCACCTCCTTTATAAATGAGCATACACCCTAAGGTGTAGGTCATATTAATATGCTTTTTGGAAAAGGAATTCCAAACATAATGTCACTGCTACTATACATGCATTGTATTGTATTTATGTGTGAAAATGTTTGTTGAGTGGGTTTGACAGGTTAACAATACAAGTTTAATTGGACAGGTTTACTTGTTCAATATTGTGTGGTGAGGAGCAGTAATGTCGCTTTTTCATAGAAAAGGAAATAAATGGGTTGGACGTTTGCTATTTTGTTGTGTATTTCCAGGCTCTAAGTTTAAAATTTCAAACAGGAAACCAGGCATTACTGAGTACAAACCTACTTTAGAGTGAAGTATCCTGCTATTGAGATGAGCTTCTAATTTATCGTGCAGACATCCATTAATTAAGCTGAGATAGGCCGTTCTCACCAGTCAATAAAACTTCAAACTGCACAAAGAGACTTGAAAAAAGGCCCCTATAGGCGTCGTAGGAAGAAGAAATGTGAACTTTCCTCAAAAACCAAACAATCTTTTTCCTTCACACTGTGAGGGTTTATGGTGGTGCGTGGTGAAGTTCACCTTGGGTGGTTCCTCAATGGCAGAGGCTTGGTACTTCTTCATCCTCTCAAACACTGAGCTATCAGCACAGCCTCCCTCTGGGCCGTACTTGTGCGGATAGTCTGAGTGAGAGAGGCAGACACAACACTGTTAGGATTATGGGAGACAATGTTAGCTACTTAACCCCCTGAGTCACTCTATTTCTGGCGCTATTCATGATCAGCTAATGGATGTACTTACACGCCACTTGAGCCTAGCTTTGCTGTGTGAGCCATTACTTTCCTGTCTCTCTCATTAGCAATTCTTCTCACATTTCTGTTTAATTTGCCCCTCAGCTACATACTATATGTACACAGATGATGTAAAATTATGGGGTGCCAGTGCAGTGAAGTGTACTTGGTGTTCACTATCAGTACCAACATTGTAAAGACTGCTTAAATGAGCTAGTAGCCCAAGAGAAAGATCGTGTTACTCAGCTAATTAGCACCCCCAGGTATCTCTGCTCCCTGGTGGGGGGTGGGGGTGGGGGAATCACACCAGTCTGCTTCCATCAGCTCAACTACCCTAACCTTGCACTTTCCCGATCACACATTTACATATGCATGTATGCATGCAATTACACATAGCCGATAATTACATGAAAACAGGCTGTCAAAGTATTTGTGTAACTGAGATTGCTGGGGACTTACGTATGTCGTCCTCATGGTAGATGACGGAGTGGAAGGGCACATCTTTGCCCTCCAGGTATCTCTCAGCAGGCTCCACGTAGTATGTGCCATGGTAGCTCTGAATGAAGCCTTCAAACTTACCATCCACAATGGAGCCATGAGTCAGGGTACCTTTCTCACCTGGGAACCCAAATTACAGAGGTGTAGGTGTCAGAGGAGTTGCACAAGATCAGGCATTCATATTTCAAAACACATGATGAACAACAAAACGCCTAGGGCTGCATTACTGCTTTCAGTTAATTTAAATTAGAAGCACAGTCTCACCATAGATTTCTCCAGTGTAGATATGAGAGGTATCATATGGAATCTCTTCTCCTGAAACTTCTAGCTTCAAATCTTGGGCAAACAAGGTGGTATCCCTCTTCATTCGTAAATTAAAATGCCTGAAATCAAAGACATAAAAAGCTATACAACATGGGACAACTGTGTTCTCTATATAGCAAGACATTTGTTTCCTTGATGTCCCAAAACTGTCTGCTGCTGATTTATTCATGCCACAGAGTGTGAGCCTATAGATTTGGGTGTGGATCTGAATTTGGCTGCACTTTAGGGGGTAAGCAATATTCCCCCAGCCTTTGAGAAAAAGGAAAATGCAAATGAAATGGGGAAAAGGGTGAAAGCAAGGGCATGGTTTGGCAGAGAGAAAAACATCTGAGCTGCTTTCTGTTGCAGAAGGGGAAACTGCAGCCTTTATCTTTTAAGAAAGGGAGCAGAAAATTAGGACATCTTGAAACAATGCTGTTTTTTGTTGAATAAAGATGTTACAGTAAACCATGAGTTTCATGTAACACCTACATAGTGCTCTAATTGTATGCTTGTATTGTGTGTAAGTTACTGTTCTATAGGTCAGTGTACAGCAGCTCAATCAACTGCAAGAAAACAGAACGCTTTTTAAAATTTTGATGTAAAACTTGACGTGATGGCACATAAATCTTGACCTGTATGTGTACGGTATCTATTGAATCATGGCTGTTTTCTGTTATGACTTAGTCTCAGGGGGTAAATGTAGAGTACACAGAGATCAGAGAGCAGCAAAATATCAGCTATTTCAGAAATATTTTGACATTTTGTTCAAATCAGGCAAAGGGAAGGTGGAGGGTGCCGCAAATTAAATGTAAGAATTTGAGTTGTGTCTCTAGCTTTGTCATGAAGTCAAGAGGAAAAGAAGCTGACACATTCCTGCTTTTCAAAGGAACAGACGTCTTCCTTCCATGTGCTTGTTTGCACAGCTCTTATCGTTCTCTTCCCTATTAAGCAGCATCAGAGTTTGGGAACAGCAGGCCCTGCTACAGGCAGGATGATAAACAGCCTTTGCCAAGCTCCCAGCCAGATGGTCTTGACTTTGTCATGGAGAGTGTGGACACTTTCTATCAAACAACACCACCTCTTCAAAATGCTGGATGAGGAACCATGTCAAGGGCTACTATACACAGATCCATCCACCCAAGCATCCTCTATACCTTGAGGGGGCTCCCACCCAGGTATCAAATGTATGGAAACACCCTGGGAACACCTGATCCATTAAAGGCCTAAATAAAATACAGACAACCACATTCACAGGTTCTACTTCACCTGACATGCATGTATTTAGGATATGACAGGAAATCCGAACAAACCCAAACTAGGGTTGCAACGATTAATAATTTTAATAAAGTTCTCGATGAATCTCCTGATTAAGCTTCTAAACTAAAACAACAGATATCTGTTATGATTATATAAAGCCAAAGTTTTTGTCTTCAGACTTCTTATTTTGTCCAGCCAACAGTCCCAAAAGTATTAGTTTACACAAAAAACCAAGAAAAGGAGCAAATCCTCACAACTGAGAAGCTGGATATAGGAAATGTCTGGTATTACTGTTTGAAAAATAGCTTGAATGACCAAAATCAAAATAGAGGCCAGTTAATTTTCTGTCCATCTACAAATTGATTAATTGTTTTAGTGCCAGTAGAGAAACCAATATAGAAACTAAAAAGAAAAAAATGGGCTGAGATGTTAAATCCTTCCTCGCCGCAGAGTCAAAGTGACGCTCCTGACCAGGTCTATGATTTCATAAAAAGGGATTAGATGTAAACAACTCTCAATCACTCTGCATATCTCTGCTACAGCTGACCTCCACCTTTATTCATAAACAATGCAGACATATGGGATGAGCTTTGCAAGTAAATAAACAGACAGGTAAATAAGGAGATAGATGATGAGACATAAACATAGAGATGCAGACAGAATTTCCCTTTGGGTTAATATCTGAAAAAAAAAAAGACAAACCTTCCATGGGCATGAAAATCTAAATGGAGGAACTTGTCTTCATGAGAGAGCGCCCTCTTGGCCCTCTGATGCTTGCTGTGCACAAGCTCTGTTTCGTAGGACAGGCCTTCATAGTGACGGATGTATTTGTTTAAGGGATTTCTGTAGTGTCCTGTTTGAAAAGAACAGAGGAACTCCTGTTACCAACAAAAACAAAGAAAATCCAACCCTTATCAAATCCTATGAAACGCATTCCCTTACTCAATCTGAGAAAATTACAACACACCATCCCAGATGGATAACCGTCATTTATTCTAGGTTTAGCATGAGGCCAGCGGCGCAATTTCAAAAAGCATGGTATGGTTTATATGTTTTTGTGCCTAGAGTCCACACAGAGAATTTAACTTAAGATTAGAAAAGGTAACATAAAAATACAATTTACAAAAGATAAAACATAAGAATGCAAATTATTAATATATTAATTCACCACATCAATGGAGTAATTTGTTTCTATATGTTAGATAACATATCAAGAATAGATATGTTAACTTAAATCTTTGGGGTTATACAGCAGTGTGAGAGCTATGTTTCAGAGTAAATAACTTATATACATGCTAGGATAATCAGTTTCAAAAAACGGATGATCAGGCAGATATTTGACAGCAGGAGGATTAAATGATAGAACCACAGCAAAACCAGCATGGTCTGTGTTTAAAACCAGCTAAATCTATTTAAGTCAAATGGAGTTAGTTTTGAGCTGTACTTAACAACAGCCCTCAGCCACACATAATGGCTGCCACCAGAAGAGTGGGTGGTGGGCCTGAAGGAAAAAATTTCTACCACCTCCACCCATTTTACCAACTGCTTCACACCAAAAGCATGCTACCGACAAACTCCATTTCAAGAGAACATTGTAATTTTACAAGGCCGCTTTGAGCCCTTCTCTGAAAGTTACTTCACTCTAGATCTTTGCCCCACAACATAAACCAAAAGAAAGTATTTTCAGTAAATGGTATATAATTTAGTATTTCTGACAGGTAATTATGTCTGACTGGTGAGTCATAAATACAGGATTCACTGCAACTATGTAACAAAGATGAGTAAGAAAGACCAGGCTTCAAGAAATATGTGCATTACAAATATTTAAGTGCTAACATTAAATTTTTCATTGAGGTGACTATGAGAAGTGAAAGCCGCGACCTGTTCTGAAATACGTTAATTCCTCAAGGCTCACAGCAACAAGACAGTAAACACCGAGTAAACACAAGGATCCCTGATTCCTACATTTCTGTGATCATACAAACCATGCGAATAGTCAAAAACAAAACACCAACACAAACCAACATAATGTTTATAAAATAATGTTGTGAAGCACAACACATACATCTTTATGTTAATTTCTATCACACGAAATGGGCCAATTAGTGAAACAACAGTAAATGCTACTTTTGACAGTGAACCACTTGAGGTAAAATATATGGACTGCGAATGATTGGTCATGGAGTAAATAAAAGTACTATAAATCATTTCATGTCACACTACGGAAACTACAACAGGAGTATATAGCAATTGTATAAGCCCATAGGTTCAACAGTCAATGGCAGCATTTTACAGGGAAGTAATTTTGCTCAAAAATAATACAGACAGTTTTTCTTGTAAATATCTAATCCAAAGTTATTGCAGCTAGCGGCACGTTAATGGGAAAATAGTGAGAAAGTTTAACACACAGCACTGGACCAGTTGCAAAACAGAAACAAAACAATGCCAGCAAACCTGAAAGTCATGAACAAATTGCTACCGCTGGTCCGGGTTCAGGTAACATAATGTTAGCACAACTTAGTATTTTGACAAAATTGTCCGTGTTAGCGGCTAAAGTGTTAGCCAGCAATAAAGCTGCTAACGGTCCGCTAAACCAGTCGGCATCTCCATCTTCTCATAACAATGGCTGTCGGCGCTGCTCGCACGATAACAAATGTAAGATCATCGACCAAAACCCGACAATAAAACCGTGACAACACACAGAAACAACTCAATGTCGCTTTATTTCAATCAACTGCACGAACTGGAGTCAGCTTGCGCTATGTAGCATTTGTTGGCGCTAGAAGTAAGATGTAAAAGGTGCAGTCCTCACAACAAGCAGGCCCTGCTGATCCCTCCTGTTAGCTAACGTTACTAGCCTTTCTGCTCCTTCCTTCAGCCGCCGCTTGCTGATTCAAATATTGTGCGAACAAGGTTTTATCTGAATGCCTCACTCACCTTGGGTGTAGTTTATGGGCACACGAAGAGTGGTGAAAAACTTTAAGAAGAAGTATATCTGATAACCATTGTTAGGAGCATTGATGCCGTTTTCACTTATTGTCCTACTTTCAGATAAGCAGACGTCTCTGTGTGTTTATTGCAGCCTCCTCTCACTGCCTCCTCTCTCTTGCGCACTGACGTCAGACGCAGGGCAGCTTGGCATCCCTTCCCCCCAAATCTGCTTCCATGATCCAGGCCTGCAAGCCCCACAGCTCTGGATCGTGCCTGGTCATGTAAATGAATGCAATGTATGCATCTTTCCACCATTACAGACACATTCAAAATGAGGAACAATGAAACCAAAGCATATTTTAACATTTATGTGCTCATATTATCACATCCCAGCAATTCTTACATTTTTACAGTGTGGATAAAACATTCACTCGTTAAAATAATTGTACTAATGCAGTTTTTGAGGTACAGTTACTTTACTTGAGTATTTAAGCTTATGCTGCTTATACCAACATTGTTACAGTTAAGAGGAATATTGTACTTCACATTTAATTTTAAGTTATTATTATAGTTACTTTGATTTTATATACAAAACATTATTAACTTAGAAATTATGCTCTGTTATTATGGATTAAAGGCCCTGCAAAGAGTTGTGTAGCTCCCGTTAGATGATTTACATGAGGTTACCATGTACTAATAAATGATCAACTAACCTGTCTCACAACAAACTAACAGGAAAGTTCCCTAAAGTCATCCATTAGTTTTCATCTTCTTACATTAATCGGTGTTTAACAATCTGTATAGGGCAAATCTCCTACATAATGAGTATTTCAACACATTTGTTGGCAATATTTTAACTTTACTCAGAATTTTCAATGCATGACTTTTACTTGTAATAGAATAATTTAATGTAGTGTTACACTAAATTGAATGGAAGATCTGAATACTTCTTTGCCATTTTATTTTAGATCAACAGCAGATTTAGTATTTTTACATCACACACACATCATCATTTCAGTCAGACAAAAATGCTAAAGCATTTCCAAGGTCGTGTCTAAATAGTGTTGTCTGTTTGATATTTCTTGTAAAATGACTGCTAATTAGGGACCAAACAAACAATATAATCATGTTATCTTGAGCTCTGGGAAATTGGTGACAAGAAGTTATTTCAATTATTTCCAGATATTTTAGGGACTAACAGGAAACAAACAGCAGTTTAGATCTCGATAACAATGAAACAATAATTTTCAATTGCAGCCCAATTATTTTGTTTTTGGTACCAACTGCTGTTTTTCTATGGTAGAGTAGGGCAAACTGAATATTTATAAACTGATATTATCACCATACTCATTTCTGCATAAGAAACTCAGAGCTGTCACACAATTCATAAGCACGTTTATCGCTGTTTACAACCCAAGATCCTGAGAATAGTATTGCCAAAGAGAAGGAAAATGCACCCATTGGTTCCTGTGGTCGTTGATCCTTTTCCTGTCGCATCAGCTCTTAATATCTGTAACCTATTTCTGATCCTGGCAATTTCAGTGATGATCATCTCATGATGCACAGCTTCCTGTTGAAGGCAAGTGGTTTTCTTTGATGATAACACATTCACAAAGTACACCACTTTGCCACAACATTTCCTATATTCATATAGATTAACTAGATATATATAAACAGCCACACCATTAAAATTAGTGGACTAGTTTTACTGGTTGTGGCTGATTGGTATATGTGAGATACGGAGTTTCCCTCAGATATCCATCAACAGTGTTTTGTTCATGACCAAGAATCAAAAGCACCCAATTCATGTTTTTCAGTCTTTCTAAGTTGAGGTTTCTTTTTTTATGACACTTAATTAGCAGCAAATCTTATCAGTCCTTTCTTCTGTCTCTTTATTCTGAGACTAGCTCCTGCTTGGCCTCGTAGCCTCCACGTGACACTCTGACATCAGCCCCCAGTTTCGCAGTCAACCAGCCAGATCTGTTGCTTCTTTGGGACAGCTTCGTCACGTAGCCCCTTTACCTCCACCAACTACAACAACAGACAACCCCATGTCACGGGCTATCCAGTATAATCCATGGATCAGACATGAAATAACCAAAACAAATAAGAAGCGTGAATCCACACGTAGAGAAAAACATCTAATTCACACAGCTGGATGATGTGATCTCACCCTGTAGGTGTTATTTGAGGTGTTCCACACCACCAGAGATCAGGCAAACCCACGGCAGTGTCTATAGTCTTTGACATTCTTATTATTACTCCTCCTAAGAAGGCTCCCACCAGGCAAGACACTATGCATCAAAAGTATCAGTATGCAGTGGTTATGTTAATACCATGTTAGTACTTTGTAATAACACTTTGTAAATAAACATCTAATCACATGGTCATTTACTGAGGTCTAGTCATTCAAGTCAGAATTTGCATCACCTATCCCACTGTAATCTATACACAACAAGAACAATTATTATACATACATAACATTTATATGATATACAGTTTGAAAGTATTCAAACCTCACACCTTGCACACTTTATGTTGCAGATTTCATTTTGAATTGATAAACTGCCACTTTGCTCAACAATCTTCATATTATAATCACAAAGTGAAAAAAACGTTTTTAAATTTTTGAAAATGTATTAAAATCTAAATCTGCAGACTGATTTTTGGCATTTACAGCTCGGTTTATCTCTATCAGCTTTAACACCTGGATTTGCTAACCTAGGAAGTTTCCTGGTGGTTCCAGGTCATATCACAATTATTAACACCACTCTGCTCCCTAGAGAACACTCAAAGCTTTGCTCCAATTTTATCACAGAGTCTTCTACAGAGTGTTTATTTGATTTCATGGCCTGACTTTTGTTGTGACATGCAGTATGAATTATGAGACCTTACAAACGTAGGTGTGTATATTTACAAAGTATAACATGTCCATTCACCACAAGTTGACTCCAGTCAAGTCACATCCCCACAAAGACATGTCAAGGGAAATTGAGTATCCAATTTGTCATTATGGGTGAACACCATTGTTTTATCCAATTATCAAATTACATCTAAAACACAATTAAGTGTGCTAAAGTGTAGGGTCTGAATATTTTGTGAAACCTGTATATTTACAAGAATGACAGTAAATACCTGTGCCTGTTGAAGGATGAGAAACGCTCCCCAGCTTCATCAAAGAGCACACTTTACCCTCCTGTGAGGTCCACACATCCTCCAACATGTTGTGTAGTTCCACAGACTTCTCACTGACTAACTGAACACGAGAATCAATCGCCTTTCAATTCCCAGAAACAGTCAGTAAAGGTCCAGTGATACTGCCTGTGATGAGGGGAAACAAACACAAGTTAAACTGCACAGATGCATGAAGGTTTTTCAAACAAAACTTATACAGAGCCTACTTTACCTGGTATGGGTTTCGAAACGTCTGAATACCCTCCATAAAAAATGATATCCACAGCAAAAGGGCAAACAATGTTGAGAATGTTGAACCCTCACCATGGATCCGATGCATTGCAAAAAATGATAGCATATTGTTCTTGAGATCAGAGGATATCCAAATGCTTTTTACTTTTTGGGTAGAGAATATGCTGTTTACCTTGTCAAAACCCGTTGGCAGTACGTGCTGAGACAGTTCCCTCCACAGAACATATTACAGTGGCACCAGCACCTCTCGTCCCCTCCATCTCGCTGGTAAAGAAACCAGATTTCATGCCTCCCTCATGAGGGAAACAGCTGTCCTCGGATGGTCACCTGCAGACAAAAGACAATCCTAATCTTTACTGTCGCGACACCCAACAATGACCATAAAGCGATTTTTCCAAGAAAGCCCAAACTCACATGTTTGACATCTTGGACATGAACAGTGGGTAAGTTCCTGAGTTGCAGGCGGTACTTTAAAGCTGGCAGACTTTTCATCCTAACAGCTCTCTGATGGTGGAGAGTTTATGTCCTGTCTGCATTCAGAGAGTCTGACAGCCCATCTCTAATATGCCAACAGTCTGGGGGCAATGGGAAAAGACCAGCAGTCAAACAAATGAAAACACATCCATTACTGGAGCATTGAATGTCATGGAAGAGATAAATGACATAATGTTCTCAGGAGGTGAGTAGAACCGCAGACACTGGTGCTCACTTGCTCGGGTTTTTGAGGTGCTGGTGGTTACTAGTGCTAGGTCTGTCCCAATCATCGCCTCGGCTGTCAAGACAGTAAACAGACTGCAACAGTAAGGACCGCAGCCCTTCATCGCTCTCCTGTAACAAAAAATACATCTTCAATAATGACATACTTACAAATAGTTCAATTTGTGTGGACAGTGTGAGTGGATCAGGTCAGCAACCTCATACTGACGTAGCTCTGCAAGATCTCAACCCTCTGGATAAGATTCGAGTAAGCCTATCCTGTAGTGAAGCTGCGTAGGAACACAGGCAGCTCTTCCTGATGACTATCCAACAATAATAATGTTACCCTGAAGCAATCACAGGGACTCTGTATCTGTGTTAGAGAGAAAGATATAAATATCAGTTGTGCTCATTACCTGAGGTCATGGCCTTTCCCTGGTTCCGCCAGGCACTTTGGCTGCAGTGTAAAGCTCTAGGGCTCCTCCCACTGACCTGCCTTAGTTAGCTGAGATTACCTCTTGCAGGATCGCGATGGATGTCATATCTGGTGAGTAGGATGGAGTCATGAGGCATATTTCGCCTATCCTGTTTAGATAAAATACACAAACTCACTTAGCTCTTAGCAGGCTCCTCACCTGATCAGGTCCTCTGTCCTGGAACACCTTGGCTCTACGCTGCACTGTGTAGTCCGGAAAGGCCAGACGTCCTGGCTGACCAACAGGATGGTGAAAGCTGGTTCTGCCCGCCGCCATCTCCTCTCATCCATAGTGTCGGGTCAGAGAAAAGAGCAGTGCAGGATGCGAGAGAAGACAGCCCGCGGGACCACGACAGAGGCGCATAGGAACCTGCGTTGCGCTTTGTCTTTTGAGGATGACAGCCTTAGTGTTGTTCTTGCAGGGGTAAAGAGAAGAGGGATCTTGCCTGCTCAGGACGAAGGTGTCCGTCCACTAGCTGCTGCTCTGGAGTCCCGAACCGCCTAAATGGAAGGTTCAGCCAGAGCCTTTGAGTCTGGGAGCAGGCAGGAGATCCAGAGCCCTCCTAGGTCCTCAAGATCATTCTCTCTTTGAGATGCAAAATCAACATAGGTGGGTATTAACAGGAGAAAAATTATACATGTTGCTTGGAGAAGGATAATACACATATTTTTGTGCTCCAGGTGTTACTAGTTACACAGTGCAATCCTATCAATCCATCCAATGCCTAAGCAGTCACAAAAAGAAGTGCAGGAGGAATATGAATATGCGCCTTCAAATGGCGGAAATATGCTGCCAATCGTCAACC
Organism: Lates japonicus; assembly: GCA_033238685.1. Classification (NCBI taxonomy): domain Eukaryota; kingdom Metazoa; phylum Chordata; class Actinopteri; family Centropomidae; genus Lates; species Lates japonicus. Next base: position 3,705,559 of record BRZM01000035.1, read on the forward strand.
AAGATACAACATTGAGAAGATTTAGGCATCACGCATCTGTCTTGAAACTGCTTTCTGAGCCAGCTCCTGGCACATCCCAGATCACGCATATCTCACATAATTCCATTATTTACTGTAGCCACTCAGCTTCCTCTGAAAGACATATTCTCAGAGCCTATTCTATGACTTTTTTAATAGAGAGGAATATGTGAACACCAGCTTCTTTTCATTATCATTAAAAAATATAATGAACCATCGATATCCCAGCATACCCATAAAGCCAAATGCATGTGAGCGGATATATCATCCTGGTTGAATGGCTCCACCGCCTCCAAGTACAGCCTGTAACACGGTCCGAAGTTAGCGGAGGTAGGGAAGCTGTGGTGGATGAAGGCTCGATGCCCTGGTCACCGTGGTTTGCTGAGCCGAACTTGGCAGCGACCACCATTGCTGGACTCATATTTTTTCTCATCACCTTCCAACCAGAGGGAGTCACAAAATGGTAGAAGGCACCCAGTTTTATACCGGTCCATATCTCCCTGCTTCTGCCTTATTTCTACTAGACAATTTTGGCTCCTTGTTCCCAAATTTTGCTTTCTTTTCTGAAACCAGACGCCTCCCTTGCCATCAGGAGCGTTTCTTTTCCTCTTTGCTAGTTTGAAACAACATCAGAGTTTGAACTTGAGTGACTCGCTTGGAAAGTCTCTGTGTAGGTGTTTTCGATTAAGCACTTTGAACATAATAGGTCCCCACTGCTGTTGGAGTCTCACAATGGGGTCAATTAAACTGTCACACAATCCTTTTGTCCTCTAAACTCTGGAACCATTTTCTCTGGGCTGCTAGAGGTTATGAGGATCGCTTCCTTTTCAGAGTTGTTGCATGTTTACCATCTGTCTGTGTCCTTTCGGGTACCTATGGACACTCTAGATAACTGAGGAGAGGCTTCCCAGGTCAATCGCCCCAACCACAGTTTTGCTGTTTAGTCTCATGTGGCTGCTGAGCGTTATTCTTTTTGAAATATGACTGGTCTTGGCCCTTTGACCCTCTTTCCTTTTTCGATCCAGCTCTGGGGACTTTGGGGATTCTCCCGGTGACAGCCAAGCTAGCACAACACTATTACTTGCTGAGGCGGTAGTCTGCCAAGTTCTGCCCTGATATTAAAAATCAATGTGCCCTATTGATCCTGAATCTTGGCAATTAATTATTAATAGTGGGTAGCCAGTTTAGATGGAGGCTGGCTGTTGAAGAACGGGAGATTGGAGTCGGCATCGTTGCAGATATCCCAGCGGTGACACACTGGGTTTTCCTCTTGCTCTCACACCACAGACTTGCCTGAGTTTGTCTTTGTTGGCTCTTCCGGTCAGATGTAATGGTGTGGCTTGATGAAATCAGTCTTAGATTTTCTTGTTGCATACTCAGAGGTGAGTTATCAGCGCCGACAATGCTGTGGCTCTGTTTAGCCAATTAAAGCTAACCTCGTTCAGAACAAACTCCAAATACGCTTTTAATCGTCACATATTTGCAGCTTTTGAGTTTCACAGTGTCATTATATAAAACGCTCTATTGAAAACAATAATACCGGTGCATTGGTAACACAGGAGCGACTATAACAATCCTGCTTCTGTGGCTGTTCAGTGAGCTCAGAGCGCCTGTTATTGAAATAATCGATCACAGCTGCATCGGGATATCAATTCCTTAAATGAATAAACGCAAAAGCTAAATAAATAAATACTATGGTCCTGGGATGTAAAGCATTTATGTGTATATTTTTAACGTTTCATTACAGGCAATTCTATGAAACATATGCACAACACAATTTTACATCCTTAATTACACATAGATTCTTACTTCAACATATGAGCCATATGAAACATGTGCTTTAAATTAAAACGTAAGCCTATGTTTGATCGTATTCACGCCCTCCCAGTGTTTCTTGTGTTGGGGAGCAGAGCAGTGAGCAATACGATGGGGCGGCTTCCGCCACAGGCCCCTGGGCTGCTGTGCGGCTTTATTCCCAAAATCACCATTCCGGAGAGCAATCTGATCTGATCAGCACACAGGCATTTACAAGGAGGTACGCCGGCAGGACTGATGTTGGTGAGTGCAACGCCAGATTTTATCAATGCATGGATGGGAACAAATGTTATAGTGATGTATATAGGTCATCCGGCGTGCGATAACAGGGCTGAGGACAATGCTGACAAGCCTGTGGTACAACAACATCAGCCCATAAGCGGATGTCAGCATGCAGTCTCGATGCTTCAAATCAAGGTCGATGGGAATTGCAGCAGCAACAGCAGCAGGATAATATGATGCTTCCAGATGGTGAGCAGCAGAGAGTGTGTGTGTGTGTGTGTGTGTGTGTGTGGAGGAGGGAGCAGCTCCATTAATGCGTGCTATATGCGCTGCGAAACCATATCCGATTATCGTATCGGGATATTTTAGGCAGATGGAGGCGTGGCGTCCACTTTGTGGGAAATCGAGCAACCACAACAACCAATTCCTGCAGCTGCGGCAGTTCGTCGTAAGTGGTTTGGCAAAATACCACCACAACACGTGCAGCGGCAGGGCAAATGTGGAGTCTAATACACCGAGCCGCAGTTTAAAGACTATAATGAGCCTCATTGTTTTTAATTGGCAGTTCAGCACCATGGAGAGGTCAGGATTAGATCCGGTTTGTTATAGGTTTTGCTTTCGTATCATGTCTCTGTGCTGCATTATCATCCGGGATTTACTGTGTTTAGTGTGGTAAATCATATCTGAAAAGCTTGAGACAGCACAGTCGAACCTGTTTTTTCCTGTGTCTTCGGTGACAATAAGCCTGTATGCTTCATGTTTCAGAGGAGAATTGATGATGACATGTTCAGACTGGGCGTGTAGCAGCCACCTGTCAGTGAGGTTCCAATACATTCAGTGCTAATCAAGTGATACAGCTCTTATTACCCGGCTTTGAGAACACCGTTATCACGAATTTAGGGGTGCTTTTATTTTTCTTAATGTTTAACATCATAAGAGAGGATGAAAATGGGTTTGATGGAGCCCAAATTAAAAGGTCCTCCTTTAGAATATAAAAATATTGTCCCAAATTTGCAAGAATACATATAAACATAGGATTTTTTTGTCATTTGAACTGATGAATTATCCTTATTACAAATATTATTATGTTATATGTTGTATGTGTTTAGTATTGTATGCCTAACACATGCCATTGTAATTAATCTGCCAATTATCTTCTTTGATCAATAAATGAATAGTTCATGGTGCGTAGTTAAATATGCACATCAAGTTGACTTAAATAGATTTTTTTTTTTTTTATCCAAACTCAATCAACCCAAATCAAAAGTCAAAGATATTCAAAAGACAAGAAAAACTGGCAAATATTTTACTTGAGATCCTGAAACCAGTGAGCGGCATGAGAAATAAATGATTATCAGAATGATGCAGATCTCGATTTCTACATTGCTTTACCAATTAATTGACTAATAGTTTCAGTTCCATAGTACTGTGTGACTGATTAAATAATCTCAGAAAAGAGATGTTTCATCAGCTGTGTTTGCATTGAACTATGGTGTCATCTGTTCATTTGCCTTTAGTCCAAGGCAAACCATTCATTCAAAGATACTATTCCTAGATGTCAAAAGGATGACGATTATTCCAGCCAAACAGCATTCTCAGAGGACACTGTAAGTCAACCATAAATAATAAATCATAATCTGGCAATCGACACACCACATTATGTGAATTTTTCAGGACACTTTGTAAGTACTTTAAAGTACTAACCCTAACATTGATTTAATATTTAAAATATTAAACATCATGTTGGCCTGACTCACTTAAAGCAGGTTTCCTGTTCTGCTGGGACATCAAGACAAAATTAGAGCAGACAACAAAGTAAGATGACAGATAACAAACAACATCAGCAGTCAGGACCGAAATGGTGTGTGTGGGAGTCGATGGTAGAAATAATGGATGAATATAAATTAGTATGACTTTAATAAGTGGCTGCTGTTTGTCCTTGAAACAAGGTTTGTTCTGTGTTTGTTTGAAAGTGTGAAACAAAGACATTCATTACATGTAATGTGGGATGTTTTTGTGAAAGTGAAAAATAATTACACTGTAAGTCATTTAAATTGGTATAGTGTGAAGTGTTGAGAGCTTTCTCGCTAGTGTGCTGTAGTGTAAACAAGCAAAGAGGATGTGGCTTAAAATGAAATCTAATGGCTACATAATTTGTGTATTACAGAAGAGAAAGCCTGTGGAAACCCTCTGATAGTTAATTTTAGTTCCAATGAATGAATCTATGGATTTTATTACAAACTTTATGATTGTTCATGATTTTTTTTGTTAGTGTGCGGGCAGTAGGCAGTAGGAGAATATCGAGAGGTGAGTGAAGATGTGCTATTGAAAATGTCATGAAAAATTTACAGATAGCATAATGCAAAATAAAATGTTGGTTATCTATTGCCCGGCAGGGTTGAGGGTACTGGGCCTGTAGCCAGTTTATGGCTTCCGCGGTAAGAGGCCAGGAGCCATTTCCAAAATATTGGCCTCAGGCCTCCAACGGTGCCCGTCCAGGACTCACGAAAACAGAGCCAAGAGGAGCGGGCGGTTTGGTGAGAGAGGCGCCTGAGCAACCACCTGGCACCTTGAAGGATGACACAACAATGACCAGCTGACTCCTGCTTCTGCAAATCACATTACATGAGTTGTGACCCTAGGTCCTGAGGGACATGGAGGACACCTGCCTGAGTACGACAACGCAATTCTGATGTCGAGCAGGACTAATGGCGAGGTTCCTGCATCTGAACAGAGAGGGCATAGTGGACATGAGGCTACAAGCAGTACTGTCCTGAGGATGGCGGCATATAAAGTATGCAGAGGTGATGATATTAACGAGAACAGCAGTGCTGTCGACTGCCTCTTCCCAGGCTCGCCATAGCACAGAAACATGTGCGGACCAACTGACACTAAGCCTCATATGATCGGCCATCGCTTTTAGGTCACATTTTTTCAGCGAGCAACCGCTGGGGGATGAAGCAGAGAGGGGAGGTGAAAAGGGGCCAGGAGAACAGGTTCTTCTTCAGTGATGGAGATGATAGAAGAGGTGCTGATGGGGCCAAATTCATAGAGGTGATTTAGAGGAGACAGAGAACAGCTGCTCAAAGACCGCATTGTGCCTTATCAGGGCAATGATAATGAAAGAATTACAAAGCGAGGCGATGAAAGGAGAGAGAACATGACACTCAATTTACAAGAAACCACATTACACTATCCGCTGAGCCAGTAAGAAGTGTGAGTCATCTCAAGGGTTCAAAGGAGAAGGAGAGGTGGCAAAGGATGAGGGAGGAGGAACAGGAGAGGACAACAGTGTTGTTTCTGGGATCAAAGGATGCACGACTAACAGCACCGAAAAAGAAGCACCCAAAGACTTCGTCAAAGGACTGCAAAGAAGGTTAAAGCGGACCAAAGCTAGATCTGGCCCCAAGCAGCATCCTCCTCCTCCACCTCATTATTCCCATGCCCAGCCACCTGCCGACCCAGAAGGCTCAGCCTGTAGAGACTCTCTGTTCCCAGACCCAGTCCCTCCTCTGCTAACAGCCAGGAGAGAACTAACCCAGGGTTATCGTCATCGCTGGCTCCCCATCACACACCAGAACAACAGAGAGGGAGCCTCTTGAGGAGAGGGGCAGAGATAGCCAGAGAAACCCCAGCAGGTAAATCATAAATGGGGCAGATCTTTGTCGATCTCATCCCCTGTGGCTTGTGTTTGTCAATGTTTGTGCCTTAGTTCACCATCACTGCGCCCTCCACAGTGTACTAAGTAAGATTTTAATTGCATGCTTGCCATTAAATAGTCCTTGTCCCCACTTTTTCCTGTGGGATTATCATCTACACAGGACAACGGAAACATTTAAAACTAGACTTGCCCAAGTTAAAGCAGATGTTTGTGCACAGCAGGGTGAGAAGCCAAGCACAGCCGCGGATGCCTGAGGACGCATACAGAGCAGCCGAGGAGGCCTCAGTGTTCGGAGCTCGCCCTGCAGAGGAGACCAGACACCCTAAGGTGAAGGATGGTTAAACAACAGCAGTTTCGCAGCCACAATATGTGATTTGTCAAAGATGTAACGGCACTTTCAATTTATTACCATGTAAATGAATCTGTCTTTTTCTGCATAATTTCATTTCATTTTCATAATTGCTTTTGTAACCACATACATGGGCCACAATTCCTTACAAATATTTGTTAATATTTTTGTTACCATTAAAAATGTTTGCACATGAAGTCTAACTAATGACATTTAACTTATTTTAAAGAAAACAGGAGGCTACTTCTTTCCCCAGCTTTGAGGACAGTAAATATCTCAGGAATATTCTTACATTTTTGTTGTGTTTTATTCATCCTGCAAGTCTTACAACAAGGGCCTCTTTATTTTGCTGCTGCACAGTCCCAGGTCCCCGGTGAACCAGAGGATCTTATTACGGATTATCTTTGCTACAAATCACCTTGGCTGCACTCAGGTGTTGTCTGATAAGAATCCATCCAAGTCTGTTCGCATGTCCCAGGCCCATGAAGCTGTCAGTCGATTAAGGTAACCTGCCCTTAAGGGAGACAACACAATATCCATTGATTTGCTTATAAATATTAACTTGCCATAAAGGTCACCTCATACTCTTTTCTGTCGCCTGTTTCAGAAATGTAGGAACACATTTGAACAAATTTGGGCAACAGATCTGTTTTTGGGCTCAGGAGAAATTGATCAGATCTTGTGGTGCTCTGATCTGGATCCTGTTAAGCCTTTTTAATGCCTTTAAGCTTAGCTATCAAAGTAACAGAGATGCGGACTTGATCTCAAATCCTAAGGGTGTGTTTTCAGGTCTAAGAAATCAAAATTGGTGCATTTGTAAGATACTTGTTCAGCACTGGTGGAGGTTTACATTCCCAAAGTACCTTTTACCGTGAGTTTAGTTAATGAATGGGTTTTAAGTGCGTAGCTGTATCTGTATTGCCAGGTGAACTAATGGCGGGGTTAGTTGTGGAGTGATCATTTTTACCACACGGTGGAGCTGTTGCACTTTTTGCTCACCTCCTATGTCAGTGTGTCTTGATAGCCTATAGCCAGACCTGTCCCTTGTTAGCTCTGTGTGCAGCATTGGAGAATGTGTGTGTTTTGACAAGGAGCTGAAAGCTGCTGCGTGAGATTAAATAGATATGTATGAGTAAAATAATATGTTGTTTCTTTAAAAGAGCCAGATGAAGACTTCAAATGATGACAGAGGTGGACCCAGTTCATCTCACAAAGCTGTCAAAGTGCTGAAATGCTGACACAGGTTAGTAACCTTAGATCTGTGTGTTGAATCTATTTTCAGACATAACGAGCGCTGATTGTGACTCTTTTTGCTCCACACAGGAAACAATGATGGACAGTGCTCTCATGCACTATCTCCATATCACGACATTGGCAGCATTGTGGTTCTTGATGGCTCGGAGGCGCATGTCTCAGGCTTTCCATCAGAGGATTTTCAGAATCTCCAGATTCTGCCAGCGAGGGAATTCTCAGTACAGGATGATCTGCTATGTCTTTGAGTCAGAGGATGTGAGTGTTTTGCAGCTTAACTGTGTTAATGCTTTTAGTTTTGGGTTTATGCTCAAGTTTAGTTTTTAGATATTTATTCTGTGGCCGCTTAAACCACTGTGGATCTTTCTCACCCTGCTGTTGTAAACTGGGATAGCCTTCTACTGAGTAGAAGTTTTCCCCAAACGCTTCCCCTTCCCCAGGTAGCGCAGCTCATCGCACAGTCCATTGGTCAGGCCTTCAGCGTGGCCTACAGAGTAATTCTGCATCAACCTCGACCGACTTGGAGCTTAAAACAATACAGTGACATCATCAACTCCCAGGAAACAGCCCAATGATGACCCCATCCATTTCTCAAACTCAGACAACTGTAAAGAGGTGCTACATTTTTTATTTGACTGCAGGTGAAATGTGACTATGACCATGGATTTCTCAACATAATGTATTTTTACCAGAATCTCACAGGTGTCATAAATATCAGCAAACATGCTCAAAGGATTAGGATTTTCGCTTTCCAGCTGTACGCAGGAGAAGCAGAAAGGAGAAAGCCCCTGTGTGTGGTGATCAGGAGTCCGCCACCCATTCTGCCCACCGCCATCCTGGCCAGTATGATGAATACAGTGGCCCTGCAGCTCGCCTCTGGAAAACCCAGCGCCAGGGACCAGATTAAGGCTCATTAATGACACCAGCCTGGTGGGGCTGCTGCCAGCCACCTGTCAGGCATCATCAAGGTATGGAGCGTCGAGCTCTAGTCTTTGCATATATTTGTGTTAAGGGTTTTAACACACTAGAGCCTCTGATGTACTCAGCATCTTTATTTCAGTTATTCCATTCACACAATCAACAATAAAACATCACATAAGTTCTTAACAAACATTAAGGGCTCCTAAACAGTTTGGACTACCCCAGCCAGCCTGGTGCCCTTCAGCCCAAGCCCATTGTTCAGTGGGTGAAAAATGTTAGCAAATGTTGCTCAAACCGGTGTAAGTAGTACATTTTTGACACAAACAGAGCCCGCACAGAGGAATATGTTGCATCAGGTTTGCCACACAGGCAGTACTAGTGGTAGGGATAAATCCATTGTTACTTTTGGTCTTTTCATTTGATTTGTTACTAGTAAAAATATCAATTATCCTTAAAGTTATTGTTTACAATGTGTTTTGGGACATGTTCCAGGGTCTGAAGAATCAGGTGAAAGTAAAGCTGAGTATTGTGATGCCTCCCAGCTACCACCGCCTCATCAAGAGACCTGATCTCAAGTTCCAGCTCGGCTTCAGTGTTCAGAATGGCACAGAGTAAGCCCTTGTTAGTGAGTAGCGGACACCAAACTTTAGGTTGATGTCTCTAAAATGAATGGTTGGCAACTTCTGGAAGAGCACCGCTGTTTTTAAAGAGCGGTGGACAAAGTATACACGGTGTGCAGTTACACATAAGTATCTTTTTTCACACCCCAGATCTGCAGTCTGATGCGAGGTGGCATTGTGACAGGCGGGCACTGTTGGACACAGAATCATTGGAAATAAATGGTCAGAGTGTTGTTGCCATGGCACACACGAGAAGATTGTTCAACCTGTCTGTCTCATAGAGTAAGAACTCTTCATGCCAATAAGATAGCAATTTTCAGTGATTACTGCAACACACAGATCACTGAGCCATAATAGTCCTTTTAAAGATATACACAAATTCGAGATTTGAGTTTGTTTGTGCGATTTTCCGCACCAAATCCAGGTTGTTGCATACATACGCAGTAAACCATAAAAGTCCTTTTTATCCATCTTTATAAAAAGCTGTAGTAAGTAAGATTGATTATTTGTCAAGACTCCGTCGGGCTAGAATTGCTAAATTTGTTATTCAATTTATAACAAACTGTCAACTTTGGGAATCTAATTTATTTCCTTCAGCTCAACCATTGATTAAAGTAATAAAAAGACACTTATTTGTTTTTTGGTTTTTTTCAGTCTTGAGTTAGATGACCAGAACAATACTATTCCACAGCCGTTTGCAAAATGAAGCTTCTGAGGCAGTCATTGGCCATCTGTTTAGTTTAGCTAGCTAGCATATGACTAGAAACAGGGAAACCACACAGATTCTCTCATAGTAGACTTCTCATTACCTGTCAACAGAGGGCTTGCAATTTTCTCCTTCCATGTCTGTATATAACTGTTAAGCTAATCGTCCGCTTGCTGTCATTCATTTACCACACAGGCTTGGGGGTCTCGATCTTCTCCTGTAACTGTCAGCAACAAAGTTGAGAAATAAGTGTATTTCCCAAAATGTACTATTCTTTAAGTTTATAAATTCAAGCAGAAGAAACAGATCAGTTTCAGTAGCTCTACAGTTTACCATAAATTACATTTTAAATTGCTTAATCACAGCCAGGCAATTTTTTTCTCTATCACCCATTCTTGATCTGCTCCACCACCACCCTTTCAGCAGCTGTTAACATACTCGTGAATTTGTTTCTGTGTGATTTGATTTCCTCCCCGCAGTATGTGCCCATTAACCTATAAAGGCCCATTATTTGTCAGTAATGGATCCAAGGTCTCTTCGACTCTGCGGCGCAGAAGGGAGTAAATTAGCCTGGATTCGCGATGTGATTACGACTGTACTTCTATAAACGCTCTGTTGACAGCCGCACTGTCTCTCGCCCTTCCTCTGCCTCTGCCAGATCAATATGAAGACTATGCCCGCTGTGATGTTCAGACGTTGACAGGACAGGAGACGCTTATCTACATATAGAGACCCTAAGGATCAGTCACTGTAGTTCTGTATGTCTGGCTGTGTGGAGACAGATGACGGACAGGTGGGCTCTAGTGACGAGAGAATTTATTTTTCTATCATTTTATTTTTTTGGCCTCTTGTTAACAAGTTAGAAGAATATCCAGTTCTCATTTTCGTTTTATTCAAATTACATTGTCATAATGGCCTTTACAATGTGAACGCCTGTCTGCTGGTAGTAATTGTGTGAGTTTTAAAAAGAAGAGAGAAGTAGCTTTAAGGTCATGATTATTTTCATGAAGATAAATTAGTACATTTATTTTTTATTTAGTCATTTTATAATGTGTATGGAGTTTGTAAATGTACTTCTACTGTAAACATTTTGGATTACTCATGACTTGATTGAAAGCTACATTACTCCTCACAGTATATGGATGTTATTAAGGAAGAATTACTGACCAGGGATTAATTTCAATCTGACACGATAACTATTACAGTAAGTATTAAAAGAAGATAATAATGCTGTACAAAGGCACTAAACTATGTGTATTATGGTGACGCTTGAAGGCCAAAGACACACCTACTTTTCAAAAGACATACAGTATGGGTGATCATTACCTTTACCAGTGTACAAGAATGTATCAAATATACATTACTGAATGAATGTAATGTTGAAACACACTAAAATACAATTCACCGTTGAACACTTTGTTTGTTTTCATTTTATTAAGGTAATTTACAACAGACAAGACGATAAAATACATTTCTGCTTTGAATTAGAGATTGACTGTGTTGACCTCACAGGCTGTTTTGTTAGTGCTTTCACATTTATGTGAGCCCAGAGGTCGTGTGGAAAGAAGGAAACTGAAACCAAGGAAATCCTGCAGAGGCTACATCAAACATCAAAGTAATCAAATGAACGAACTGACAGAGCAGTGAAATGCATACTAATGAGTGTATATACATATTAGTATGGATCCCATGCGACTATATTGTATTTACAGCTACTGCTACAGCTCAACTTTTACAACCATTACAGTTGAATCACTTAAATAACACTTTACAGGCTCACATATATAATTAAAACAAGACTCCATCTGTAACACATTCAGCAAAATAACTTCAAGTATTGGCTGAAAAGCTCCCCGAGGGAAACCTGATACCTACATATGTTCCTGAAACACATGAGAGAAAATGAGCATAGTCAGTGAGCAGAATATTTATTTTAAATGGTTTATGGACATAAAATATTAGCTATAATGGCAGTGATTCATTTTATTTTAACTCAGCAATTGTAATTAATGCTGTATTGGTCACATTTCCACTACTAGATGATCATTATGTGTTAACAGGAAAAAGCTATCCTCCTAATTCCGGCTAACTTACTGTGTTGACTTGATGCATAATGGTGAAACTATCATCCCGCTAAGGAAAACTGAATTGTAGCCCTCCCAGAAGCAACATCTTCATCTTCATACCGTCGACACCAACGCTGAAAGCCTCTCTTTTCATCTTCTCTGAATCATGTAGTTAAACATCACGCACCAGAATCCCAATGATGGTGCACAGAACACCTGCAAATCATCTCAGTTAGTAGAAATCACCACTTCCAGTAGGCCTTTATGCAAGTGCAAAACATCTTGAAATCACCGTGCAGCCTATTTATCTTCACTTGTAGCCAGAGCCAGCCAGAACGAATGATCTTGTATTCTGTTTCAAAGGAGTCAGTTCCCATGGAGAAACACACACACCGCGGCACACATTCATGATGGTGGAGAATGACGCCATGGAGAAGAAGATACATATGTGGACAGCATCATGTACTCAGCGTGACAGAATGACCGCATGGAGAACAGGATGTTGGCAAGCATCCAGCAGCAAAATGTCCGAAAAAGTGTGCATTTTAATTTCTGCTATTTGTTTAAAAGAATTACTGTTGAAATCAACACTATATCATTACAGTTTCAAATGATGAGTTATGTGTAGCTACCAGAGAGTTGGGTAGAGGCTTATCGCCCAGAGTATCTGGTACTGATAGATGAGTCCACATGGGCTGCTGAGGGTGAACTTCTTCGCAACATACAGGATGGATTGGGTAAACCTTTCTCCAGAGCTCTCATACTCTTCTTCTCAATAGTCATGCCAGCTGAATATCTCATTGTAGCCAATGTCCCATTGAACTGCACAACAGGATCTCCTGAGAGAGAAAGAAAACAAACCGCGCATTGTGGACACACCTAAAATTCATATACAGGATGGTGATTAAATGACTTGTCTGGATATGTTGTTTCACAAAATGGAGTTTACTTTATGACAACCATTGCAGGAAGGCCGGTGGCTTAAACCATTAGTATTCATCTTGATCAAACATGTGCCAAAGATATGAATGTACTATAGATGATTCACACACAACAGCAACAGCAGTGACTACCCTTCAGTGCGTAACGTTGACGCCGCATAGTCCGGGCAACATGCACGATCCGCTAACCACTCGCGCTGCTTTGGGAAAGCACCGCGGCATTAGTGGTCATTCTGCCTCAGCCCAGTCGCTGGTAAAGTTGAGCGCCGCGGAGAAAAAAAGTTACAAACGCTATCACAATGCCAAGAAACAGAACATCTGTGATTTATTCAGCAATTCATCATAAGATTACAAAACTCACCCACAATCACTGCACCTATGAACAGAAGCTTTGGATAAATATTTCCAAAATATCCAGAACAGTTTCTGATTGAAGAAGAGAAATAAGAGAATAAAGTTATTCTGACTGCTTAGGAAAAAAAGGAGAGCAATTAAATTAAAATGATAAAAATACAATATTTTATTTTTATTTACACTTTCAAAACCATCCTAATAAGCAATAAAGGACAACAATTCTGGAGGTTTTGTGATATGTTCGCAGTGAGTAATAGTTTATCTGATAGTCTATCTTGGGTTGCACTCACCCTACTTCCTCGAATCCCTGGCAGAATGAGAAGAAGACTGCCCGCTAGCACAAGGAATACCAGAATAATGGGTGATAAGCTGCCACTGAAGATGAAGGAGGTCCTTTGTAGAGGGTAGAATGGGTAAATGTCATCAGAAAGTCATCTTAGCTCCTGATGTTTTGTCGAGTTGAGACCAGACAGTGCAACAGAGAAGACAGTGTTAGTGGCGGGTTCTCAGTTTCCCTCCAGATGCAGAGATAGCAGTTTGTTTCTTACAGTAGATAAGGGATGGGGTTATTACTACTGTGTGTACATTTTCACATTCAAACATGTCTGACATGTGTAAAAGCATTTAACATTCCTTCACACTTGGTATCTTTACTGAGAAATGACCCATAAGGATAATAATAAAGGCATGCACCTACAGCTCCATTTGAGCAGTGTAATGTAAATAGGTGCTCTTAACTTGGCTGCAGCTGATTTAAATGCATTCATTTGAACCTAAATAAATAGAAAAGTTTTAAAAAATCTAATAAAACCAATCAACAAAACAGAGAAAAGTAAAACCTCAAAAAAGGGAGGTTTTACCTGAAAATTGGAAAGATGAGGACTGACTAAGAAGAGAGCCGTGAAGGAATGTTGAGGGAACATACACTTTTTTATACCATCCGTCCCTTTAGTCACTGAGGAGGAGGATGCATCACTGGAATGCTGTAGCAGGTGTGATCCAGAGATACACTCATTCTTATTTAAACAGGTCACAGTGGTAGTTTGTGATAAGCTGTGCAACACATGTTGGCTTTTAGTATTGCACCATTCCTTATCTGCACTTAGGTCCCCAAAGTTCTCAGACCATAGTTCAACTCTCTACAGGAGTGGGTAAGACCAACTATTTCATCTTCTCTTATTAGATATCAAGACAGGGGGTACAACATTGTCTTGAACGTCTAGAGTTATTTCAGACAAAGAGCAGTGATATTTTGTAAAGTTTTACTGTTCATTTAAGCAGACAAAGGGCGTCAGGTGTTGAGTTAGACTTCCTGGTTTTTTCTCTACTGCAGTCACTCAAACCAACTTTATTTAAACTTTGCATTACATGGAAATTGACCAAATATAAAAGTAGAGTTGGTTACCCTCAATTCGGTCTCTAGTTCAGAAGTCTTCACCCTCTTGGCTGAGGACTGAGCTGAGGAGCATCTCGCATCAATGGATTGCAACGCCCTGGAGTATTCAGCAGTGGTTGGGCTCTTAAAGCTCATTCAGTGAACGAGACGCAGTTTAACTTCATATTACCCAACTGCTAACGTAGAAAAATGGCGGTAAGAAGAAACACCGTTTAAATGTGTTGAACAGATTCACGCTGTGAAATAACCTGGGAGGTTCCTCGCTTTGACGGTTGGTACAACAGTCTGGGATATCCCAGACGCGGAGCTGTCGAAAGTCATAGTCTTCGTGAAGCGTGCAGCAGCAGCAGCAGCAGCAGTACAGCCTGCCAACTACGCTGTGTTCTCTGTTCGCGTTCTCACCAGGCTTCAGCCTGCGCATTACTGACGGGTCTACCAACTGTCCAGGAGCCGCTGCTGCCAAACCCCGTAGATCTTACAACTTGCTGGACCAGGCCTCCGGTTTGCTCCTCCACACGGCAACCAGACCGTGCTCGCCTTTCTTTGGTAAATATATTGTGTTTTGTTGCATTAAAAGAATTATAAACGACAGTTTGCGTGTACTGTGTACAAGCTAAAGACCCTGTTCAGGAGTTGTAAGACCACCAACATGGTTCATATCTTCCGAAGTGCAGGTTCAACACAGGTGTAAGTAATTAAATGATGAAACGTATAATGATTATCTCACTGGTGTTAAGCTAATTGTTGGAATCAAGTGGTAAAACCACAGTGCAGAATTACAAAATTCGCAGTGACAAAATCAAATATCACTGATAAATGATGATACTGATTTAGTATAGCCTTGCTTTCTGGAAGCAGGTTTATTCATACCAATATGCCAAGATATCAACTCTTTTGCTTTCATGGTATATCTGTGATTCAGTACCTAATTGTCCTTGTTTCATCATAACCATATTGGACAATATATTGTTTTGATAATATCGCTATAATGACCTTTGAAAATTCAACTTTTCTTTAACTTTTTTGTGGCTATCATGTTGCTTTTTGAAATTTTGACTCAAGAGCCCCCTGGGTGTCCAATTGAGTTCATGAACATCCCAGTCCCAAAGGTGAATCATCTTTAACTGATCACCGAGGAGTCCTGCCCTTCCAGAGAGGACCAGGACAAAGAGTCTGGACAGAGTCCCAGTAACCCACGCACACAGGTGCTGATTATTGAGTCTTATCAATATGAAATGACATGTTTGTTAAGTGCAGCCTCCAGAAACAATCAGGAAGAGTGAGCACTAAGTTAAGAACTGTAACAGTTCAGACAGCTCTGGAGGGCACTTTACAATATATTATCTGGACATTTCCCTTCCTGAAGTACACGCACTTTAGATAAACAATACAACACATGCAGGTCAACTTGTGACTGCATGATAGATGGTGCCCACCTATGGCCTCCTCCACGCCCTGGGCGGACTCTCTGAGAAGCTTCTCAGGGTGGGCTCTTGACCTCAAGCTCGGAGGAATATGCCAAAGAGGAGGAGGACGCATCTCAAGGGCGCTACGACCCTCTACGGGAGAACGTGGACCCCACGGCCTTTATGGTGAGAAGCGTCACATTTAAACTGGAGCTGATTGTTGCAGAAAAACTCACTAAACTGACTCCCACTGTATGTTATTGATTATAGGAACAGTTCACCTAAAAAACACCATTAAACATCATCTATACCTGAGTGTAGTACATCCAACCAACAGTTATGTGTGAGTTTGAAGGAATATTATCAAGCTCAACCCAAAGTTCTAGTGTTTGCGACATTTCACTACTTGGCCTTTAAAACTCAACAACAGCAATCACCTTTCCAAGTGGGATGACACAGCCACAATAATCCACAGCTTTTCAGCTTTACAAACTTGCTGTGACGGTACAACAGAAAATCTCAGCAAATCACAATTGAAATGTATCTTCACTCAAGGTCAGCTTCATTGTTTATTGTTTGTTTAGGTGAACTGTACCTTTAAGCGATCTGTTACTGCATTGCCTTTCCCATGTGGCACACTCACCCAATCGACACTGCAGCCGCCGAAAAACAAACAGCAAGAATTACACCACCCAAGAGTAAATCCCTCTCTATAGCAAGCAAAGAAGATGTAATAGGTGTCATGAAACCAGTGTTTTGTTGTTGAAGAAGAAGCAAGTGTGTAGTTATTATCTGGGTGGAGCGAGGATCTCTCCCTGTTGTCACCGCTCTGTTGCTGTCCTTGAAAACAAACAGCCAAATTATCATTCCACAGTGGTCAGGAGAGCCTCATCAATGAATGCAGTGGGAGTATAACATTACATCACACAGCAGTAACATCTGTGAATTCTGGGACAGTTCTTGATTTAAAAACCTATATATAAACAGCCTCTTCGTTTATTGTGTCGTGGCTATGGTGATGTTAATTCATGATGGAAGAGAAGAATTCCCGCACTCAGCCATCTTTCCTCAGAGTTGAAATGTCGCAATAAACAGAATATGTCCAGCAGCAGAGTGGGATATCTGGTTTCACACCACAATTATGTAGCTCCAAACTGTGTGAGGAACACCCAGGGTGGTCAGACTAAAGCTGTTCAAAACCAGGAAGACCGTTGTACACATTCCAGTAGAGGAAAAGTCTCCATGTAATCCTCCTGCACAGGTGCTGATTTACTTGCACCTGAAAAGAGCTAGCCACCAACGCCAGGTGGTCGTGGATTTTAAGGATGAAATTGATGGTTTTAGCTCTGTGGCGACGCATCATCCCTGACTTGTCTGATCAGCAGAGTTCCTCCCTGCAAGAACCGCCCTGAACAACATTACTCACACTTTTCAGCTTCTACTGAAAATAATAGCTAATAAACCATGAAATCAGGTAAAAAAATTCGATATCAAAGACATCAAACATGAAAAAAATCTAGAAAAAATCTGATTGCAGGATATAATATCATCAAAGCTCATACTGTCATGTTCTGTTTATCTTTATGAATAATCTGTTGTAGTTTGATTCAGAAAAGCTGCAGTAACATTTATACTAAGTTTTCCAACAGAGTATTGCTCTCACGAATGGCTGCCTGGATTGGGAAGACAAAGCTTCCTCCTTACCCAGGTAAGAATCAGCCAGAGTGCGCAGCGTGACAAGTGAAGGAATGGTACGCACCAGTGACCACAAGTCAGGTGAGGTGACGGTCGTTGGTTCGTGGTTTGATGAATATGTGCTCTGTCAGCAAAGTAATACCTGAGTCTCCTTCTTGCTGGAATAAGCACCCCGCAGCCGAAGAGAAAGTTAAAACAGACAATAGTCATTGACCCCATCACTAATCACTTTCATTTTTGTATCTGTTCTGCTCTGTTACTTCACTTTAATGTTATTTTGATGATGATATACTGAGGAGGTTTATGCATGAGGATTCTCAGCTTTGTGGAAGCTCTTACCAAGTTACTGGCACACAGGTTACTTAGGAAGTCGGTCGATCCAGGATCTCCCTGAGCTCAAGCTGCCGTGCGATTTGGTATCACTATGGCCCCACCTGGTTTACATGAGGTAGTGGTTCTTTTTTTCCATAGCAAATTGTGAGGAAAATCAAAGCTTGTTATTGTTAATGTGCTGCAGTGAACAGTGTCAAACACTCTTTGAGAGATACACTCTACAGCATTAACTGTCCTTTTTCCTACAGAAACCGAACCTGTCATTTTCGGAAAATTACCAACATAGATGGCAGCTCATCACCGGCAATGCGTCTCTAACAGCTGGAAACGGGGCCGTGGTATATAACAATCAGTCAATTGACAGGCGTGCTCATCTAAATACTCGCGTTTATCACCACAAACCTGTTCTCTGCCGTCCTCTTGTGTGATGTTTTCTTTAAATGAGAGCAGAATTATTTATTTATGGAGACAATGGAAAAGTACAGAAGAGAACAGGAGGGATTTCTGGCAGGATCTGACCCAGGATCTTTGTAACCTGAGAAGCACAGACATAAACCTGTGTTTGTGTCTGAGTACAAATGGGGACATTTAAAGGACATTTTAAAGATTTGAAGGATAGAACAGGCAAATATTTGCTGTGATGGATGATGATTGTTTCTGTACAAAGTATCTCCAGCCGCTTTTTACTCTGAATGGCCTCCTAACACCGCCTGTTAGGGGAAAGGTGATTTTTGTATATTATATATTAATTCCCATGGGCCCTTTTGCTCCAGACTCAATGTAGACAAGCCAGGATATAGACGACTTCCTCATGGGCACATGGCTTCCCAGATTGCAGAGAGAGAAGACATTGTTGTGGAGGACCTGAGAGGTTTTCACACGTGTTATTCACTTTCTAGACATTTATACAAGTTATGAATTAATATTCACTGCCTGATCTGATTTATGCCTGTATAGACTAAGTATGTACGACCCCCTGGTTCACTCCGACTGATCTGGCTGCTATAACCCATCCAGAGAGGAAGAGACTTTGTCCGCGGTTACACTGAGGTCGTAGAAAGTTTCCTGATCTGCCTCCTGTAAAACATTTGAGGACATAAACCGAGCTCAACAACATCAACCCACAGGTAAAGACTGCAGTTCCTCAAACTGAAAAAATATCTTAAACAAAGAGCGATCAAACATGAACTGTATAAAAAGCTTTAATAGTAACTTCTGAATTAACCAGGTTATACAGTTGTCTAATGACAAGCTGCAGAATCCCATAATAGGAGACATTCAAAACTGGAACCTTCCCCGGAGGACTGCTGGAGTCTCCTCGATGGTCCGTCCAGTTTTCTGCTAATCTTGACCAGTTTGAACGCATCAGAAATGGGGACCGCTTCTGGTTCAGAACAAACAGAATGGGTAAGCTCTAAAGCACTTTGAACATACAGTAGATAGCTGTAATACAGTTCTTATTTCCCACAGTACCTGTGATTGATCTCACTTACTGTTTGTAGTTCCATCCTTTTACATCATGTGGGTCAGCTGTCTTACTTCTGGGTGTTTTCCAGTTTGCTCACAGATGATAGATCCAGACAATCCAAGAACATGACGCTTCATGACATCCCCGTTGCTGTCACCACTGCAGAGGCCAATGATATACAAACTAATGTGTTCTTTTCTGGAGGATGGTACAGTACACAACGTGTCAAGTACAAATAAATGAATATTATTAATGAATTACTAAAAAGCAATCTCTCTTGTTGCCTTAGGTGACCTTTTGTCCCAGCCTGGCCAGTTGAATGCATCAGTGCTTCATCCTGCAATTAATGCGCCTAAACTTAATTACTTTGATGGGTATAAAGCTACTGATATTTATTGTTCTGTTTCTCTTCCTGTTGGTCATATCATACCTATAAATCCATCTCTTTTGGTAATTGAAATAATACTGATATCACCATCAGCAGTTTGATCAGTTTTGATTGTTTTATTTTCACAGTGAGTTTCTAGTGGCTCTGTATGGTATGATCTTCGCAAGTATACAGGAAGTTCCAGAGGAAGAAAAGCTGATAAAACAGAGGAGCCAGCTGTGGGAATCACTGGTATGAATCAGTCAATCAACACTTTTATTTGCAGGTCCATGTTAATAAAACCATAATATCTATCAGTCATATTTTACAACTGACCCAGTGTCAGATATTATTATCTATTATTAACATCAGCTGACTACGAGCAGTTATGATTTACTAATATGTAGCCCTTTCCAAAGCAACTAAGATGTACAACATGAGAGTAAACTGTTTATATGAATCTGGGTGGTAACATTGGGCATGTAGATACTCAAGTTAAGTGTCTGGCATTGGCTACAAACTCAAATGATAGTTGACATTAGGCCTATTATAAACACTAGACAAGCTGAACTCAAGTCATAACTAGTTATTCACAAGTGACAAACTATAATGCCTTTGCTATCATCTCTATTGCTGGTATTTACTGTTGCACACCTGTCCTCCATCTCTTCTCATTCTGTTTTGCCTCCAGCCCATGAGTGGCAGGCCATAAAACCCTAAATCCTGTCAGTGTGGAGGTCGATGAGAAGAGCCGGCTGCAGGTCTATTTATAGATCTGCAGCTGCTCCGCTGCTCCTCAACGGGCAACCAGACTACTTAGATATTCATCTCTCCAATGACCATCACCGAAAGCTCTGCTGCTCAAAGTACTCCAAAGAGTATGACCTGTAGTCGCTTGAAATGGGAGGGGATGGTTTTGGCAATCTTCAAAAAACTGTTTCAAAAAGTGTTGCTGGTGCTGCATCTTGTGCAAGGCCGTACAGCCAAAATGTTCGATTTAAGGTTGTCTGCAGTTTATGCACCTCCAGTGTTTTCACTGCCGCTTTTTTATTTTCCACGCCACCAGTTGTTGCAAGCATGATTCTCTGCAGAAGTACCTGATCTGGTATCACTTTTTATCTCTCCAATCCTATTTATTGTCCCTCTGATGTCCTCTGTTTGCACATCCAGGTTGCTTTTTGATGACTAGAGCAACGTATAGCATTTTTCCAAGTACCCGCGCCCTGGGTGGTGACAGACGCCGGGCAGGAGATTAGAGGAGGAGATGAGAGAGAAGAACTGCTGAAGGAGGCTTAACCAAAGAGTGAGTCTAGATTGTGGAAACTTTCATTCGACACGCTTCTAAGGTACCACAAATTCTGGATGTTGACCTCATCCTGCTCTGATGCAGCAGCAGCAGCAGCTTTAAGCTCAGCCACAAATGTCACAAACATTGTTTGAGGTCAAATTAGGTCCATCCCTCAGGCCAAAAGAACTAATTGTTAATCTTGACAGGACCTAATCTGTGATGATAACCTCAGCTAACGCTAGTGATATTACTAATGACACCATGGTGACATACAGCAATGACACTGTCCCCTGGTGCACAGGTCTTGAGATAGAGAAGTGTGACGCTGAGACATGAGTGGCGCTTCCGTGAGAAAGCCAGAGAGGTTCTCCATGCGAGCTGACGGCATCAGAGTTTGCAGATGCACTGGGCCTCAAGCTCCACTCTTATTTGTGGACTTGTTCATACCAGCTGGATAAAGATGGAACGGTTACCTCCCCTTCCAAGAGCCTCTTTGATGATGGTTATCTTTATGAAAGGTAAAACCTATGACTCCAAAATAATCTCTTTGGGTCAGTGTGCTATCACATAGGCACCACATACATACTTTTAAGTTCATTTGTACGAACAAAACTAATGATAGCTGGTACAGACTTAAATGATTGTCCTTTTTATATTAATAAAATCCAAACATTCAGGGTTTGTGAATTTAGACCACTATATGAAACTCTACTGAAACTAATAATAATCAGTTTCATTTTGATGGCTGGCAGGGCCTAGGACAATCTACTGTGACCACTAGCTGCAAATGAAAATTAATCTACAGAACATATCCCAAAACAATTGAGTGAATCAATAAATACATAAAGAAAAGAAAGACTATTTCTAATACAGGACTGATTGCTTATGTTTAGACAGCTGAGTGAGCAGTGGACTACATGAATGATGATGTCTGATACTTGATGCCACATAGTGGTAGAACAGTGAACAGTATTAGCCATCGGCGATATGTGCATTTATACAGTGGGTCTCCTGAGGAAAAATCCAAACCGATGTTCCATGAACCATACTGTGGAACTGGTTTCTTGTCAAAAGAAGAATTTGCCAGGATGCTCAGGGTTTTAAATTATGCTTTAACTTTTTCCATGCCTGAACTAAGTCTCTTTGTTTTTGTTTTTTTTTGATGAGCTGTCACTTTTCAATGTGCTTCAGGTCTTTCATTGAAATTTAATGGTGCCCCTGTCAAAGAGCCAGGCAGAGGAAGGCATCAAGGTCTCTAATGGAGGCTGGTGGCTTTAATGACAAGGAGAAAAACTGCTGGGAGGACTTCCATTATTCTTATGGACCACGAGAAGGAGCTGCAGTTTGCTCAACTCAATGTCAAAGGCTGGAAAGTTTGTTTAAGTGTTTTTTATACATATCCTCATTTCTCTGACCTTTGTCTGATGAATTAGTGCATCTGCTGTGTAGGGATGGAGAACAGGAAGAAGCGGATGAGTCGAGACCAGAGAGTGTCTCATCTGTCCGCAAACAGGTAAGAGAACAGGACACACAGGATGTAATTTTCATCCAGATCACTACGGTACAACTGTTACCAACACTAGAGATGAAAAAAATGATGACTTACTGTAACTTTTCATCACCATTGTTTCAACTTCATAATGTGATTTTTTGTCCACTTTTTGTTTGCAGTAAGACAGATGGGCAGGATACGAGACGATAAAGTATGCCTTGTTTTATTTTTTCTGCTCCTGTCCATGACTCTGAATACAGAATATTTACTGTATAAAGTCGAAAGTGGATTTGAATATTTTCAGGTCGAAAGCACACCCAAAAAGTCTAAGTAGAAGCCTGCCGTTGAGCAGTACATAAGGAACCCAGTCCAGCAGAAGATCCAGCATTTCAAACGTTTACTGAGAATTATCGGGCGCCACATCGCCTGTTTCATCATCGTGACACGGCATCTCAGCCGTGGCACTCTAAGATGCCATCATGAGTACCCCTACTTCCTTGCGTGTGTCCTGTTGATGAACTGTAGTCTCCTCACTGCCCTCTAGTATCATACTTCTGTCTGACCTAATTACAAAATACTGTGTTCAGACTACGGGTTTGCAGCTAACCCACAGGTATCCCTGAGACTTCAGCGTGGGCATCATCGCCTCCGTGTGGCTCGGCAGCTGCCATCTCCTTTCTGTTTCCGCATGCCCCTCACTGTGTGTCAGAACCCCCATCACGCCTGTGCAGGGAGACCTTCCTCAACCGACATCCCTTGATGCCGCCGCACACTCTATCGCTTCATGGCTATGACTGCCATCATCCTGGCAGGTTACAGAGAAAAGGAGATACTACAGCAATGATAGTGAGAGTAATGTTGGAACTTAAGTTTTGATGTCTGGCATTTCGGTCGCAGTTTCACTACTGTTTCTGTTCGCTTATAGTTGTTCAGTAGCTTGTGGTCAACATCTGTCTTCTCCATCAGTGACCTCAGCATCCTGTCTTGTCTATTCCCAAAGTCTTATCCAACAATGTAATGTTTGAAATATCTGCCTGATTTTTTACAGATAGCAGTACACTCTCAGTAGACCTACAGTTTGTATGCTACGGAATGTTTTTTATATTTTAGGTCTGAACCTCTCTCAAGGGTCGGTGGTTCTTTCCAAACTGTTCCAGGTATTTTAGGAAACTGATTTTTAGACCTTCAGCAGTTATACAGTACATGGGCTGTTTCATATGACTCTTTAATCCTGTTTTTATGCTCTGCTTTATTTTCCTAGGAATGACGGCGTCCTGCTTCTTTTTGTTTTTTCATTCATGTATATGTTTTGCTCACACTATTTCCGTTGTGATCAGTTTTCGTGCATTTTGGGTCACACATTACCTTCTACGCTGTCGTGTACACTTCTTGTAAGTAGTTTTCTGATTTAAAAATACCCAAATGCACTTTGCAATCAGCTGACATTCATAATGAAGGGCAGTTACTAGGTGTGATGCTGGCTTTGTTTTGTCCACCAGATTTGCATCTATGGTGTTTCGCCTCCAAGAGCCCTGCTTCTTCATCTATCTAATCCTCCCGCGCCTCTTTTCCCAAGGACAAACTAATCAGCCTGAGTAGGGCATGGAGATCCCCGGTCAGAGTTGAGCTGTTGCCTTCAGGTTACACTGAAGTCTTTAAAGTGTCTCAGTTCCTTCCTTGGTTTAGTCTTTTATAATGAACAAATTTCTTTCAATTGGGCTCACTGAACTTGGCGTGTGTGTGTGTGTGCATTGGTGCATTTGAGTTCACACTTCCTCGGCTGTCCTACCTGTAGGTGTGACACATCTGGAGTTTGCTGACTACAGGGCTTGCACTGCCTGGGCCAGTGGGTTCGTGACAGCGGCCTCATGTTGGGTACAGATGAGTACCACCCATTCACACTGACTTCAGCCTCATGAAGAGACCCTTGAGCCTGCACATCCGAGCTGTGGGGCTCCTGACGAGCCAGTTCGGGAACTCTACACTGAGGAGTTTCGTTTGAACTGGAGCCCATCCAAAGGCAGGACATTGATTTATTTTGTGTGTATGAACAGTTTCAAGTGCTTTTCATTCTTTGTCTTCTCAGCGACATTTATATTCATATTTCATTTAATCCTCAGTTGTACTTGGATGGCCTGCTTGGTGAGGGGCCATCAGGAGTGGATTGACTTTGAGGTGTCTGTTCTGGTGGGAGGAGGAATTGAGTCACCCCATTCGGGCCCATCCTCAAAGCACCCCGTGGTTCAAGTCTCATCAAGTCCAAGATTCAGTGTAAAAGGTGCAGCTAAAATCAAACAACCTATAGTCCATTTAACTTGATTTTTTCCCAAAGAATTATTTGTTTGTGCAGGAAATCATTCATAAACACGTAAACTCTTTACACAGTCAGTGATTGTTTGTAGTTTATCTGGGTGACTCAACACAGCGCCAGTTTGAGGGGTACCCGATATCATTAGGGAGGTGGAGGATGGACACCCAGGAGCTGGTCTCAGTCCACACCTACATTATCGGTGGCTGAGAAGTTTGACTCCTCCGCACCACCATGCTGGTGAGATCTGGCAGTCCCCTTTTCAAAGTATCACAAAATGTAAAGCGGACTGAAATGCTGCTGAATATTTAATAAACTTTATTTTTTATTAATGTTATTAATGTCAAAGGAATAGATATTTGGGAAAATATATACGGGGTTTTGCAGAGTTGATGTTAGTGTAAATGAAGATACATCCAGCAGCCAGTTACTTTAGCTTATATAAAGACTGGAAACAAGGGAAATAGCTGTCCTGGTTTGTCTGAAGTTAACAAAACCTTTAGACAGAGCCAGGCTATCCTCTCATCTACATGTACAAGAGTATATAAACATACTTCCCAAAATGTTGAACTGTCTTTAACATTATTTAATAATGGAAACCACCAATTAATTTCACTGTTGCCTTTGTAATGTGTGGACAGTACGTGTGTGAGCGCCTACTCAGAAGGTGTGTGAACCGCAGTCTCTTCACAGGCCTGCGATCCTCACCCACTCGCCGTCCACCTTGTGTCCTTTCAGCTCACTGCAGGAAGTTCACCCCGAGGTCAGCCCTTCATCCATCTTCATCTACCTCGCGGTTTTTCTGAACCTGCCCGGGACAAATGAATTAAACATTTCAACTTTCTTATTTTTCTCCGTAGGTGGGTAAAATTGGTGTGTTCAGCTGTGGTCCACCTGACTGACTAAGAACGCGGGAGAAAGCTTGTCAACAGATGAACAAGAGGACCAGGCCTATTTCATGCATCACTATGAGAACTTACGTCCTCAGCACTCCTCAGGACTGCTGTTCATGGTTACAGAAGGAATGACAAGCCACTTTACGCTGGAGAATAAGTTACTGCAGCAGTTAACGCATAATACTTTTCCACATATAATCACAGAGCCAATGGTAGTTTAAATTTAAGCAATACTGAATATTGATGTGAAAGATACTTGTTGCTTTATGATTAAATATGTTCTTTTCTACACATTTGTTTTGTGGTAATTGGCAAATATTATTGTTACATTCATTTCAGTCAGTCAAGGATAGGATTATTATTTCATGTAATCACAAAACACAGGATTTTATCAATAATTTATGTCAAACTGTAATCATCCATCATGAGTTTTCTTTAATTTGCTCAGAAATGCAGTAAATGTAGTTTGCAAAAATATTGAGGTCATAATATATGACTGATTCATGTTATTGGATTTCATGCTTTCTTGTGTTAAATGTCTGGAACAAATAAATTGGGCTTTACAATAAATATTTCTGTGGACACTGTCATGTCAGTCAGCCGCCTGGTCCCACAGCATAAGCATTATGTCACAGTCAGTCACAACATAACACTAGCTTTCAGTGTTGTGTCTTTGTTGTAGGATGTTAGATTATGTAAGGACTCAGGGTTTTGTGCAATCGAAAAGTTGACTAAATTCTGCTGTTGGTCTTTCTGATGCCTCTAGCTTTAGACTACAATTACACTTGAATTAACGTACTAAATTTGATTTAATATGAGTGATAATGGCTCCTCCATCCACAGGAAGATTAACAAATTAAAGTAGTCTCTCTTTGGTGCTGCATGAGACATCATATTTCCAATAAATTGCATTGTTCACATCCACGTGTTTGACATTTGTATAATACTTAATGAATGATGCTCTGCATGGAATGCTGCTGCACACACATCAGACATAGACAATAGACATTTAAGATAACACAAGATAACATGAGGGTGTATGCAGAAATTTAATGACCTGAGTCAATATCATGGAGATATAGTGAAATTCCAATGCAGGATAAAAGACAAGCTTACTCAACCGCCTTCAGCACTTTTGGCTCGAGGACATGGCTTCAAGTCTGTGTGTAAGTATCAGCTCAAACATCCACTGCACTGACAAGTGTCTTTGAGCAAGACACTGGAGCCACTAGTGTCTCCAGAGGTTCACCTGACTGCTGCAATTACAACTACACACCAGTTGCAGTTCCAGGAACAATGACGATTTTTTTCTACTGGTTAGTTTCACTGGAGAGCAAAACTCTCTTTTTCAGGAACGCCTGCCCTGTCACACAAGTTGCACGTACTCACACCTGTCAGCTGCCGGGTTTACAGGATTAACCACAGTCTGATTGTTAGCCACTGAGCACTCTCCCTAACCCACTGCACCTTAATCACCCCAGCAGGTGAAATGAATTTGTCTAAATGATGCACTCTCTGTCACAAGCCCGATTAATTAGATAACCTCATTGTATAACACCAAATGAAATACATCAGGTAGCTGACTTACCAAGGCGGCATGTTTCCTCAAACTATAAATGTTATTGAAGGAGAAAAACCTCCCATAATTTTCAGCTTGTTTAGAGGTGCTGACATCTATGTGGTTTCACATCAGTAAAGTCTCTACTCACATGATGGAGACAATAGAATTGATCCCACTCTTGCCTCCTTGCTCAGATAAAATCTTTCACCCTTTCTCAAAGACTTGGGCTTGAAATGTGCAAGGACTTGATCGCTTCAGGTCAGTGATTAAACGTGATTAGCGGATCTGCAGGGATTCTTGCATGCAGAAGAGAGGAAAGTTTATCTTGCAGCTGTCAAATGTTTTTTTTTTTTGGTGGGACTTTTGATTTATAGGTTTGTAATGTTATCTAAGGTTTGATAATAATCTTTCCCTGAAAAACCTTTGTACAGTAATACGAGTGGCCAGACATGTAATATCTACTCTTTTCTTGCTTCCTTACTGTATCACATCGGTAATTATTTCTTTAATCATCTTCTGTACTTTCTTTTCTATTCTTATCATATGTAGTTCGTGTAATGACATTTTCCATTGCATAATTTTTGTCCAAATTCTAATCTCATTTGATTGAATCCAATCTTATCTAATCTAATATTACTATTTGTCCTCTGAAAAGTAATTGTTGCTGTAAGAAATAAATGAGGTAAAGATTTGGTCAGTTCGGGTGGCTCAGATGGTTCATGTTAGTACCTGCACATGCAGCGCCCTTAATTGATCAAATCTGACTACGCCCCTTCCACATACAGTGTAATTCTTTGTCTTCATTTCCTCTTTAATGTACAGTTGTTCAAAAATACATTTCAAAGCAAAGATTTTAAAACAGATTAGAAAAGTAGACACTTATGTGGCATGGCTCCTATATTGTCCACTTTCTTGCCACTTTCACTGTTCACAACACTTGTACAGCTGCCAATACCTAACGCTGAGACAAAGCGCTACAACAAGTCAAACAGGTTGAGTCATATAGCCAGTAAACTGTTGACATTATTGCATCACTCAACCCAACTTACCAGAAATAAACCAAACACAGACCACTTTATATGTCCATGTGATAGTATCATGAAGTGATAAGAGGACAACTGTGTAACAGATGCAGATCAAAACATTTTACTGCACAATAGACTGCAGATAATCCTATGTAATAAGTTTCAAGCCAGACCTTTAAGCCATTAGAACATGCTATGGTTATTGATGTTTTTCTTTATTTTATCACTGAAGGAATATTTTGTTAAAACTTTCCGTGAAACAAGCTTTACACAGACAACAAAGTTGACAGACAACAATAAAGCTAGTCACTGGCTGTTTATTCTCAAGAGACTCAAAAGGTCCATGACTTTATTTTACATAATGAGAATGTATTTTTACACTTCAGATGTGTATATAAATTATTTTAAAACTGATCCAAACTGTGCTGCATGTTGCAGTCTGAAACTATGGGGATTCTCAGTTTAATTGAGATGCATCACCTGCATCATCTCACAAAGGCAAAGAGTAGCAACAGGCTCAGTAGCTGAGCCAATAAGCCACTAAAAGTTTGAAGTTCTCAGCCAAACTGTGTAACATTTGAGTTATTTACGTTGATTCACCATTGTCTCAAACTATAGATAATAATGATTAGATATTGCAATTTGTTTGGACAAAGGGTGAAGGCAATAGTACCAGTATCTATTGACAGTGTGGCCCTTTTTTGTTTAATAAATTAATCTTTTGAATAAATACATTTAAATATGAATGTGATTACAGGTGTGATTACAGCACGCAATTACTAATTGTACGAATACACGTTTCAGTTGTTCAATAATCAATCAGTTGTTCAATAATCAATCAATCAATTCACCCAGGAGTTCAGTTTTGGCTTTAGTTTGTTTTAGGAGTTGACTCAGAGGCAGGTGCAGACACCAGGTTAGGGAATTAAGTCTTTAATGGATAAGGGGAAATGAGAGAGACGTGAAGAAAGGCAGGGGGGTGAAGGAAAATGGCGGAGACTGGTAGGTGAGCAGCCGAGGGAGACGGCAAACAGGCACAGACATTGAGCACAAAGACAAGCGTGTGTAAGCAAAACACTGTAGAAACACCACAGATAACTCAGTTCAATAAATGAGGCTTAGTAGCCGAGAAAGTTCAGACTACTACTTAATGGGAATCTGGGCGAACAGTGGGTGAAGAGATGATTAATGAAGAACAGGTGAGTCGGCAACCTGAGCATTACCCATACACACACACACACACACACACACACACACACACACACACACACCACTAAGACACGAGATAAGCTGGCGGGAGAAAATATAGAAGAAACTTGAGGTCACAGGGGAAGCCGTGATAAAGAGTTTGGCACATTAGCTTGCTAAGGTTACTACTTCTACTAGCTTAGGTTTGAGGTGGCTAGCTTAGCTTCAGGCAGCCTGGCCAGCTATGCGGTAAACTAGAAATGTAAGGTGTCTTGGTAAGGTGATCATCTTAATGCTCATTTTCGGGCAGTAGTTACTTTATAAATCTTAAACAAGAACACACTCTGTCATTAGAGCAAAACACTGCAAACCAGCTTCATACCAGTTCAGCTACAGAGCAGCACTATCAGTTTGAAAATCTGTAGTTTTAAATTGCGGTTCCAGTAGTCACTACATGCAAGGAACAATACTAACCGCAGCAATTGTGCCAGAAATGGGAAAAGCAAGGTTCTCTTTTTGGTGCTCTACTGACTCAATGGAAATTATTTAGATCTAAAACACCACTCTGGGTAGGTAATTGCCGCAGACAGCTAACGCTAAGGATTGTATACCTTGTATTTCTGTTTAGTTAGTGTGGCTAAAGACCTCTTCAATAATTCATCCAACTGGAACCTTGGGGCACCTCTCAAGAAATATTTGCTCTGACTGTAGAGTGAGTGGCCTTGGTAAGACGCAGACTGATTAGAACTGTGCCAGAGGAGTCCAAGCAATGTCTTGACTCGCTATAAGGGAAATCACAGTCAGTTGTACTGGATGCAGTGCTAAAGGTCAAGAAGCACTAGGCAAAAGTTTTCCCTGAAACCAGGAAGCAAATCAAACGACTTTTAGGAGAGCTGATATAGTATGTTATTAGAGCCAGGAAAATTGTAGCTGAAAACTTCCTTGAAATTTGGTTATCAAGTTTGAAATTCTATAATGTTTCGGAGGAAGGAGGAAATAGTTGATAGGCTAAATCACTTACACTCGTTAAGTCCCCTATAACTAAGTTGTTGTTTCATAAATGATTGATGAAGCCAGTAATTATTCCGAGATTTAGATCCTGCCTGATCTTGTTATCAAAACTGCATTGCACCTCTGTTATCATTTTGAGACTGTCACCCTGCACCATACACACCATTGGCCCAAAATTCAGTCTGCCTCTCAGCACTGTCCTCAATAGATACAATCATGAATAGAGTAGAATTTATCATCTTTCCTCTGTAAATGCTCAATTCTACCCTTGTTCACTGATTTGTTTTTTTTTTTCCACTGTACTAACATTTAAATCACCAGTGGAAACTGATATACTTGTTTGGTACTGATACATCACATGCTGTATTATAAAAGTGTTATTGGGTACCATTTGAAAAAGTGGTGCAAGGAGACAGAATGTTGAAAATGTTATTGTTTTGCAGAGTCCAGGAGCCGCTTGATCATTTCTTTTAACTTTGGCCTGGTTTTTCAGAGAATTGTGGGAGAAAGAATCTGTCATAATTTCCTGGGGTCGCGATATGTAGTCAGCTAGGCGTGGAAGGTGCTGGAACAGAGTAGTATGCTGTTGATGTGTGGAATCAGAGGATGAAGGCGGATGATGCTGTTCTCGCCTTATCACTGACCCTTGGACCCATTGCCCCAACATCCTTAAAGGTGGGATGACCTGCTGGATGGAAAAGCGACTATGTAAGGAAAACGCCAACAGTCAGACCCAGTCCGCTCCGTGAACTTAATCTTTTACTCACTCCCAAAATTCATAAGTTG
>BRZM01000035.1:3741382-3814219 GCA_033238685.1 Lates japonicus
GCACATGTATTGCTTAGCTATTTGATTGGCTATAGTAAGAACAATGATTAAACCATAATAAAATGACTTATAGAGGTGATGACAATAGAGGTGACACATTAGTGTATTGGTTGTCATGACTAGATGACTACGTGATGACAGGAAACGTTAGATTACTACATCATTAGGGCTGAGTTTGGGTGGTGTGTTGTGGAGCGAGGAGGCAGGGGGCCCATAGTGAGGGGCTGATCTGGGGCAGAGGCTCATATCTTTCTCCACTGACTCACCTTCATAAGACTCCGACTCTTGCAGGTAGATATACAATACACTGGCTACAAACAAATCCGGCGACTGCTGAATACGTAAGGCTGCATCTACAGAGCTCAGGAATTTTCGTACATCAGCCAACACTGCTGGCATGAGGTGTGTTGTTATACCTGTTGTAATTTTTGGTAGGACAGCTGAGCTGGTTTGGGGCAGATCATCATGCAGTTGCTGATAGGTAGCTGGCCCATGGCCATGCTGTGTCAGCTACGGGTTATCAAAGTGACAACTGCTTCCTGTAGTACTCTGCCTCATCTGGGTCATAGTGCCGAAACGACCACATCATCCAGAGGTTTATATGGGGCTTCTGTACCAGGCTTCTCCCAGAGGAAGCCAAAAAGAAACAAAGTAAAACAGCTGCAGAGCTTAAATAGCAGGGACAGATGTAGGATTGACCTAAAGCCCACTGAACAATGTCTAGACAGAAGACATCTCATATCCCAGATTGTCTGGAAGTCCTGAAATGATCAAGATTTGAAAGCAATCTGGATATCCTGGGATGGAGTGCCTGTATTGGGGCCAGGGACCATCAAAGTTTCAGGACTCGAGACTGCTTGTCCGTTGACATGTAGACAGAGGAGGCGCAGTCTGGCCAAGTCCCCATCTTTTTGTAGTGCTGACATTTGGTGTTTTGGATGACTTCTGCTCTCTCTGCAGCAGTATGTATGGCTTACTGCACAATGAGATCTAACCCACTAGATGGCATCAAGCAACAACGACGAATTCCAAGATGCCTTTACAAGGATCTTTAAGATGTGTCCTTCACTCCACCTACTTCCAGCCTGGGTGCTGCAAACAGGACTATACACCTACTATAGGGTAGGGGACTCTCCTGCTCCAGGTTGCTGAGGAATTAGCTTTGAGGATCAAATAGGTGCAATTATTTAGGAACATCTGCAGGCTGAAAAGCAAAAGAGAGAGTGTCTCTTTAGCTGCCTTCTCACATCCGATCCGATTTGTTCACATGAATGACCGCATGCACACAAATTCCACTGTGGCTGGCTGTACAAAACAGACGATAATTTAAGGTAAAAACAAGCTTGCATTTTCAAGTCCCAGATCTGCAAGTTTTTGATAGAGTCTGCTGTAGGAAAACATCATCTGACTCCGGAGTCACATTATTTTGTGTTGGCCAAACTTTAGTAACTAAAGTGCTAATTTCAAATAGCCCAAAAAGACCACTCTGACATTATATTTGATTGAGGTGACTCCACCAGGCATTGTTATATATTTTCGGTAAGTGGTCCTAAGTAGTTTTCATCTTAGTTTCTAGCTCAGAGCACAATTATTTGTGTTTCTATTAATTCATTTTTCATATGTCTCTGAGTATCTTATATCTACCAGTATTCAAGCAAGATTCATGTGACTTGGTAGCTGTACACTCTGTGAGAAACGACCCTGAGTGCTGGATGATTCTCCTCCTCTTAGCCCTGTCCATGGAAACAGACCGCTTATTCTCAAACACTTGACTCTGTTGAGCACTGACTGTGGTTTCATGGCTGGGTCCTCATCCGGGTCTTCCTGGGGTGGAGAGGGAGGGTTTGGAGTCTGGAGTGATCGCTGGCTCACCTGGGAGGCAGGGTCTCCGGCTTCAGGGAGGGAATGGGTGATTCAGAGTTTACTGGTAGTCGCGGTATCCCTGGGCTTTATAGCTCCCGGTCGGAGGGCCCAGGGATGGTGGGCTTGTGACCCCAGGAGTCACCGGGTGAATACGCTCGCTTTGGCGGCCCGTGATCGAGGTGAATTAATGGGAAGCCGTGAGGTTCTGCCTCATAAGGAGAGCCGGCATCGTAGCCTGCTGGGGGCGGGAAGAAGTAGTTCACTGGAATTGTGAATGGGGCCTCCAGGTTTACTGTATGTAATCCAGCCCGAGCCCACTCGGTGAGGCCTCATCATAGCCGGGCTGAGGGGGCTAGTCCCTCCTCGGTCCATCCCCAGGGGAACTGGCGTTATGTTCATGGGCTGCTGGGTGGGCCCGCCTGGTACCCCGGTACGGGAGGACCAGGTCTGGCCGAAATACCAGTCGCAATGAGGCATTGCCGAAAAGTGAGAGCCGCGGTTGTGGAGGCTGGTTCTGCGAGCCGCCTTCCATCACATCCGAAGGGTGGTCGTGATTCGGTATGGCTGTTTCATCTCGGTAATGCGGCTGGGTGACTGTAGCTCATAGACTGCTTCAGGCCACATGGTTGATTCGGCATAGGGTCCCTCCATATTGTACAGATCTTTCTTGGTACATCTGTGAAGAACAACACTAAATGAATATATCCATCACATCATCAATATTTTGAGCTTTTAACAAACTACCCATGTTGAAGGACAGAAAGTCGTCAGGAACAATATTCCAGATGGCAAGAATATCTTCTAAGATAAACTAACACTGAGAACAACAGGAAATCTTGGAGGAATCCTGAAGATAGATTAGATTATTAGAAAAAAAATCGGCTTTGACCAATTAATTTCAAAACAAAATATCAAGTTAAGTACCATAATACAAACCTTATCCTTAAGAACAGACCAATGCCTGTCGACAAGATGCCTTTCAAGAATGATAATAATCCATAAACACAACTGGATGAACACTACGACTATAACAGTGACTAAAAAGTACTCAGTAGTACATTTGAAAGGCCTCATCAAACATATGATGTAGCTCGTAGACAGCAAATCTAGTTATACTTCCTATGAAGGTTGATTTGTTGGCATCTACTCAGGACAAAAACTACACAGAGGACATAATGCAGTGTGCTGATGTAATGCTTGTTGTTCCATAGGAGAATTGTTTGATGTAAATTATCAAGAGTACTGTCTGCAGGTTAGCTTTCATCGCAACCAACATTCAGTTTGCATCTAATGCAACGCCAACCACTGGCACTACAACAGACTTACACATCTACCACTACGATGCTACTCTGTAAGTGCTACTATCAACATCTACAGAAGAGAGTCAAAGCTGAAAGGAACCCAAAACATTAGGAGCCATGCAAAGGAAGTAAAAGAGGCAAATAGTTAGGCTGGTTGTGGATGTCTTCACCCTGGTCAAAGACTCAGATGTACCAGTCCTTCTGGTCTCAGCCCATTGTGGCATGTGACTAGCGTCTGTCACGACATTTTCTGGGAGTCAGAGGCACACAGGGCTCCAGTGAGTCACACAGTGGGCATTTCATGCAGAGCGAGGAAAGCATAAAAGTAGAAGACAGGCAGTTAAAATAGCAGGCTGGGGCCCAGGTCTGTCCGGAGGACAGAAACAGCTGGTACTTTGGTTCTGGGACTAGACGGTCCAGACGGTGGGGTTCGGTGGTGGTGGTGGGGCTGAATAAGCCCAGGCAGGCCATGCCATGAGCTCAGCCTGGAGGAGCTGGGTGGCTGCAGGCGGCTCCTCTAGGCATACCTCAGCTGTACAGGCTGCTCAACAGCAGGCACTACCACTGCCGAGTGCAACGAGGGTATGGGCAGAGCAGCCTCATCTTGCTGTGTGTGGCACAGAAAGTTAAGAGACATTATAACACAAAGTGTCGCCGGCAAAAGCACAGCTCACCCCAACACCATGATCTTCTTCCTTACACACTGAATCAGTTTTACACCAGCCAGAGAATGCACTTACAAAATGAGGTTAGAATAGACAATACCAGTAGCTTTATAATACGTTTATTACTTAGCAAAGATACGGGTTCAACAAAGGTCAGGACACGACATCAACACAAAGGAGTTATTCCTCCACTCTGCAGTCATGTACTTTTTTATCCATACATTCACTTTCAGGCGAGCCTGCAGTGATTGCTCTGCAAAGCTAGATATGAATCTCATCGCTGGCGCAGTTATCTGAACCCAGCTGGCCCATGCGACTGGCTGGGTCGGCTGCACAGGGTGCCAGTATCCAGGGTAACCAGTCCTAAATTACAGGTGGTCTTCGCATGCCTGGAAGAGCGTGTGATGGCAGGCTCTGTGGGCAGCCCACCTCATCACCCAAAGTCTCACCGCCCCGGTCCGTGCACGCCCACCCTCTGTGCGTCTGTGTCCTCAGTTCATGTGGACGCCGTTCAAAGTACATGGAGGTCGCCACCTGCGCTGACAGGTAGGACAGACGGTCATCGCGGGATATCCAAGTCATCCTTCAGAAAAAATTATCCACTGAGCAGAGCAGAGAAACTGTCACCTCATGGCTGACTAAGTCAAACAGGACTCAAATAATGCTGTTAAATGTGGTGAATAGAACACTTGCCAGTTTTCTCTACCTTGCCCTCTGACACCCACACCAACTGGTTCTGTTGTTGTTGGATTGTTTCTTTCAGAGTCTGCATTAAGCCATCATTCATATTGTTCGTTGATGGTGACAGAAGGGAATATCGGTTG
Source organism: Lates japonicus (assembly GCA_033238685.1). Classification (NCBI taxonomy): domain Eukaryota; kingdom Metazoa; phylum Chordata; class Actinopteri; family Centropomidae; genus Lates; species Lates japonicus. Next base: position 3,746,036 of record BRZM01000035.1, read on the forward strand.
CAGTCATCATCAAGAATATAACATGTGAAAAGAGACAATACATATTTTAAATTTACTGTGTTTTAACACTGTGCCTACTCACTGGTGAACAGGTGGTGATTATTCTTCCTCAGTTGATGGTTCGCTTTAGAGCTTCCCTGGCGCCTTCCTGGACTCTGACAGTCTGATCCCCATGTTCTTCACACCCGCTTATTATCAGGATTTAGGAAGACTACAATCGGTACCACTTTCGATATTAAAGGTTCAGCTCAATCCACAGCATTTGAGTGATGTCCAGAACAGCATGTTTGTCCTTGCGATAAAGACATAAAAGAAGAAAGATGAAGAGTACATATATCTGTGGTCAAAAAATCTATGATGTATTTTACATGTGATAAAAGTGAGGTACCACTCTGTCAATGATCTGTTTTATGGTGTGAAGATTGAACAGATTCCTGAACTACGCCTGGTCTGTTCCTGCATCTCCTCGGGTTCACTTTCTGGAAAGACGGTGTTCAAGAGATTTATAAGGAAACATTTGAGTACAGATTTGTTGTTGATTATTATTGTCATCAAAATGTGTAACATAATGCATTAAAACACTTGCAAGCTTCAAAAGATCCGGCTCTTCTGGAGAGTTTTTTTTTTCTCGACATCAGCAATGGGCCCAAAATTACAACTGGCCTCAGGAAACCAGGGCTGCACAAGAAAAAATAAACAAAAATAAAATAAAATGGTCTCACACTGATATAATTGTACAGCCTGGAAGACATGATCAGATTCTCACCCTCTAAAATGAATTCTTTCATGTTGGGAACTTTGTTTTGGATTGGCTGGAGGAGAGGTCTCTGTTTTCCTCAGGTTCCTCGAGCTATGGGCGATCAAGGGACAACCCAGAAGTCGCCCTGTCGCCACCTGCTGCGAGAGGTATTGCACGCCGGAGAGAGCTGCTCCGCCTGTTAGACAAATGGCAGAAAGACAAGTTCTAGTAAAAATACGTTAATAGATGTGTCATAAACTTGGCACAGCTTACCTCAACACTGCTAATACCTAAGGACATTACATGGCAATGATAATCATAATAAATGTAAGACTAATGGGGACTGATATTCAATGTTGTGACAAACATTATCCAGCATGTCACTCACTGGAAATAACTGATGTGTGTTCAAGGTAAAGCAGACACGCCTGTTAGGATGTGGTCACCTTTGTTAGATGATGCCTTCCACCTCTTGGTGGTTCTTGCGATGCGACAGCCAGCCAGGAGCCCAGCTTGCCGCTGTAGAGGGTGTCCACCATAACGAACACCCTCACCTTGTTAAAGCCTAACCCATATGGAGATTCCTTCAGACTAAAGTGCGTCCGGATGTAGAAGGAGTCGACATCCGACTCCACGATCCGGCTATACTTAACGGAAAAGAGCAGAGTCAAAACATCAGCCAATGCGCTTCTAGAACTGTACTTCTTATCTCCTCTCCTTACTCACTTACTACCATCTTTCTTCTGGGCCAGAATATGACCTCTTCACCTTAGGAAGGTCCAGGTGAGGAACAGCACCGCCTCCTCTCGGATTATGTTTGCAAATCTACATTATTTACCTGAATTTAGGAAACAGAGGTTGATGTTTTATGTTTTCCACAGAATAACTTGGTGAGGTGAGTAGACTTTATTGTACACAGAGTGCATGACAGAAAACGATATCTCTCGTTTAGATAAAGGCTTACATAGCTCTTCCTGCTCCTGCGCATTGCCTGGGTAACTGCAGTTTTACTGCACTGCAAGAACTCAGGCCATTCGTCATTATACTTGGAGAAAAGAGGAGGAGGTACAAACAGCAAGATATATGACTGTGGAGGAAATGGGACAACACATCAAGAGGAAAACACATTTTTTTTTGTGTGGGCCTCGGGGCTATTGTTAAGACCAGCTAGGAGGCACAGAATTTTGGAGCAGCTAGTGTAAAACCAGAATAAAAGGGAAAAGCTTGAGATGCATATACCCTATAAAAATATGGTTGTTTATAGATGCTACAAAGGTACCCATTGGTGCAAAACAAAAGAATGATCCTTTGAAGCACAGGACCGCTTTGCATACAACTTTTTGCACCCTTTATACAACTTTTAAACCAAACAGGACTTGATTTCAGGTGTCAGCTTATACACTTGCTGTGTTAAAAATAAAGTAACTCACCCTGAGACTCTGGTCACCTCCTCCAGGCTCCTCCTTAGCAGCTGGGCTATCCTCCAGCACCTGGCCAAGCAAAGATGCCCACGCTTACCCAGCCAGACGCGCAGTCCCACGCCTCCCTTCTGAACTTCACCAGTTTATGTACCGCTCATGACTAAGACAAGAGTTAGGCCGATGACGCAGCATCATTTCATGGAATTTTCTCTTTCTATGAATACAAACTGCACTTATGAATAGTTGTTACCTGCTTGCCAGCCAGGTCTCTCTCTTTTTGGATACACTTACTCTTTTGAGAACTTATAAAACAAATATGTAAATGGTGCTGTAGGAGAAAGATGCAACCTTGAGAACATTTAACATACTGCAATATTTTTGCTAAAGACAAAATAACCGAGTAAACTGGCGGTATTGCACAAACACTGGTAGTTGTGCAACCAGTGATATTAAAAGCTGTTTATTCAACTCTTGGCTAGCAAACAAGCCATGTAAACACACCCCAACAGCACTGAATTCTAAGCCTTGTAGCATACTTTGAATAAATAACTGAGGAAGGATGTGCATGAGAGAATCAAAAATGTCAACTGTATTTCAAAGATGTGCTGTTGTCACACTAACTGCAGGTTAAATTGTTTTCTCACAGCTGTCTTCTGCTTTAATAAAGTGTTGAGAGCTTAGCTTGAGGAAATGCTGTCACTTTGTAGACTTTCTGAAGCTTTTATATTAGGACATATTACTATCAGTCATTACCGCAGAATGCTATCATCATGGGCAGCTGGCACAGGGGGGTATCAGAGGACCGACTGGCAGGTCCACATCTGGCTGTCCAGGCTGAGCATACACCGGCTTGGGCTCGAAGAAAACACACACAAGCTCATGTTATTAATGTGACAGATGATGTAAACACACTGCGTGACAAGCGAAACAAAGGAATCCTCCCCAGACACTGTCACGACTTGCTGCAGATACGTTTAACTGAGAACACATACTAATAAAAACGTAAATATTCAAAACCATACACAGACACAAGACACACAATGTCCTGAGCAGGAGGTCAACAGAAAGGCAGAGTGCTGCGGGCTGGGGAGGAACGCCAGACTCGACCAACCGGTTTATTTTCACTTGGCTCCAGGCAAACTCAGCCAGGCTCAGCAGGCGCCTGGATCTAACTTTTGGTCACTGTGCTTTTTGGGTGTGTGGGCAAATGACTGGTTCAGATGATTTCTTTTTTAGGCATCATGAAGCCATTTAATGCTCTGCCGCAGGCAGGAAAGAACATGCTGTTGTTTACAAATCTCTGCCGCGTAAGGTGAGAGATTAAATTGGTGATTGGTATCGCTATATGAAGACACAACGTCTGGTTTAATAGCTGATGGTTGTATCTCTAACCTGGGAGGAAGTGGAGTTGCTTCTCCTCTGGCAATGCACGACTCCTTCTCGGGTTTGGGTGAGGAACCTCCTCTGCTAGCTTTCATGGGCGCCGACGCCTCGCTTCGGTGAGCCGTCATCACGACGGTGGACTGCAGACAAAAAATAGATGTTTTGTACAGTTTATCTTAGAAATGAAGACATAAGATTATAATAGTGCATTCTGAGATGTAGATCTTGGGGGCAACAGGAAAACTTTTGAGGCTACATCTTGACTACTGTGAACAACAGGCTGTGTGGAATTTTTCTATGTCTTTGGACACTCAAGCAAGAAAAGAAAACAGGTGAAAAGAATAGCTCAGGTCTAAAGCTGCATCTTAGTCTTGAAGGTCACCACTTGACTCTCCACTTTTGTGGCTCTATTTTTAGAGCAGCTTTATCTATGTGCTGGGGAGTGGATTTGGTCCCAGGTGAATTTCTCTGTGAGGCTCTGGCTTTAGACCAGCAAAGGTTTGACTTGCTGAAGTTGGAAACATTATACGTAAACTGAAACACACTAACCCCACAATTATGAGTCAGATAATTGTAAATGATGACAGAATTTCTATGTTTTCATAAATGCTAGTGACCCCTAATGTGTTTCAATGAGAACTCCGAAGAGAATAAAAGTAAGCAAAGCAGGCTGCCTGGTGCGGCCCCATGGCTGCACGGACCTCCTGGTCACATGCCTGCTCACAGCTTTACTGGCAAACATCATTATTCACAGACTGGGTAACAAAGTAACCATGAAGGACCCTGTTGAAGTGGCTGCAGAAAACAAACTTTTTTCAGACCATTCTGAGGAGGTCCTCATTTAACTGCCAACTTCCGAACTGAGAGAAAGATCACAGGTCTCAGATCAGGTTCAGATAAATAAAACATCCTGTTCCAACATCTCTTCCTGTTAATTAAAATATTTAATCTTGATGTGTCATCAAATTATTAAAACACATTTTTGCTTTTTGTATTTTTTTTGACATACACAATACATACAAGAGAGACAATCTATGTTACAGGGAAAGAGACCTCAAAATGGAGGCAGACAACTGCAGATATGAGACGGCAACAGCTGAATCTGCAGGTGTGGAAAGAGACAGTTGACACTGACGTTGGGTGACTACCTTGTTCCTTCAATGGTTTATTGTCTCGAAGCTAAACATGCGGTTTGGTCCCACCAAAACACTGGAAGAGAGACAGAGATCCTGTGGACACTTTCACCAGTCATCCTAATTCAAACAAGAGGTGTCAATGGAATAATTGATATTGTGTAAGGTCATTTTGGCAATATTGATCAATATCATTTGCTGTTACACAAAACATAGATTTTAGTCATCATCATAATTTCATTGGAATGATGGCTGTGAGTAAAAGCAGACTGAAACTAGATTCAACTGTCTATTATTCTCACTTGTATTCTAGTTACTACCACTATTATTAGGTAAATCATTCACCCAGAGGCCGAGTGATGACTTTATTGTATTCTCCCAGCTGTTGACATGTAAAAGGAAATAAAAGGCAAACAAACTTATTTAATGTCAGTGTAAGGATGAGACTATTCGCATCGCCTTTCCCACTGACAAACTGATGCATCAAACAGCTTTGTTCAAACTCAAGATGACCTCTAACCCAGACAGAGCAGTGGCGTACTCACAGAGCTTAGGTCCTGCTCTGCACTCAATCCCAACTCTGACTATACTGACTGTTTTGCAGCTTAGCTGACTGTTATTTTTCCCGGCCAATAAGCAGTAGGCAAACAACTGTGGTGCTCTATTGAGTTTAAACGAAGAATTAATTAGTACTTTCAAACAAGGTTACAACAAAAAGTGTTGAATGGGCTGATGGCTGGTATTAGCCCAACACAAAATCGAAGTCCTTACAACCAAAACAAAAAAAAAAAGAGCCTGTCTTAAATTTTGACAGGCAGGAAACACATGGTTATTACAAGCAAGATTCTGTTACAATATAGCTTAAATATTATTTAATTATTGATTATCTGCAAAATAATACTGTTTAGTCTAAAGAAAGATGGGAAAATATTAAACAGTGTACATCACTACTTCCCAAAGCCCACAGTGACAAGCTAACAATAATTTGTTTGTTTTCTCCCAAATAAAATGAAATGCTACAAATGATGTTTTACATTTAACAAGATAAAGAAAAGCAAAATCGCCAAAACTGCTAGAACGGTAAGTGTTTTGACATTTATGCTTCTAAAATTGCTTAATTGTTTTAATTTAAGCATTAAACATATGAAAACAATTTCTTTAATTAATCAAAGTTGTCATCCATTTGCAGTCATTATGGGTCTCACGAGATGTGTTTTCTCTTTATTTTTTTATGTTGAAATCTGATTTATCAACTGGATTGTTACTTTTTTGTTACTGTATATGTAAACGACACAAATTATAATTACACTTATCCCCTGCTGCATGTTCCTCACAGCAGCTAAAAAAGCTAAAACATTAATCTGTGGAGGGATGGTCTTTACCTGTTATTACGATTTGTGGGGGGCGTAGTGTCTGAGGAATTGAGGGTTCAGATCTGTTGGAGAGCTTATGCTGCCACGAGCGTCTGGCTGCGCGATCGATTGAATGGTCAGATGCCAGAGAATGGACATTCCAGCCGTCTGATCAAACAAGAGCCACTGTTCAATGACTGCAATTTGAAATACACACAAATCTGGCTTTTAAGCTGCGCCCATTTTAATTGAATCCAACACTTATCACCAGTTCACCGCTTCGTCGGAGGCGTTGGCTGAGGGAATGTTGTCATCGAGGGGGGTCAGGGATGTTCAGTAGGGTCGCCTTCTCGCCCCTCTGAACAACCATTTTTAGCTTGCCCTTTGACCTTTCTATCGCTTCTTGGCATCTATCAAGGAGAGAGGTTTCGTCACTGTGCCATTGATCTGAGAATATCAGGGGAAAAAAAAAAAGAGACTATTAGCCATGACAAGACAAAGATACTTTACACAGCCACAGAATTTGAATTAAAAACAAGAACACATAATTATGTCTTTTGTTTCACATTTTGATGCAATAAAATGGTTCATATGAGACGTTAAGTTTGTTTTAAGGGCAGAAGATCAAATGCAAATTAACAGTAAATAATTGTGTTTGGTTAGAGAAAAATAAATTTGGAAAGCAGAGAGGGAGCACAGACAGGAAAAATTACATGTAGTCAAGGCTAAGAATGGGTAGCATTAACTTGTACATCATCATTCTTCCCAATAATCATTTGAGTGCTTGGATTCAAAGAAAGTAACCAACTTATGAAAGGCTTTATGTGGGAGATGACTGGTTCAAAGTTTCGCTCCGAAAATTCCCAGTAAAAAAAAAATTATCATAAGTGTCTGTTATGCACAGTTACTATATGTTCTCCAAAATTGTGAAAAGAACTGAGTTATATCTATAGCTGTTATGCAACATGATAAATATAATATATGGTAGAGAACAATAATACGCAGCAGTACAAATTATTAATTTTTTCAATCTCCATCAAAACCAAGAGGAAAAGAGGGACATAATACAACATTTTCGTAGTTTCATTCATTTTAATATTTTATGATGTTTGTTTACAAATGTTTATCAGGCTTTGTTCCATATCCCCACACTTATCTCACCTTCAGTACAACATCCTTCCTGATGTTATTGCCGCCCCTGGCCGCCATAGGCTCAGGGAAATGTCCTGACAAAGATGTGGTCATTGTATGAGGCCATTCTGCTTACAAAGTGAACGACAGCAACAAGATCGGCGTTAGTACAGTTCACGTGACCACACTGACCACACTTGCTGACAGCCGCTATTCCACTGGGATTAATAGTACTGATTAAAGATTAATTGCTCTTCAGTTAGATTTACTTGAGTTAACTTGGATTTTGCTGTGGTTGGCAAGTTTTGTTTACCCTGGCGGCAACTAATGCTGATTTGAGGTTCTAATTTCTTTAAAGTCTAGCTTGGTAATAGCTGTAGATACAAAATGCAGGTGATTTCCTGATTATCGCGACCAGAACTGGTTCAAAAACTCCCTTTCATCTCGACTCTTGTGAGCTTCCTCACTATTTTTTGCGGATTTGACGAGCTGTGATCTTTACAGGATGTGGGGCAGGCTGTGAGCGGGCGGTCTGAGCGTGGGGAGAGACTCTCCCCGCGAGCCACCGCGCCACGTTTCGTCCTTCGCCCGCCGGGGTTCGCCGCCGCGCCCTGGCTCCCGCCCACGCCATTGTGGCACTGCCAGGCCCACTCCGTGTCTTTATATCTCTTCATCGTAGCTGTCCTCTTCTTCGCCGTGCTCTGGACATAGTTTCTCCTAGGCGTGCCCATGGGACATGCACCTTCCTCTTCCGCCTGATTGTCTAACCAAGGAAAAGAAGATATGAGATCAGCCTGACGACCTCTGTAGATGAGGGTAAGAGAGATACCATGTACATGCCGTTAAAACAAATATACAACACATTGTAGTTCCTGGTTTTAGTTTTACCTACTTCAAAGATATTCATAAAGGACATCAGCACTGCCAATTTTGGGCAATTTTCCCACTTTCGCCGAAGGTTGCTGACCATGCACGTGCTCCACATTGGCTCATGGAGACTGCATTGACCATAACGATCGCCATTTCCCTAGAGAGAGGGACATCAAGAACAGACAAGCTGGAGTCCTTCTGAGCAGGCAGGGTAATCTAATACTAATAATTAGCAATATGACTGCTAACAATAAACAAAATCTGCCCGCAGTAGGCCTTCCGCTGGCCTCCTTTCGCACGCCTGATGACAATGGAGGCCCCGCCACTCTGAAAATGAGAGGGTTATCCGGACTTCCGATATGGCTATCCCAAGCCAAAACCCTGTGCCTGAAGCGAGAAACAAATACATTAGCACACTGATTTAACTGTCTTGTGGATTGCATGATACCAATTATAAAGGTGTGTTACACAGGGACCAACATTAACACCTGCTTGAGAGAATCATGGAAGAAAAGTTCTGTGATAATTCCTGTGTTTTGTCTTTTTCCTCAGAAACTGCGACAAGATGTGACCAGAGGAGATGGGAAAGAAAGAAGGATGGGGGATGGGCTAAAAGACAGGAAGACAGGACAGACGGGCAGACAAAATCGATCGAGAACCAGGTTTTCCAACATTCTGTAGATAGATAGGATAGGATACAGAACAGATACCTACCCTGTGTAGTGTAACTGTGCAAGTCTCTAAATGACAGTCTCTCCATTGCTGCACACTGAAGACAGAAATAGCATGTGAATTAGTATGAGTTCTGGATCCAAAGATCTGGGCAGTAAATGATCAATTATCCCATGACCAAAGTGACACAAACTGAGAGGTATGTCACTTAGGAAAACAAGGGAAAACACAACAACAACAAAACAGTCATGTGGACCTGCCGAAGTTTCTTAAGTAAAACACTAAATGCCCTTGTTCAAAGTTATTTTACATCTTTGCTATAGCCGTCGTAAATTGTTTTTTTTTAACACTTATGGCCTTAAACAGCTGTTGTCACAGCAAAATAATTATTCAAATTGATGAGGGCGAAGTGTAAACTTGTGTTCAAGGCAGTTTGCTCCTTAAAACAGATGTGCACAGTAATTTCTAACAATTTAACTTCAATCTAAGTCATCTTTTAAAATAACAATGTAGGTGTTATCTAACTAGCTTCATAATGTGTGTAAACATGTGTTTCTACACTGTATGTCCAGTTAACCCTTTCCAGAACTTTCACATCAATCTAAGTAAAGAAATTAGAGTACGATGCTCAGATTGTGTCTGATTTACCTTCTTCATGAGAGATTTTGGTTTTACTGAATTTGCATCACTCATGCATTTCAAATAAGGGACTACGCCCAAATACATTATATTAACTACTAAGTCTGTCAGCGTCCAAAGCTATACACATTCTGAGAGACAACAGCACTGACTGAAGCTCATTTCACTGCAGAGCCCTCTGCTAAGTTAAGAGTTCTTATTAAAAGAGGAAAGCAGCCCTGTGTTTCAACACAGGCTTAAATTTGATATGATGCAAACTGTCACAACCATCACACAAAATTCGAGAGCTGTGCTCAGCAGGTTATTGAGTTTGTTTCAAGTTTACACTGTTGCTTATTTACAGTGATACAGATATACCGTGTTGTGCCTAGTTTACCTAGCACACTCACACATTGCCAAACAGACCACACACAATCACAATATACTGGTGTCACCTCCTTTATAGTAGGTCCACAGTATGAGGTCCACGTTTACTATGCACTGAATACAACAGGCACAATACAACACTGTGATAGATACACGAAATCCCACTGACATAGGTCAGAAATGAAAGCACACTCTCCGTCACATTAATGTCCAGCGAGGATAAGATGAAGGTCAATTATCTAGCTGTTAGGGTCAGCACTGTCCTCTGTGCTCCATCGCTTCATTTCCTTATCTTACCCTTCTTCTATTTTACTTACCTCCGCCACAATCTCACCACACATTACACATTTAATGACTGCATAAAATACTATCAGGTCCATTCCTCTGGGGCAAATTACAACCCACATCACAGCACCTAATGCAATAACCCCTCTATTTGTCAAGTGTAAATTGATCCCAGGTCCAGGACCTTAATAGGTGAGACTATATCACACATTTCCTCCTGCTTTGCTGGTACCTTTGACACTTCCAACACTTCCAATAAGACCACCTGGCAGAAAACTCATGGAGAATGATCTCATGTTATGCACATTAAAGGGCGGCGACAGATGAGCAAAGGGAGATGAGTCTAATATCGTGCCAGTATCAGTTCCAATGTTTAGACCCCTCACGACATTTGCCAGCGCAGTTACAGTTTAAACCCAAAACATCTAGCACGTCCAGCTTCTTGTTGATGAATACGTATCCACATCAGCGTGACAACCAAGTTAATGGTATGCTATCAAGTTCTAAAGTGATAATGATGGCTAAGTATTTTTGAAAAGAGCTACAGGCAAAAAAGAAAGAAAAACAACAGTTCGAATAAGCATCTATCTATTTTAAAGGAAAAAACCTACTTGGTTTTGTATTGTTGGAAAAGTATCAGTCTGAGGTAATAACTTGACTGTCTCTTGCTGCTGTCCTGTTTATTGTTTTACCACCCAGGCTTCCTTCAACACATCGCCCTCCTTATGTCTGTCGCGACCTGTCGCCAAGTGCCAAACGTTAGCTAGCCTGGGGAACACAGGCAGTTGAACAATCGCCACAAGGGCCCAGACGTTCTCAGCTTGGCAGTGCAAGTCACAAACTGCCCAAGCAGCTATGGTAAGCTCACAAAAAGGGCTGGACAAAAGTTCGAACAAGAGAACCTCCTGGCCTTTTACACTGAATGCACTGCAATTTATAGGGAAAAAGACATCTGAATATTAACAAGATCACAAAAACAGACGCAGACACTCACCGAAAGTTTGCTCTTTGGGAAGGAGGATTTATAGTCTGTCTTCTTGATCAGCACTGTGGAAATGCTGATGCAAAGAACTCTAACATTTCATCTAAATTTAGAGGGTTTGGCGTCAAACTGAAAAGTTATAGGAAGGTAATTTCAGAGCCATAGACATTCCTATTTTCAGAAATTCTTATGGACATTAATGCAGCATAACACAAACATGCACACACACACCAGCCAGCCGCATAAATGTTCAGGCCCTGTGTTGCAGCGAAGTTGGTGAGAAATGTGATTCTGTTGTCTGGAAAAATATGATTGAGAATGCTTTACGATGCTGGAGCCAATACAAATAAATCACCAAAATTAATGGAACCCACCATAAAACAGGAGGAATCAAAATGGAGTAAAACTCAACAGAATTCTAGAAGGGAAAAAACAAACAAAACAGATTTAGCAGGGTCATGTGTGCATCTCTCCCTCTCCACCCCTCCCCCTCTCTCTTTCTCTCTCTCTTCACACACACACACACACACACACCTTCAATTTCTCAGGGACAATTTTGTTTACCTCCTGCAGAGCTTGTTGCTCTGCAACAGAGGGGAAACAGTGTGGTGTTGTTCAAGGGCCTGACATTTGTGTCGTGTCTGAAGGTTCCTCTCAACTGAGGAAGGTTTAAAAGACACAGCTGAATTAATTTGAAACAAAAGCCTTTTTACATTTTAGATGAGCCCCGCTTACTTACTTGCTACATGTACATCTTAACAATTGTCTGGACTAAAGGCCTGACATTTGTCAAACACAAACATGCTACCACTCTTAGGAATGCCTGGGAAAAAGCGGAATTAATAAAGATAAACAACAACATGCTTGCAGAACAATAACACAACAAAAGAAAAATATTATTCTGTGTACGTATTCATATAAAGACTTAGTCTCTTGACCAAACAAACATTTCAGAACCCAATTCAGTGCCTATGACCCTAATCTCAAAAGGAAAGAAACGAAGACAAAAAAAAAAAAAGAAAAAGGAGCAGTTTTTCAGTTTGATTCAGCCTGAAGACTCTGCACAGTTCTGCATACACTTGAGAGAAGTTCTTCTCATTGGTAGTCGCATCAGCATCCAGTGACTGATGAGTTTTCAGGCACTGTTGTGTGCCTCTTTATGGCCACAAACAATCACCGAGAGCAACAGAAGCTTCATGCCACAAGCCGGAGCTAGTTGCAGCAGCTCCACAGTGGAGACACACCATGGTCGGTTGTCATGCTTGGGGATTACAACCAGGCAACTTGGGAGCCACAAAACACAGATGGATCATAACACAGATGGATTCACACAGCTGAGAGTGGAGAAAGTACCGGAAAGCTATCACAAAATGTGGACTGCTACGAGTCAATACACAATGGTAAACAACAAAATTGTTCAGTCTGCCTAATCGCGGGTTTATCTTCTGCAGCAGAACAAACTACTGAAGCAAGTTCTGTCAAATAAACGCTTCTGCTGACAGTATTTTAAGATATTAATCTCAAAACAATCTAAGGCTGCACTGATAATTAGTTCCATCACTGTAGAGCAAAATGATTAGTCAATCAATTAGCTGATCAAAAGAAATTTCATCTGAATTATTTTACAATCTATTTATTATTTACTGCAACTGACGCTTTAAGCAGAAATGGCATGACTTGACTTGATTCTAGCTGCTCAAATCTAAATATCGGCCCTTTTTCAGAAAGTGAACTGAAAATCTTTTTAGTTTTGGAGTTGTTGGTCCAAACATGATCGACAAGACATCTCCATGGGCTCTTGAGAAGTTTATTGGTATTTTTGTTGTTTGCTTACATCCTACAGACCAAATGACTGATCAAGAAAATAATCAGTAAATTAACTTAATAATGAAATAATAATTAGTCACAGCCCTAGATTATTTATTAATCAGTAGATTATCTTATGATTTATCAACAATCATTTGATCGATAAAACCGTTAAAAAACTATCCAACAGTTCAAACACAGAGACCAATCTGTTATCATAGATGACTATAAAACTACAAAAATACTCATATTTGAGAAGTTGGAGAAAAGAAGCTATTTGCTTTGGGGAAAAGGCGTAAAAGATTCATCTGTCAATTGACTAATGGATTCATCAAGCAATTGTTTCAATTGAAATCAATTATTTCAGTTCAGTGGACAATACAGCCAATGTTACTTGTATTTGAGGCATTTGTAGCGCCGTCAAACACAAGTACAATATAATATTAGCAAATTTGGCTACTGTTGGCAAGTCTGCAAGCCACCTTGTAGGGTATCTCTTTGGCAGTCTTTTCAATTAAAAATCAATCAGGGTTGGTAAAATACTGAAAGACGCCTGATGTTTGGGTTTGCATTGTGTCATTTCACATCTCAGCCTTCTTTCTACATTTTATAGACTATACTCAGAAGCAATTAAAAAATAATCACACTTTTCTAAGTGTGAATATTTTATAACACGGCAGTCAATCAATATGCTACTTCACAAATAGTGGCATTCATCCATACACTGTGTGAAATAAAACGAAGCCAAAACTGTAGAAGACGAGAACACCTCTGTCTTGACTTGGGAGACAAAATCCTAAAACACAATGAGTCATCACATCACTCAACTCAATACCTAATTTGTGAAGAGAGAGGCTAAGATGGCGCTTCATTTTGTATTCAGTTTGGAGTATCATTAAAATTAAAGAGTGCAGGTCTTCCAACTCTCCTATTCAGCAGAAAACAAAATCATATTTCTTTTGAAGAGGCAGCGTGGTGGGGTGTTCACCTCTGACTAAGACAATAGATTTTGTGCTGTGGTATGGTTTAGGGGTGAGGCAGAACCTTATTCAATTTTTGACCGCTTGGGACCAGAGGAAGCAAAATAGCCCTTATTAATTCTGGCCATGGTGATGTTGCAACAGAGTGATTTAAGGGAAACTTGCAGCATGAACACTGGAGAACATTAACAACCTTTGTTGTAATAATGCCACGGATCGACTGAAACAAATGATGCAGCACAGCGTAAGAAAATACATTCACTTCTCCCTAGTGCCCATTTGTTGGATTTGTCTGTAGGGTCTGAAGAAAACAAAGAGAGGTAGACTATTTCAGAAATCATTTAGAGTGCCAGGGCAGAGAGAAAAATGGCTATTCAAATCTTTACAACAGAGGATGCTTAGTAATTTCTTTTGGAGAATTTATCAAACACAAATTGGTATTGTAGATTTTCCATTACAGACCGCTAGAAAACAATATTTCACCCCAACGCTATTTTTAGGAAACCTATTTCTAGTATCAATTTAAGATAAGACAACATTTTTTTCTGAGATGCCTTATTTGGAACCCAAATCAGTTTCACAGTCCAATCAGATGGGCCTCACATGATAAGAAGCAGGCAAAGATGCTCAATAAGACTCAGCCTACTGCAGAAGAAACATTTGCTCAAAGTAATCAGGCTTATCACCATTCAGTCAAACCAGGAATGACACTGATATAAACACCAGCACACCAGCAGAAACAAACAGCTGGTGCCCAACAAGCAGCGCATTTCAGAACACTGAACAAGTTGCACCGCGGCCGCAGACAGAAACAACAACAGGATCATGCTTCACTTTGGCTGCTGGCAGAAGCAGCAAACAAGTAGAATAAGATGATTGATCACTTCAGAAATTGAGAAATCCATGTGCTGGGAGGTTGACAATCAAGCAAACTCGCTGCTCGGAGAACTTATCTAAATGCGCACCCAAGGCCCATGCCTAACACCAGCCCGGAGGTCCCTGAGAGATACACTCTGCACATACAACATGGTTAGACACATCACTGCAGGTCTCTAATGGAGGAGATAGAGTAGCAGATGCAGCACTCACGAGTGACGAGAAGGTCAGAGGACGAAACCATTAATCTGTGACATAAAACTTAAATCATTGACCATTAAATCCACAAAAAGACAAACACTCCCATTATTTAAAGGCTGCTGTAAACAGACTTAGACCTCACCCCTTCATGTCTATAGTTTCTGCTTGCTATTCAGGTAAAACCGATGCATAGAAGATCAGGGTACTTATATCAGTTCATCCTGGTCACAGAGGACACAGACAAAAGCATCTCAAACTCCAGCTACCTCAGTAAATCCCAGCAGGAGATTCCTGCAGACGACATCGGCTGCCTCAGTGCATGACCAACAAGACCAATCAGTGCTGGGAGTGCACCGCCCCACCTTCCTTTCCTTTTCTTTTCTAGTCCTGAAACAACTGGGAAATTACGAATTACAGGTGAGGGGTTATGAAACACACCCGCAGCTACACCCTAATTTCTTCCTCTGCCTCGCACGGCTCTGTGTCCTCCATACATCTTTTTTTTCCTTCAGAATTTATCCTCCTTCAACTCTCTCTCCCTCATACGCCAAGGATCAAGCAACCTGGCTTGGTGTTACCTCCGTGGATTCTGCAGTTCCGCTACAGCATGGGACTCCTCTGTACTAGCGAACATCCATCCGTCAGTAGTGTAACCGCTGTATCGGACTTAACCCCGAGCTGCCGCGGTTGAACCAGTACAGAATCAGTCTTCCGCATGTGGGCACATTAATGCCCCTCCTCCTCAGGTGTGCTGCATTACATGGCTAAATTATGTTAATCGTGTCAGTGACACAGAAGACTAGCTGTCTCAAAGTCATAATCAATATAAAGCAATATATTATAATTTTTTTCACTGCACAGCCGAAGAACACAAACACAACGCTTACTACAGCTCACCTCTAACACAAATGTAGCCATTATAAGCAGGTTGTTGTAATGAAGCAGAAAAACAAGACCAAATTAAACAAACCAAGACAGGGAAGGTGGAGACAGGCTGAGAGAAAGCAGGCACAAACATCCCACATATAATAATTGTGTCATCTAAACAAAAAATATGGTAGAAGTTACGTGTTTAAAACCATTTACTATGGATTTCTTGATTTAAATCTCACTTTGCAATGCAGCTGGAGACATCGCTACTCATTATTTTGTTTCTGTAGTTTATACAGTAGCAAGTAAACCAACTGCTTTATGGAATGAAGGAAATTAATTCAACAGACTCTGCTGAAAGCCCCATCAGAAAGTAAAGGAAGGTATTTTATCATATGTCAATAACAAGTGACAAATCCACTAATATGGTATTATTTCGAAATAATACTGTATGTAATTTCCAGCAAAATGCAAATAATATTGTTCCATCCAACAGAACACATCTTTGTGAAGTTAATATTCAATCAAACAGCATTTTAGAGGGACACTGTAATAAAACTAATCAAGACTGTTTTGAGCCATTTTCCCCTACCCATTGTTATGATAATGTTTTCTGTGGAGGACATACTGTATGACTGCAAAACATGGAATACATCCCAAGGCAGTTTAAGCATCTTATGTGCCACACATACACTGAGGCATGCCTTTGTTGTCTATGAAGAGCTGTGTTCTCCTTTCATCAACAACAGGAACACATATAGACAGAGGGGTATTATAAGCTGGCGCTGACCTTCTCTTTACAATGCAACTTTGTTACAGGTCACATTGAGAAGGCAGGTGAGACCACGGTGGATGGAAGCTACCGTATTTCTATACTGTGTCAGAGATCAATGTGGTGAGATTTCATTGTGCACTTCATCCAGCCGCATGACATGACTGTAGCGCTACCACATAAAGCTAAAGGTGTCTTAGTTTAATACTAAACTATAAACAACCCACTCAACCTCATGCAGTTAAAGCATCCTTATCAGCTGCACACACTGCTTGTTCCTCATCAAATTCCTGACATTTATGAGACAGTTATTACAGATACAGCTTGTAAGGGCAGCATTTGCATACTCCTGTCTTTGTTCCGCTCTATTCGAGTAGGTTAACCAGCAGTGACTACTGATACAGACGCACTGTGCATCCACAAATAGTAAATGGGTGACTTAGCTGAACTGATTTATTGTGCTATTACAGATTTGTTTGTGACCAGGAAAGAGTGTGGTACATTGAATGAAAGTATAAATATGTACATAACATGGTCGGCAGGAAGGAGATAAAAAGTACGTTATCTCCTCTTAAATCAGTTAGAATCAGCCAGGTTTGCCAACAACATGATACAACAATCTGATAAAGAGCAGCATTCAAGGTGAAACAGAATTCAACACACACAAAAGGAGCGTAATATTTTACAAATATTACGCCCAGATTCACCAGTATTATAGCACATGGACTAAATAGCAAAACCAAGGCCATATACGTGACATCCCACTTATCTGTCAGGATAATGATGGAGTTGGACAAGCCTGACACTCAAGTCACTGGTGAAGAGGATGAGCAATTTATATCCCCCAGAGCAGAGCCTGAGAGTGGTGACAGATCTACACATAGTTTGCTCTCTCCGAAACCTTCTGCCTATCAGCCTCCAAATTAATTATTTCCACATTAAGCAAAACAGGCATGTAGAAAACCTGAGCTGCTAATCACGCATCAGCAGTTCTGCTAGTCACCATGTCTTCTTTTGCAATATTTAATTCATGACTACAAAATATAGAGGTGTGACTGCCTTCACACTCTGCATCAACATTTCTTCAAGAATATCAGGAATCGTGGTTCAAAACAAATGGATGTACTATTCAGCTTTAAAGTCCAATCAATCACTGTTGCACTTATTTTAATGTTTATCATGCAAAGGTTAAATGTTTGGGAGACCTAAGAAGAGCTGGCACTGCAAAAACACAGAGTCTTCATACAAACCAAAGTCCATGTCTCTATGTCCAATAACTTCCAGTCCTAAGGGGAAAAAGTCAAGCTTGTAGCTCAATAACTTTTATACTAGCTTGCTGCAGCTGCTCGTAACATCTCCTGTTTCTGTTATAGATACTTGACATGTATTATGTTCTTTTCTCTTCAAACTAGAGTTGTATCATATTTCCAAAACAGAAAAATTAAATCCTGTAACTACAAATATTTTTGCATGTTGCATGTTTTTCAAATTTCCATTTTGACTGGATATTACATCTATTTTGACTTATTTCTTGAGTTACATTGTATTTTTAAGTTTATTTTAATCTGAATTAAAAATCATTTATAAAACATTTAGAAGACAAACAATTGTATCTCATGCTTAAATGGTCATGTCCGGGGATAGACAGAACAAAAGTCACTGAAGATGCATAAATCTCTGTGAGGAGAGTCTCATAGGGGCAGTTCGTGTGACCAGTGACATACAACAGCTTTTTGAACTTACAGATACCTCAAGAAACCTGTTGAACATGCTCTGATAGACATGCAATCTAAAAATTCTCAATGCTGAGGTTTGGCTCCAAAAGAAGGAAGCCAGAGAGCAAACCATGTTCTATGTGGTAATGATCAAGATCACTATGTTCGCACCTGTAATTGTTTTGGCTCAAATCAGATTTGTGTTTAACAATGGGATAATAAGCTAGCATTATCTAATTCAACATTACTTTTCTCAGTATAAATGCTTATGTACTTTCTGTTCAACAGCATTTATAGTAGTAACACAGTAGTAATATATGATTTTAATCATATTTATCCCTCTAATCCAATCTATTTTGAATATTAAACCATACTGTACAGTAACTGGATATTGTGTCATTTGGGGGTAGCAGAAGTTGTGAACACAACACTGACATTTTATCACCCGATAAGTAGATATGGTAAACTTTTTGTATTGAAAATGACAGTTATAGTCTGTTTAAGTAGAAAATGGCTAATTCTATTTTTTTTTTCTTAAAAATTATGCAAAATTTAAGCATGAAAGAAAAAAGAGCCAACCAGATTTAAATATTAAATGTCTATAGGCCATTTCCACAAAACATCATAACCAGAAAACAAAATTGTTTTGATACTTGATAGTGGCTTGCATGTTAGGGTCTCTTTCCAGGCTCCATAGCTGCAGTCAGTGATCATAACTAGAGCCCTCAGTGTGTCCTGGAACACGATCGAGAAATCAGCCCTCTGAACTCAATCAAATGAGTGGAAGTTATCAGTGCCCCACACAGAGCACACAAGAGGCAGGAATGTGCTGATGTTGAGCCACTGACCTGCACCCCGCCTCCTCTCTCATGTCACAGTGATTGAAATGAGTGACAATGGAGCAAATGAAAAACAGTAATGATAAGGGATGCTTCTGCATCATAAAGAAAGATGGTTCATGCTAAAATGTGATTGATGAGTGATTTTGTGTTTCTATCCTGATAATTCCACACCCCTTTCAAAGAGGGATTTACTTATGGACGATTTATAAGAAGCTCCTGTACAACTGGAGCCGTAACCATAACAGAACGCACCATTTGTTAACACAGAGAGATGGCCTATATTATGGAACATGGACTTTAATATCATATTTTTAAGCAGTGTTTCATAAGAAGTTTTTAGCTTAAGCCATGTATCAGAGCAATGACTTTTCAATGTCTAAGGTACCAACAACAACTCGCTTTCATCTTCAAAAGTAGCCCTAAATCCAGGGAGTTTAAAATGCATAAGGAATGAAAGAAGATACTTGACCAGCCATGTAAAAACTTGGACCTCAAAATCCTATCATCAGTGCATATGTTTAATTTTCATTATTTTTGTCCGTGGATACAGTTTGTTATTGAGAGACAAAAAACAATGTTATAGTACATTCTCATTTACATCCCTAGATGTTATGACATAAAGAGGGGAGGGGTGATTAAATATGCCATGTCGAATAACAGAATCCTCTCCTAAATTGGAAAAACACTAATTAGATGTATAGCTCAGGAAAGGTGAAACAAGGATGTCTCAACCAACTGTCCTAATAATACAAAATAACTGTAGTACAGAGACAGACTCAGGACAACACAGACTAACTCATTAAACTTCTGTTCCTTTTTTATTTTAGTGACATCTCACATTACTGACACTGAAACACGTTATGTTTACAGTCTCCCAACAGTTTTTTCCAACACCATCTCTCTGTGTTAATAGATCATTAATTTCTTCAAAGAGGTACCAGAGGGCATCTACTTTGATCTCTTTACGCCAGCAAATCGCCATTTTGTTGGACATTAATTTGCATGTAACCGTAGGTTTAAAAATATAAAGTTTATTTCTCCAGAGCAACATGTCTCAATACATCAGATAAATACAGTAAAGCAGTCACGTTGTTGTCACATACATATATTATAACCAGCAAATGAGACCCTTTATTAAAGCCAGTTTTATAAATAAATAGGGCTACAACTGCAGTTAAGATGAACTGAAGTCGGCAAAATATCAGGATATATTTGTCCTTCTAAAACCAAGATGACTAGAGATGACTGCTGTTCATGACAGCTTAGGGCAACATGATTTACAGGCCATCATGTATGGCTGTCTTGAGCAGCCAGGGATTTCTTCTCCTCAGGCTACATAAGCCAGAGTCATCTCGCACAGCACTGTCATCTTAAATTTGGGGAAAACTGTAAATTTAACTGTGCATTGAAACATCCAATGGCTGCCACACACATCTGTATTGTGCCTTTGCTTCTATTTGACAAATCTAAGGCCCTGTCCAACTGCCATTTCACATAACATTGCTAACTATGAACCAAAGGATGAGCGTATTTGAGTCCTATGCCTGGGAGTCCAGTCGTCGATATGCAGTGGAGAATTCTTGTACTTCACTTGAAGAACATATCAACAAATGTTACAGCTAATGGAGATATTACCACTGTACTCTTTGTAGTATTTAGAGTTGCCTTTATCTGTCGAGAAACAAACCAATGACATATCAGAGACTAAATATGACAGGAATTAACTGGTCAACCTTATACTATTCCCAAAATATGTATAGACAACTCCAATGCAGAGTCAGTGATACGGACATTAAAAAATGATACTTACACTAGCATTTTGACGCATCATTATTGGCATCTACATTCAACATGCAATCTCATCAAGGTTAGATATGTTGGCCAACCAGGCAGATGCCTTCATTATTTTATTTTCCATAACTGGCCCTTGAAGAGCTTTCAGAACAATAAGATAAAGAAACTAAGCAGAATTACAAAGTTCACTGTAATAGTAACATACTGAATCTGATATTAGAATTTCCCCTGTGCCATGTCTCAACAACACAGTCACGGCCATATATCAGCTGTGGTTATGACTAGCTTACAGCAACGCACACCGACAAAATTAATGATAACAACATACGTAAAACATACTGTCCAGCTGTTATACACTCAACAGGTGACGACTGGTGCTTTTAGTTGATGTTACAGCAGTGCATCAGCTGTAATGGAAATGTAAATAGTGAGATAGCTCAGAGCAGATGAGCCAAACATCCCACAGCAAAGCCCCGCTCACACACACCTGACATGACAGTGCATTATTATGACAGCTGGTGTAAACTGCACAGACATCGGGTCAGACAAGCAGTGTATTTCTGTGTCATCCAAACTAGCCAGCTAACTAGGCTAACATTAGCTAGCTGCTACCTAGCTTCACCGCAGATTCACTTCAGTTTGCATAAACGGACCACCATCAAACAAGGTGAGCTACCGCATGACCTTCCCTTTAATACAGAAACCGATGTCACATTTCTAGCAGCCGACCTCACGTTACCACTCCTCCTGCTTCGTGCCGTCTGGACACTTATTAAATTCAGCCCCCGTTATACCAATTGGTCAACACCCCAGCTGGCCGACATTTTGTTCCAGCGCGGCTAGCTAGCTCATCCAGCTAACGTTACCTGACGCTCCGCACTGACGTGGGAACAACCGCCGCTCGATGACAGCTCGCTGACCGCAAGGCACAGGAGATTCAATATTACCGCTATACAAGCTCCAGTTACCGCCGAGTGCCATGAACACCGTTATTCATGATTACAATTAGAAGATAACGTAAGCGTGTTGGGGGCAACTAGCTAACCAATTAGCATAGCGCGTAGATGCAGTTTTGTTGCAGTGAGGTAGCGGTTACCTCGGCTTGCACCGTTATCGCTCGTCAGCCCGCTGGGGACACATCCAGTCAGCTCCTGCGGCTGCAGCGAAAAAACACACTCCTAAATAACGTACTCACGGATAAATCAAGAAACCTATTCACCTTCGCAAAAGCAATGGTCCTCGCGGCGTGCTTGTGGAAAATCTTACAGAAAAGGAATGGAAAGGTCTTCCTGGTGTGGCTCCAGAGCAGCAGCAGCCGCCGCACTGCAATGGCAGGCAGTGGATGAAGCCTTCCGTCTCTCCCACCTCCCCCCACCCCTCCTCTGCTCTCACACTTCGGCTGCCTTCACCGCCGCGGTGACAGTGACAGGTTCGCCTGGAAGAAACCATTCCGGTTTGTCCGCGGGGGGAGGAGGGGGGGTGGAAGGGGAGAGCAAGGATGCAGAGAGGCTGTCCGCAGCAGCAGCAGCAGCAGCAGATATCCAGCAGCGTCAAGCGCCATTCCGGCGTGAGAACACACGGTCGTAGATGAGGGTGAAAACACACCGATGAAGCTTTATCGGCTCACGGTGAACATAGCAGCGTCCACTACACATGGAGGAATGGATGCAACTGTTATCAACCTGTCATATATTTCAAATCCATCGATTACTGAGGCATGAATATTGACAATGATGCTGTTCTAAAACGTTCAATTTTAGACCATATTAATGTAAAACGAATCACAATTAGTTTGGGTATTGTTCGTTTTGACAAAGTAATCCAACACATCTATTTTTAACATATGGATTGATGACAGGAGTCTTTTACATTTGACATGTACAGCCATACAGCAAATAAGAAAAAGGAGTCCACACAAGTTCCATTGGCCTCTACAAAAACATTATTAGAAAATACATTTAAATCTCAAAATGGGTTATCAATTATCAATCAGTTATCAATTTTGTTGTCAGCCCTAAATGTTAGGATGTGTTTAACTGAATAAAACTATTTGAGATAACCACTACAGTAAGGCAACACCAGCTCAAAAATAGTTAATATCTCTGTTTACTCTCAGTACTAAAATAACTTCCTTTTCCAAGTAATATAATTTCACTATTGCACCAACAGCACAGTAGACTTCTATAGGTAAACTGTGGTGGGCTAATAAACCATTGTGCACCCGAAGCACTGTAAACTTTGCCTTTGCTGCATGTGACGTAAGCTGTTACATTTTATCTTTAAAGAGCTTTTAACAAGCATCCTGATCAAACAGAGAGCTGATAAATCAGTGTGAGGATGAGAGAGCTGTTGAGTGCTATGTTTGCAGTGAGAGTGCAGTGACATTGCCCTCATGCACATGGGGTATTTGACATTGTTCTTTATATTATAATTTTAGATTTATTTGATGATGTAAACACATTTCAACTAAGTGCTGCGCAGTTCTTGCTTTAGTCTTCAAGATTTCCCAAGATATTTTTAAATCAATTTTACAAAGCATACAACAATAGGGATTATTTTACATCTGCTTTGTAAACATTCTGCAGCAGGATACAATATATATCCAGTTGTTGTTGCCTTTACATCCAGAACTTCATATCTGAATGTATACTCCCTATTATGTCAATGTAAAAGAAAAAAATGAAACAAAAACCCTCTCATGTTAAGTAGGCCTCAATATTGATTTGACAAATTGAATTTCAAGGAAAATGGTTTGATTGATTAGGCATCTCCTGAAACAAAGGACTGGACAAGGACAAGATGGTTTATCTTTCATGCTTTCCCATGTGTGCCTGTACGCAGCCTGTGTGATATATGTAGCTTATTTATGTGTGCATAATGAGGAAAAACTACAAGTTATTTAAAAATGCTAGCTCTCTAAAAAATATGCCTTACAGGACTAAGATTACAGGCCCTTAATGTGGAAGATATTTTACATTAAAGTTATATTGCCTTGAATGCAAAAGGCCGTTGGAGTAAATCTATTTGGATAACTACAGCAAATATAAACTCTTTATAGGGAAAGCTGAGGTAGGCTACTTAAGTAGTAATGACATGCTGCATAAAGCCATTTAAAATGCAGAGGATAGAACTAAAATCCACCCTACAGTCACGATGCTCAATACTCCTTCCCATGGGGTGAACAGATTTAATCAATATACAGTAGAATGTAAATTGTGCACTGCACCAAACCCCACTCTTAAGACTCTATCGCACGCACTTCAGTTTTTGTGCTGGCTTCCCCAGAAGAACCTAATTCTCTGCAGCACCTTCTGTTGTGCATTTTATCACTTTGAGATTGTGTGACCGTTCTTGTCACCTCTACCTCTGGCACTAATGAGCGCAGGAGAAGATAGGGACTGAATGTAATGCTGGAGGAGCACAGAGGTCCTGCAATGTTGCTGACGTAGGGAGACTTGCCGCAGATTCCATTGGAGGATCGGGAAGGAGAAGGGGTGGGGGGTGGGTGGGGGCATCTTGAATGGAAGAATGCGAATTGGCCAAGGTCATAAGAATTAGATAAACAAGGGCAGTCATAGATATCCTGTGGGAAAACAGAATATGATGAACAGCAGGATATGTTGTAAATATAAAGGAAGCTCCGCAAAAAAAACCCAAAACAATAAATGCTTCTGTGATGTGCACCTCAACAGTTTTTGTTGAACGATAACAGACAAACCTTTTTCAATATGTCAGAATAGTATGCATCACTGAGCATGAATGATGGTTACATGATGCCAGTTGTCATCGATATTTATCATCATGCACTGCAATATTAAAACTTGCTGAAGTATTGAGACAGAACAATGTAATCAAGCTACTATAGCCCCTTTGGAAATGCATGAATGTAAACTTTTTTTACCATCTGCATCTGTGGTTGAATTGGCTTTGATGTGGGCTTACGCTCCTTAATGTATCTCTGTTGAAGCCCTTGAAATACCCTCTGTTAATGCTACGACAGTGCTTGCATCACCGGCTCTGACAGCACAGAGGGAGTTTCACATGCCGTGCAACAGAATTACGCAGCCCCTCTCTCCCATCAGCACATTCAGACACACAGACGTCAGGCGTCCAAACCAGAGTATGACTGCGGGAACGAATCACACGAGTGGAAAAGCAAATTAGAAATTCACAGCAGGTCGGCTTTTAGAGTGCACTGCCCCTGACGGTGAGTGAGTCACCTCTCAGCTGCACAGGTCAAGAAAAACAGCCTACTAAGCAAAGGTTGGGGTGGCCATCTATGAGCTTTAATGGCTGCAGCTATCAGATGACATGACAGACGTTAAACATAACACTGCAGCAAAGGAAAATAAATGCGTTTGTCCGACGGCAGCATGAGAGAAAAGATGATACTATGTGACACCACGCTGCCCAAAGCTGCAAGATGATACTCAAAACTTTGTGCTTCTTATCTTGTTATCCAGTCTTTGGTTTTACAAATTGGGAGTACATCAGTGTAATCCCATAATGGAGTGAGCTGGCGACTGTACAGAGGCTTGTATTTCTGTGATTTCTGTGTTGTCCTCTGTCAGTATCACTGACCTCTAGCATGAGAATGCAGCACACTGACTTGACAGCCAACCCATTAGTTGGGGACAGAAATTCCTTGGACGAGGTTTCACAATGCCACGCGACTACACTGTGCTGCACATTCAGAGCTGAGGAGAGCGACAGGGGTCTATGATCTAGCGAGAATGAGATGAGGTATCTTGTAAAGTCAGCAATAAAAAAAACACTTATCAAAAGGTGCTTTATAGAAGAATGAAGTGTGACCTCGGTGAAGCAGAGTTGAGGGTGTACGGCAGTAAAAATGCAGCCGAAACACGCAGGAGTTTGGCTGCAGCCTCCAGATCTCCGTCCAGCTTATTAGCAGCTGATTTTACAGTTTATGATTGTACCACCTGTCTCACAAAAGCAGAATATCTCATAATTCATCTAGAGTATAACATTTAGATTCTGCATTAGAATACACATATTAATTTTGTTGATAATGATGCAGCTGGCTGTGCTCTTTGGGCTTTTGTGTGCCGGGCTTTTATGTAAGGGCCAACACATTTTGCAGATGATTAATTTTCTCTCTTTGTGGTTTTTCTCTTTGTGGTTTGCTTCTCTTGTGGTTTCTCTTTGTGGTGTTGCTTGTAGTTCAAATGGAATTAATAATTTATATATTTTAACAACAATTGTTTTTGTCATCTGGCAGCCAGGAGATGCAAGTTGGATGATTTTTTGTGTAGCACTGGCTGCAGTGGAAATACTGCTATGAAATAACTAAATCAGTATAAATGATAAAAATATCAGTCTATAGAAAAGTATCCAAATCACTTAAGTCTCATAACCACTGTACAGTATGTGTGCATACGTATATTTGGGGAAAAAACAGTGCATGCATTCATGTACATTACTGCATTGTGTATCTTCTTTTTTGAAAACACTCACACTTTAAAGGCAGGTATTTCACAAAATGGTAATAAATAAATATAATAATAATGGTTTTGAGCGACAGGCGGTTAAAAAAAAAAGGGGGAGACAAATACCATCTGACACTGTGAACATACAGGATGTGACTGACAAAGCACAAATCTGGGTTTACTGATTCATAAATATCAGAGCTAAAATCAGAAATCCATGTACAGGGAGGAAATACATATTTTTCAAGATTCCCCAAATGAACCTATAATCCCCATCTCATTTTTCCCACCAACAGCTGAGAGCTCAGACATATCAGGTGACATAAAATGACCTCACATCCCCTGGCCTGTGGAGGATCATGTGACAACAGGCCACCGACATCCAAATCCTCTCTGGATCAAACTACAGCATCATGCACAGTAGCAAAGAAGCAATCACCTAAGTATGTTTATCCCAGGGGGGCGAGCACAAATGCTAATAAAGATGAACAATTCCAATCAGTTAATGTGGAGGCATGTATGGCAGGGAGGTTTTTAGCAGCAAAATGTGGGAGCTGAATTATTTTTGCCTTTGAATACATGCCCACATTGTAGACTGCAGAGTTAACCATGAATTCCTTGGGGGGGAATAAAAGCTTTTAAAGCAGAAGGATCACGATCAATCCAATTGTGATTTCACAGACAGCTGGAAATGGCAACGATTATTGATGATTAATTATCTACTCTGAGGCTCTTCTCCTATAAACCCAGAGGCACTCATGTGTCTGAAACCTACAGTGTTGTTTGGAATAACCTTACTCACAGTGTGACCTGTGAAGTGAACTACCACTTCAATTATTAATGAAGTGGCTATAATTTTTTATTCCCCGTCAAACAAACCTTTAAATGAGTTTGGATTCATAAGTGGTTGTCTATTCATGGCTTTTCCCCGGGAGAGCAACCTCGCTCAGGATGAGAGTAAAGCAATTAGAGGCCTTGGTGGTCTGGGATCAGGTGCTCCCTTCAGACCAGGCCGAGGGGTATTGTGGAGGGCAGGTGATGGGGGTAAGAGAGACAGGAAGAAAAAGGGAGAAAAATCACCCAGGGGTAATTTACCGCACTGCGGAAAGAAGCCACACAATACCACACCGCTTCTCAACTCGACTGGAAATTAATTTTATCACAACCACAGTTTGACTCATTGATAAATCCAGGAAGGAAAAAAATATTAAAGCTATTTTTAACAGAGCAAACACTGCAAGGTTCCCACCCGGTGCTATACATCAAATGAGTGGGGTTGTTAAAATGTATCTTTGCCTGCTTGGCTCCACCAACCTCATGAGCATCAATAGACCTTAAACTACCACCTCTTCCCATTCTAGTAGCTGCAGTGGCCACTGTTTTTAAAAGTGAAATGCATCTTGGAAAATGCTACAGTATATCTGAAAACTTAACATACATCCAAACCCAATATCCCGACTGCACATCCAACCCCTCCTTCCTCTCTTGCGTCAGCTATGCAAACATGGATGTTGCACTGTGTTCCTGTACGTTTAGGTAGTAAAACTCTGCCCTCTGCAGGACTTCAGCTGAACATTATTTATCTGTTGGAGCCTGACTGTGTCAAGCCTTGCAGGAGGGAAATCTATATGAAGAATAATTTACGGTGGCGTGAAAACAAGCGTGAGGAGGAGGGGATCTGCGTGATTTCAGCTCCCTGCTGGCTGATGATGCACGCGTGAGCCGACGGAGGGAGACACAAGGAGGAGAGCTGGGGTTGTTCACCCACGGGCCCCGTCGTGATGGGATGCTCCTGAGTCTAAACAGCATATGGTGCCTCCCTGGGCATCAACACACATCCTACATGTCCAGCAACACAGCAGGCTGTGTGATACACTCACACACGCCACTGACACAGCAGACACGCTCACACTTCTAAATACACAAAATGAACACACACTTCTTCCTTTCATTCATTCTCAAACACAGCATTCGGGTTTGGAATCACTGAGGAAATTAGGTCTTTAGAAATAAAACAAAATATTATTATTATTATTATGTTGTAACATGTTAAATCAGTATTGTATGAACCTAAACCTCTAACTGCTGATAATGAACAACAAAGCTGAAACGATGATGGTCGATTAATCACTCAACACGTCATTTTTCAAGCAAAAAAGCCAAACCAGCTTCTTAAATGTAAGCATTACCTATATTTTTCTGTTTTCATTTTGTGATTTTGTATTTTGGAATTTATTTATTTTAACAGGGACAGAGCACATTAAAACATTATGCCTGTATAAAACAAGGAGAGATGCCTTGTATTAGGTTTTAGTCATTGCTAATTTCCACCTGTAGTCCTTAAGCAGGTAGATGGAACAATCATTGTATTGTTGTTGGGATTTAGACTGCTGGTTGGTTAAATTGAGCCACTGACAGACATTGCTTTGGGTTATGGAAAATTCTAACAGGCATTTGTTAATATTTTCTGTCTTTTTTTTTTTTTAGACTAAATGTTTCATCAGTTAATCAAAAAAGTAATCATTAGATTAATGGATAACGAAAATAACTGTTGCAGATCTAATCAGTAATTCATTTAATAAAGGTGTATTCATTATGTTCCCTTATAATTTGAATTCTGAGCAGATAAACAAAAACAAAGCCAGACTGAATTTGCTGTCTGTAAAATCTCATTTTAGTAGCAGTGAATGAGCACAAGATATCACCTCCAGAAAAACAGTACGTGTTCATCTCATGATAATTAATCAACAGACCATATAATCTACCGAGCGTCCACAACTGCGAGCATCAAACCCTGTGATTGATTAAGTTGTCTCGGGACAACCTTCCCCGGGCTTCATTCTTCATGCTTTACTTCCCCACCACGGCCACCATCTTGATTCCTACAAACATTACATCATCCTGCTGGTTGTCCTTCACTTGACCCTACACTCAAGTGCTCAAATGGGTGGAATAACATGAACATCAAGCCCTCCTTGAAAATAAGCCAAAAATCATAATAGAAGGCTGTTATTGAGGTATTAATAGATCCAGAGTGTATTTTTGGAACGGAAAATATTGCATGTGATGTTGGTTTAGTGCTACATTCTCACTAATCCTCAGCCGCTGATGGTGCTTACTGTCCAGGTCTCTGCTCCTGTCATAAATCATGTGGGAAAGTCAATAGAGTTGTTGGGATTTATGTGGGTTTGAGTCTTCTCTCTTGAAATGATTTGTTGTAGATGAGGGACACAAGCCCAACCATAAAAACAATTCAGGAGCACGAGTCATTTTCTTCCGATCCTCTGCTGACAATCGAGGACTCTGCTGTTTATAATCTTTACCCTGCATCCTTTAAGGAGCGAACAAGAAGGTATTATGTTACTGAGAACTACAAGAAATCTAATTTTGGGACCTTGGCTTATGAATATAATAGAAAACTGACTAAAAACTGCTAAATAATTAGTCAATTAGTAGTGATAAAAGATTATTTAACATGGAAAAATTCAGGTTTCAAATCTTCTTTTTTTTTTAAAATGCTATAATTTCAGAAACAAGCAGCGAAAATGTTACAAGGTACTGCTGCAGACGCTGTTAAGTCAACATATTGCTACAAGATGTGTGACATGATGGTACTAGATACACACAGTGCACAGGGCCTACAGTGACCGGCCATATGTCCCATCAGAGGACACATAGGCAGGCCTTGCTCCTGAGTCACAGCCTCCAGAAACATACCCAACATCTGTCATCCCCTCAGCGCTGCCTGTGGGATCATGCACACAACCTTCACATGCATCACGCATGGTCAGCTCCGCCTCCCCGTCACACACAAACCCCCCCTCCATCACCTCCAACCACCCCCACTGTGCTCATCACCTATAGGACAAAAAAATTCATCCATTCGACTCTGTTCTTACATAACAGACCTGTCTCACCTAAAGAAAATCAGCTGCTGCTCCAATCACAGTGCCTCCCCTCGTCACCCACCCAACCCCCCTGTTCCTCCTTCCAACACGGCCTCCTACAGCGTTAGTCGTGATAAATCTCCCGTACCCACCCCGCGCGCTCTGCTCCTCCCTCCCTCTCCCTTTCTTTCCACAGCCTTTTTGTGGTGTGTCTCACTCAGGTCCAGCCCTCTGCTCCCACCCTCGTGCACCTCCATGCCTTCATCACACGGGAACAATCTTCCCTCCTAACAGGCCCTGAATATGCAGATTGGTTAATTCAGCTGCAGTTGCTCTCTCTGTAAATGCATCTGCAGCACTTTCCGAAGACTGAGCAGCGAATAAATGCTTACGCTGGGGCTTTTTTTTTTCTTTTCTTTTCTTTTTTTTTTTTTTTGGTGGTTGAGGGGGGGAGTGCCTCTGTCCACGGCAGACTGCAGCCAAGGATGGGAATTTAGAAGTGGTATGGGGCAAGCAGAACTAATAAGAGATTAAGACTTTGACCAAGGTGAAGCTCGAGGCCCAGTTGGTGACTGATCCTGATCTGTTAAGGAGTAATTAATTTAATTGCGCTTTTCATCTTGGCTTAGTTGCATCTGCAGCACCTGCTGATATGTGCTTAGTTTCTCTGCAACTCACCTGGTTATAGCCTCTGCAGCAAACATTCCTTTAACATTTCCCAAAACAGCTGAGAGGGCAGCAAAAATACTGCATTAAAAACAGATCTTTCCCAAAATCAAAGCACATGAAACAGAAACAGCAACCTGCACCAGGACTACAAGGTAGATTTTGTGTGTATAAAAGATGCTTTTTTCTCCCCCATTGCTGCGATCAAATATGATACACATAAAGATGAGGCGTATATTCAGAAACATCTCAACATTGATCCATATAAAAACACACATAACAAAGAAGGAAAATCCCCTGGAGAACGATTTTTTTTTATCAATAATCCCTGATGTCTTTTTTTAGAACAACAAAGAAAAGTCATACAGACTGGTTTGACACCAGAGATTAGTGTTGTAAATAATAAAGAGAATAACGTTTTGTTTCATACTAGAACAGGTGGACCAATGCATCTCCCTAAAGCATTAAGAAATACTGTAAACGCTGCTGCTTTGAGACGGGGCGAGGTGTTGTTGATGAACACTGAAAAATAACTTCGGCTATACACAAAGGCACTGGGTGCATAAAAGACTGTAGTTTCGCCCCCCTCTCCATCTCTGTTGTGCTTTCTGCAGCCTTAGCACTAAAATCTGATTCAAGCTTTCTGTGAACAAGTGCGCTGCTTGCCAACACAAATGACAGCGGGAGTGGGCCAGGCGCCAAAGTCCTCCCCTGACTATCAAGAGAGAAAAGCAATCAAAAGAGGCAATCGATATAAACAAAGTCTTAACTACTATTGATTATTTAGCTCTATGCTGATGGGCTATGATAGTTATGGACCTAAATTCATACACTCATTTGATTAATATTCTCAGTTTTCTGTTTGAATCAGCCAATCAGGCGAGATTTTTTTTTTTTTTTAAATGACTGCAGATCATCCAGCGGCTCAGAGGCAGTGTTGTGTCTGTTGTGACATTTTAGTAAGATGCAATGGAAACTGCTCCTCAGCTCAGCATCCTGCAGTCTCATCACTCACTGTAAGGCGGACCGTTACTTCCATCAGCTGCATTTCAGTTTGGGCAAGTCAGCAAGTTTTCCTCCAGTGCTCACACAGCCTGTACAAAAGAAATATACTGTGGAAAGGCCAGGAGCCCTTAGCTGAGCTCTCAGTCTCTGGTGAGATAGTGGCCTCTTGAGCCATTTGAAACGTCCTCTGAGTGGCAGGCCATAAAGACAAATGGCCGCGATGTGGTAAGTCACTCTCTATGACTTACAGAACAGGAGCGGATATGAGCATACAGCGACATTACACTGCATTTTCGGCCCACTTACGCTGTCTGTATATGGCTCAAAATCAAGGCCACCACTAATCTGTCAATTACAGCCTAAAAGCATTCACCTCCAGCATATCACTGTCAAGTTTACTAGATGGGAGCTGAATACTGATTCTGTGATTACTTTTAAAATGTAGGTCTTTTGTTCAGTCAATCATTTTATTTTTTTTTTTGTCTGACAGAGACATTGACCTGCTAACTTTTTTCTGATTCTTAATGCTGTAATATTTTTGTTTGCTTTTTTGTTTATGGATGGAACTACTTGGTTCACCATTTTGGATCAGACTGAAATATTTCAACTACAGGATGGATTGCTATGACATTTTGTACAGACTTAATAGTCTCCAGAGGATGAATTCTGCAGCACTGACTTTGGTGATCCTTTTACATATTACCACCAGCAGACTGACATTTTTGCCTTTTAGTGCAATACTGTATCTGAAAAACTGTTGAGTAGATTGCCATGAATTTGGGTTCAGATACCCATGTTGCCCAGCTGATAAATCCTAATGACTTTAGTGATCCCCTGACTTTTCCTCTAGCACCACCAGTGAAATATCTCAACACCTGCTGGATGAATTGGCATAAAATTCAGTACAGATACAGAGATGTATCTTCATTTTATTTGCTGATCCCTTGACTTTTCCTCTAGTGCCACCATGAGGTTGACATTTATGTTTTTTGAGGGAAATGTCTCAGCGCCCTGCCACCCTCAGGATGAACTGTTATCACTTTGATGGCCCTCTCACTTTTCATCAAGTGCCTTCACAGAGTCAAAATGATAATTTGTACGCTATTAGTCCTGTTACTAAATCAGCATGTCAGTGAGTGGCCTAAAGCTCTGTGACACACAGGACCGCTGAGCTGCGAGTTCTTACTTACACAAGAGTTGAAGATAAACTCAAGGTATTTCAAAGAACCTTTTGTGTTTTTTTTAATATAAAATTTAGTCCAACATGATTTTAACTGGCCGCAAATCTGCAAAAGTACCTGTTAAAATATAATACATGTACCTTAATAGGATTCAAAACTCTCATTCTCTCAAAGGGCTACTGTTGCTGACCAGTACTTATCAATAATTCAACCAGCTCAGTGGTTTTGTGGTATCCTTTAATGAGATGAAGCGTTTGAGCTGAATTCACAGTCAGGTCATAGCTGAGCTGTCAACACAATATAATTCCCCTGAGGCTGAGGCCCTCCAGCAGTCTACTGCTCTGTCTGGAAACAACAAGGTACCTGGTATGTATTACAACTGTGTCGGCTTTGATTTATGCACATCAGAGCTCCGGTACTGAAACACTGCTTTGTGAATTATTACGTCTTCTGTATCTAAAAAACACTCAGCGGCAGGTATTTCATGATAATTTAGTGTGACTATAAAGACCAGAAATGTGTGAGCATTTGAGAACACTTTGAGTCATTTAAGGATTGAGACATCTGGGACACCTGTTCAATGAATGTGATCAAAGATAGAAGTTGTGTGAACGTCTTCTTAGAGACCAACTGAGAGAATCTTAAATCTGAACATGAAAATCATTTTTTATACATTTGGCATAACATTAGTTATCAAGTGTGGAAATGCCAGCAGCCATTCATGGTGGTAAAGGTGGTGATAAAAGCTAACAGCCAGCAGCCAGTTAGGTTTTTCAGTTAGCTCTTTCATCTAAGAGCAGATTATAAATGGATGAGTGGTGAAAATTAAAACAGATTAAATGTCAAACTGTAACTGTAGTATCTAAATGTAGATGAATACATTTGTGTCCCACATTTAAGGAACAGATTCTTGCAGCGAGTTTGAAGCTACAGCCAGCAGCCAGTTAGCTTGGTATAAAGACTGGAAACAGTGGGAAGCAGCTAACCTGACCCTAACTAAATCCAACCTCCAGCACCTCTAAAGCTCACCATATTCATGTTATATCTCTTTGAGTAATCCATACAATGTAAAACCTTCCTTAAAAAACAACATCATTTTTACACTTCAGTTTTTGTACCTATTTAACAAGGCCAGGCTAGTTATTTAATCCGGTCTTTTGGCTAAGGTAACTAGCAGCTTGTAGTAGCCTCATATTTATTGCACAGACACCGGAGTTGTATCAATCTTCTCATCAAACTCTCCACAAAGAAGTGAAGTATATTTCCCTAAGTATTGAACTGTTCTTTTCATGAAGGAAATGTACCAATATATGTACCAAGTGTCTACAATCCAACATGTGAATCAAATCTAACAACAGAAAGATGACTCCTTTACCATCATTATCTCTAAACTTTAAAAGTGAATCAGGGGCCTGCTTAACCTAATTTGCAACATGCATTTACTCCTGCTTTCATTTTGAAAGGTTTTACTAATCAAAACAATCAGCATATTTGTTGGGACCCATGCATGTGAATGAAAAAGTTATCATTTGAGAAAATGTGACTCTGCCACCTTTCAGGCCACTGGTGCCAGTCCCATATATGACAAGTGGTCTTTAATGATTACACTTTGTCAGTATCATCAGTCATGTGTATCGTATATCTCTGCTTTTAGGGGACTAGTGAATAGTTGTTTGGACAATTTAAATGACGAGTGTCTGTGTTTGGTGTACGGCTGGACAGATTTTTTTTCAGTGTTTTTAAGTCATACACCAGTCAAATAAGGAGGCCTTGTCTGTCACTATTATTTCAGCCAAATCTTTCTCATCTCATCTTGCTGGCTTGTGAGTTCTGAACATTTTGGTCATACATTACTGTGTCTGTGATTAGGTGACTCAGCTCATTAATGCTTTGTGTTTGCAGCACGGCCAGTTACTTACATTGGAGTCAAGCAGATCAATGCTGTCCAGGCTCTTGCTCCTGTGAATGCGGCCCTTGATGCGGCGGAGTGATGGCTTGCCCTGAATGGTGCTCACTGAGGAGGCTGCTGTGATGGAGCCAGCGGTTGGGCTGGGGTGTATCCTGAGGTCAGCACGGAGGGAATGGGAGAAGGAGGACAAAGAAAAGAGAAAAAAAAGCACAACAGCACTACATCAGGGGCAAGCAAGTACACATACAGCACGGGTTGTATCACAGCAGTGCCACAGGCAAGACTGAGGAAGAGGAGGAAGAAGAACACAGTGGTCACGTTTCTGCTTTTCAAAATGCCACAGTCCCCCCACTGGATAAAATGGCATTTAAAGAAATCTATAATTGGATTTAATGTCACAGAGGCCCTGTAGGGAAGCTGGTTCAAGCTCAGGAAGCACACTGCAGCATCGACCACAGAGGGCCTGCACAGCTCTGTGGGCCACACCAGTCAGACCGTAGCTGGGTCATGGTGAGATATGGGGAGGAGGCACGCTTGGCTGACCTATCATCGATACGCTCAGGAAATGTTTTACCCTTCACAAATGACATACTTAAGCAGCGCTGTTGGAGCCCTGCTGACCAAATTAAAACCCTCAGCTTCTGATTCCCTTTGTGTTTCCTGTGTTTGTAGCTTAATTGCTGTGTAATGTGCCGTGCTTGCCACAAAATTAATGGACCCTGTGGGGATGAATAAATCTGAACTGAACTGAGAATTTAGTTTATCAAACCATCTGGAACAGGGGTAAGTTTGTAGACTAGCAAAAATCTTAACCAATATTCACTGTATATATATACATATATATATCAGTAGCACTTTTTAACAAGGCACCCTTCTATATTAGTAATTTATTTATTAATGATTAATGATAAGCTAATGATTTATTCATTAATTATTAATAAATCAGTAATGTTTTGTGATAAGCCATTCATAAGAGCAACTTTTGCGTTCCCAGGCTGTGAAAAACGTCTCTGGCTAGTGTTCCACTCCTCTACTTGGTAACAATGCAGCTGTAAATGTCAATAATCTATTAATAAATGCTTGTGGAAGTCACACTTTCTAATTGGTTAATAAGTTATTGATAAATAGATTATGACCTAGCTACTGTGCAGGAGAAGTGGTGCAAAAGACGGTCGATTTAAAACGACAACGCAGATATCCTGCTGAGGGAGGTGAGCCAGCTACAGATTTTTCACAACTTGGCGACCAGAAAGTTCTTACTAATAGCTTATAACTGATATATAAAGCATTAGCATTGTTATCAACCGTTAATAAAGCCATTAGCTACAATTTCTAAACCCTTTATAATGGATGCCCCATTAAAACTGCTACCACTGTGACATTTACATTACTAGTTAGTAAAGGTGAAATAACTGATTAATCAGCTGATTAATATGCTGAGAAGTTACCATCATTTTTTGATAACTAATTAATTGTTTAAGTCATTTTTTTCCAGCAGCAACACCAAAACTACTAATGTAGTTTTGGTGTTGCTGCTTTGTTAAGATTTTCTGTTTTTCTGTGTTTTTTATAATTTTAAACTGAATATCTTTGGTTTTTTTCCACTGTTGGCTGCACAAAACAAAAAATTTGAATAAGTCAACTTGGGTTTTAGGAAATTGTGGTCATTATTTATCTTCTGACATTTTAAAGACCAAACAAATGGCTGGTTAATAAAGAAAATAATCTGCAGATTAATCAATAATGAAAATAGTTAGACTAGCAATGTTAATGCTACTGAATTTTGCTGTTACCCACTTCATTTTTGCTTAATTTAGTAGAGAAGAAGCTGTTTCCCCTTAGTGCACTGTGTTCAGGCAGCATGGTGTAGCAGTCCTCTGTTCTTCTCTTCTCCTCTCTTCTCTTCCTCTATACCACCCCAGTCCTCCCTCAGTGTCAGAGAGGACAGTTGCTCTTAATGAGGATTTACCTAACACAATATTCAATGAGGAAAAATCCTGTCTACACAGTGCGGCTCAGAGACAGTAGATATCCATTAGCGTGCTCAGCAGCAGGCCCCGAGGAGCTCCTGAGGTTTGGAGACTCAGCAGGGGAAATTATGAGAGAAAGGAATGAACAAAGATGGGAGGAAGCGAGCATCACCTTCCACTTTCTCTCTGCATTAATTCAATAGTTGCCCGAAGCGGAGTAAGGTGCTTACTGGCTGCAAATGCAAGGTAAAAGCATTCGGCGATACATGCAGTCAATTATAGGCGACCTCAGATTGTTCTCATAAACAATACAGCAAACATGACTAATGAGAAAAGCTGCTTGGACTGTATCACGAGCCTGATGCAGTCCTGCACATTCAGAGCCTCATTTCTTGGATGTTGATTCTGAAATGGATTTCAGCCAAAGCACTTCAGGCTACAAAGGCAGAATGTAACACGGTGCCAGCAACTGTGCCGACTCAGATATAACGTGCAGTGAATGATTTTACATTGCTTTTGTGATGAATTCCTCTTCGCTATAAAACATGCAGGTATAATGTGTTTCACTCGAGGTTTGAGAGAATATATAAAACTGTGACACTGAAAGTTAACTTCTCCTTTTCACTTTATCATGGTAATGGGCACATTTTGTCCTTTTTATGACACATGCTCATGGAATAGGGGATCATTTTAAAGGAACAGTTTGACATCTTGGGAAACAGGCTTATCAGCTCTCTTGCCGAGTCATATGAGAAGACTGCTTTAACGTCTGTACGCCAATTATGACGTTACAGCCTGCAGCTAGTCAACTTAGCTTAGCATTAAGACTGGAAACAGAGGGAAACAGCGAGCCTGGTTCTGTCCACAGGTAAATAGCATTTTTACAAGGGGTGATGTGCCAGATTACGTCTTGCAGTCCTAACGTCACCATCATCACTACACCAGTCCAAGATATAGTCCAGCACATAACCACATGCCAACCACATCTTTTTTTACACAACGTTGTCAAACAAATAAGACAAAGTGTTAATCAATGAGCTTTAGAGGTGCTCAGCTTTTTAGCAGATTGCGTTATGTTTGGACAGAGCCAAGTTAGCTGTTTCCCCTTGTTTCCAGTCTTTATGCAAAGCTAAGCTAACTGGCTGCTGCTGCTGCAGGCTATGGCTTCTTATTTAGCGTACAAACAAGAGTGTGGTTCCAATCTTCTCATTTAAAGAGAATAAGTGTATTTCCCAAAGTGTCAAACTGCACCTTTAGTTACTGTCCCTTCTCTCTAACTGAGCTACTTCTAATACTGTACACATAATATCACTGAGAGTGCATTGTATGATGTTTCATTTTCCTCTCTTTTAATGACAGATGGAAGATGGCAAATACATGATCTTTATCAGTAAAAGGCTAAACAGAAGCTTCAAATCCTTCATTTTCTGCTGCTTTATTTCAGCGCATAGCTCAGGTGCTTGCTGTGTGGACGGTTCAGGATACAATAAGTGTCTGCTAGGCCTTGATATGGTGACTGTACTGGGGCCTTGGACATTTCCTAGTCTCCGTAAAACACAGAAAAATCCACTTCAAAAGAAAATGGAATAAGATCAAGACCCCCATTGGCCCGCACCGTCCACTACAGAGTGTGATAATGTAGTTCACAGGTAAGGTCAAGCAGATGCCTGATGCCATTACAAAGAAAGAACGACGGACACTCACGCATTGTGTGGGACTTCATGCCGTCCCTCTGCTCCCTCTCTCTTGGTGTGCCTGGAGGAGCCATCAGGTACGATTAGTTTGAGCAATAACGGCTACTGCTTAATCAGCAGGTCAATAGGCAATGTTATGCTTCATTCCTCCCATCTTGGCTAGTGCTAATATAACACTTAACAAAGAGAGCAATCCTGACCAGAGTCTGACACACATACACACACACAGACACAGACACATTAAAACACACACACAGTAAAAGAACACTCATTCAACAACATGGTGAGCCCAAATGAATTATCTCTATGCTGTAATCACACTATCAGCCTGCTTTTGTTTTGGAGAAAAGGTGCAAGTTAAAAATAACAGGAAACATTACATAAACACAATAGACTTGTTGTATTATCCCTGCAGGCTTGCAACAGAGTGTAAAGTTCATTAAGTCAGGTTAATGCCAATCTTTGGCTGTGTGCAGGGGGGAATGGGTTTTAAAGACTGCAGGCAAGACGAACATCTGTTTGCAGAGACTAATCCCAATTTAGAGAGCTACTGCTGCCGCTGCCGCTATTCAGACTTTATCAAAGGCAAGCCGAGCTGTGCCTCCTCTAATTTTGGGAGAATGTGATGCACATGGCTCACACAGTCTCTGCTCGGTGGATGGTGAAAGTGTTCAGGCAAAGCGGTGTGTAATCTCACCGCCACACGCTGTGAGATCAGCAGAACAGGAAGCAGCTCTGACCATTTGACCAGAAATGGGACAGAATTAACGCTGCAATTATGTAAAAAGCAACCTTAAAAACAGGATACATGCATGATATGAGCTGTTTCTTTACACAAATGCATTGGAGCCCTTTTTTTTCCTGTTTACACTGCTGTGTCTTTCAGTGATGTCACATCCTGTCGTACATCTGCATCCTAAATGTTTGTGAATGGCAAAAATATGATCCACAGTGCCTTTCAAAATCCTTAATGAAGCGGCATATAGAGCTGACAATGACATAATGGGAGGTAACAAATTATTATTTCTCATTATAGCTTGATAAATAGATTTTTTTATTTTTTATTAATCGTTTTGGGGTTTTTTTTAAGTCAAACATAATGACAAATGGTGATCACATGTTACCAGAGCTCTGAGAAAAATGACTCACATTTTACAATCATGGTGTATAAAAGAGAAAACCAGCAAATCTTTACATTTACGAGCAGTGATGAGCAAATTTGATAATGATTAGTCTAATATTATAAATGCCATGGACTGATTTTATGTCAGTCAACAAATTACTTATTCCAATTCTAGGTTCAGCTCCAGTGGTGTGTATAAGGTATTTCTTAAATTTCTGACTATGGGCACACAGTGTTAATGAGTATAGAGCAGTATTGATCTAAAAGGTCACTTTAATCAAGTTATCAATATCATTTGTGGAAAAAGGTTAAACCGATCGTCTCAGAGTGTCTCCTCTCCAAAATCCTGGCAGAGAGAAGATAAGGGAGAAGTCTTAACATAATAACACCAGGTGTTATGTAAGACTTTTTGTCATTAGGCTGCATTTCAGTCAGTTTTACAAGTTCTTTATCTACACAAATTTCTGAAAACACAAGGCGATCAAATGAGGACACTGCACACTAAATATGATATTACATCATACCACATTCATTAGACACAACTTTTGTTAATAGGATATAAAACAAAGTGCAGGTATTCTACCAACATTTACAGAGGGAATGCTCTGGTTATTAAGCTTAAAAGACTGAGAGAATGTTTCCCACCTTTCACTTTCATTCATTATAATTATGGAATTGGTGAATTAGTGAATTAGTACAAATACAAATTGGATCAAATCAAATCTGCAATTATTTTTTGTCAAAGATCAATTATTGTTAAGTGGTAATGAACTGAAAAGAGATTGTTTTGAAAGGTCTGCCATGTAACAATAATGTGGCTTTGACAAAATGAAATGCGGACCTGACGTGCAGGTGATGAATCACACAACTAATGCAAAATTCAACTGTTATTACATTATGGGAATTAATGGAAAACAATGCCTGAAAGCTGGAAAAAAAAGATTAAAATATATGAACCACAGCAACACGATTAGCAAAATGGTTAGCCGTAACAGACGTAGCAAATAGAAATGTGCAGTAAAAGGAGTGCAACATGCGAAATCCCTGGTACGATGCTTTAAACGTCATATAGCAATAAAAAGTTTAGAATACCAGTTATAAATTGATCAGTGTTTGTAAAGGTTTATCAATGAGCACTTGAGCTATAAGAGCTTAGCATATTCACTTCATCTCCCAATAGTTAGAGCAACTGCTCTTCACTCAAGCTGTAAAAAAAATATTCGGTTTAA
Source organism: Lates japonicus (assembly GCA_033238685.1). Classification (NCBI taxonomy): domain Eukaryota; kingdom Metazoa; phylum Chordata; class Actinopteri; family Centropomidae; genus Lates; species Lates japonicus. The sequence goes on from BRZM01000035.1 coordinate 3,786,976, forward strand.
CAAGGTCAGAGCAGAGTTACATAACTACTTTAGCCTTTTGTATCAGTGCACTGCTGTAGATGAGACAAGAGGCGCTTTCCAAAATCTACTTAAATATGGAAATGTAAATACGAAAGCTGGAATAACAGGAGAAACATGAACTCAGTCCTCTGTCTCAGTGAAATCCCTTATCTTCTCCCAGGGGGTCCAATTAGGCTAATAAGACGATGACTAAGGAATATGATTAGCCAAAGAGACCAGGAGATAAAAAGCTGCATGTGATAAGCCTCTGACCCACAGTGAGGTTACAGCAGCACTTTGACTTTGGTGACATCACCGTTTATAAAGGGATGGTGGTCATGTTCTTTGCAAATGTTTGAATTCAAGATACAGAAGAAAGATTCGGGAACATTAATAACTACAAACCATTAAAAACATCCTGTTGTACACACACTATCTGGACTGTGATTTCATGTGCTCTAACATTCAGGTTGTGGTCCTTTGTTCATGATAATCTTTCTCAAGACAATATGATGCTCAGGGATTTTCAGCATCAGTGTTTTGTCCTTGCTTTGGTGACAGAAATGGTTTAGGAAATGACTGAGGCTGGCTTTTAAAGAGGTGATGATAATGGTTAAGCCTCACACACCAGAGCCATGCCAGTGTTAGCTGCATTATGTGGGTAAATGATCCACACCGTGCGATGTATTTTGAATTTGTGTGGAACACTCACTATCAGAGTGCCATTGAGCCTATTGACTCCTAATTAACCGTCTTTGCTTTCAAACAAGATGGTAATCCAGTTGTAATTAGGGAAACTATGTCTCACACGTTGCAGCCTAGGCAGCAATCTGCTTACGGCGAGGAAAAGGAACGAGAGGAAGACTGTCGTAAAGTAAACAAATGAACGAGGCCGCAGGAGGGGAAGCGGTGGAGAGTGAGAGGTGGTCACTGCGATATACTGAAGCACACAGGCACACGGAGTAATGAGGACACTGAACAGGTGGATAGACAAGACACAAACACACATGCTGAGAGCAGAGTATGGGGGAAAAAAATGTTTAATAGATGTGGCTGTGAGAGGTGTGCAGAAGCCTGGCTGCAGCACAGGAAATAAAAACAGGAGAGAACCGTGTTTCATGCTTTATATTTTATTAATTAGTTACAACACAGCAATGGTGGATAAGAGTGGGGTTGAGGAGGAGGAGGAGGAGGGTGATGGTTCATCACATGGTTTGGCTTGATGGTGACATTTCCATTGACAACAGCAGTGCAGTGGAGGCCAGATACACTGAAGCACATGAAGTTGGAGGCAAAGAAACAATGATGAGGCTATGACATCATCCTACGCATTCAACTTTACAAACTGATGGAGAGGAAGGGCATAGCTAGAGCCACTGGACTCCACACACACGCACGGACGCACGCACGCACACAAACTCCCAGCATGCGGAGCGTAGTTGCCTTACCTACTGTGTATCGAACCACAGTAGGGTTTTGTGATGATTGCAACATGGTGCAGACAGGCTGCAGTGGCTGACAGGAATATTATGTCATTTTGGGAGAGTGAGCGGGCAGCAACCGTACGTGGCTCCGTGACCCGCTCATCTTTTGACGAGATGTGGGAGGCGACAGCTCGGCTCAATTCAGCCCCCCCTTTTTTTTCCATCTCCCAACCTGCATCACATTATCATCATCATCATCATCATCATCACCACCACCATCCGCACCAAGATTCATACTCACCACATACGCTTCCTGGGTGGAAGACAATGTTCTTTGTTGGAGGCGGTCACCCCCAGAGCCAGCTGCATAACAGTAATGTATTTCTGGTAATTCACCATGGTACTGTCCACCGCTACTAAAAATCCAACCCAAAGAAAAGCACAGGTGATCATATATTTCTTTATTCCCTGGCATCCGCCTCCGCTGCGTCTTCCATGCTCAGCATCACAACGCCATTTCCAGCGCTGAAGGACTGACAGTGAAAACACTCCCCAAGGAGCTGAGCGAAAGGTGCCGTACCGCTGCGACCCATGTCTGCAATGACACTCTGACCGTGTTTTAGCGCTCGCAAACAGATCGCCGATCCATTCGATTTGTATTTTTTTTTAACAGTTTTTTTTTCTTTTTAAAATACGCTCAGGGTTTGGACATTATCTCCTTCCCTCCTGTCTCCTCCCTCCTATCCAGGGCTGGAAACACTCTCTTAAAAACGCTGCAGCGTCCAGGCGTCCGTGTGTGTGAGGTAGGGGAGAGAGTGTGTGTACAGTGTAGTCAGAGGGGAGCGACTGGGAGGAAGGGGAGGAGGGAGAGGCGAGGGGGAAGAGGGAGTAGGAGGAGGAGGAGGAGGAGGAGGGGAGAGGGGAGGAGGAGGAGGAGTGGGGGGAGGCAAGGGACCGATTCATTTGGAGATGCTCAGTAACATCTGTTTAGGAAGTCTCAACTTTGTCTGTAATTACTTGTTAAAGGGTGGCTTATTCAGAAAGCAGAGTGTCCTCGTGTTCGGCGATGACTTCCAGGGGCGTACCTAGAAATTCTGAGCCCCCCCTGAAAGCCTCAAAGCATACTACCCCCCACCCCCACTCCCTACCCCTCCTTTTTCTGGAGGTGGGTGGGAGTACTGGAGGGTACTTCCTGTTCTAACAACAGCCATTTTGACATGTCACAGGAGGGGAAGCACAAGAGTAAATATTAAATTAATGATGGTTGAATTCTATTCAGCTGCTTCTGTCTCAGGGTCCCAGTGTTGTGCACACTGGCTGCATTTCCATCCACCTGTTTTAAAGCATATTTTCATTTTGTGCATAAAAAACTGGGTGGATTTGAGTTTTTTTTTTTTTTTACGTTTCCAAAAAAGTTTTTACACTTGGGTGAGGTGGAAAAGTTGTGACCTACAAGTTCACTGAAAGAAATTAATGCCGCCAACAGTTTATCTTAATAAATAACTCCTGGTATTTGCATAACATTATCTGATCAAAATGTACATTAATTTGCTTTTTTTGGGAGGTGATTTTCTGAAAATTTGGTTAAAGTTTGTGCTAAATTTGGATGGAAACCTGCTTCACTGTCACACTGTCATGACTGGGACAGATGAGTACGACACAGCCACTGTTAATGTTAACACCTGTGCTTTTTCAACCATGACGTGTCAATATGTCTGCTGTGAAAAAGAAGAGCACTTGTTCTAACACTGGAAAATAAACTGTATGTGGTTTGACAGAACGTTTTAGTACAAGGTTGCTTTCAGCTACATCTTTTGGCTCTCATCAGTGAATGGAGTAAACTCATAATGTCAATCCCAGATGTTTTACATGTCTGGGATTGACAGAAAAAAGCCCTTCTGCCAAGGAAGGCAGTAAGATGCACCTGAAAGCTTGACCTACTGGAAATGTTCAGGAGCTTTCAGTTGCATCTCATGGTCTTCCCCTGAGGATTTCTAGTAAGCAGACCAAGAACTAAATTTTCTGTCAATGTGCTTCTTCCAAGGTCAATGAACCGTGAAGCTCTTACTGTACAGAGACTGTCTATTCATTGCCAGTGTAAAGTGAATGTAGAGAGAAAGTACTGTGACTGTAGCGGCTAACTGAGAAGATTTTATTGGCCTCTGGGATTACCTTCAACCTTAAATGTCTGACTTAGTTAGCTCTCCTTTAAATGAGCACGACAACCCTAATGTCATGGATTCTTACTGCTCATGTTACAGTATTTCTCACTGATATAAAATCAAAGTAGTCAGAACACCTGCACTCAGAGATAGTTAACCTTTATGTGTCACATAAAATGTGAGCTGGTTAACGGGAAACAGTTTAACTTAAATCTCATGCACAAATAAAAGGATGGGGGAGCCAGTCAGGGACTCTCCTTGAACTGAGCCAGTGGTCTATGCAAAATATATTCAAGGAATAATGCAATCGAGAGAAGGATTTAAATCATTCATCACAAATACAATATTCAGTGTTAGTGACTCTGGTGAATGATGAATGATGTTTATCCTGTGCATGGTCACAGGGGACTGGAACCTATCTCAAGTTTCATTGGATGAGCAGCAGGGGTACACAAAAGCTGGCACTGTGTCACAGGGCTGATACATACAGTACAGACAGATTATCATTCACACTCATATCCACTCCTGATTCTGAGTCATCTGTATATGCGTGCAAACTCGACAGAGAAAGGCAGCATATTCAGGTATACACTATTTGGTCCAAGTTTGGAAAAACTGACACTTGACAGACTGTGAGAAAGCATCTCATTGCAACATAGAAATTTATAAATAAATAATGTCAAAATCACCTGTTCCTGATCTTCACCTTAACCCACTCCCCCATCTTCCTCACACCTGAATATGAGCACCAGCTATCGGACAATTTAATGGGCTTATTGTGCTGAACAAATTTTATTGGACATTTTCACTGGAGACACCTCTTGTGCTTATTTTACTGAACTTCTTTTGATAGATTTATTACATTGATATTGGACTTATTACACTTGCATGACATGATTATGAACCCTATGAGTTTTGAGCCTCTCCTACTTGTTACAAACATACATTTTTTGCCCATTTTGTACATGAGCACTATTCACACCCAGCTGTCTAAACAGATCTATTACATATCCTGCTTTTATTTCACTTAGAGAGCTTGGTGGTGTTGGGTCTAAAATATGAGTTAAGTATTGTTTGCATTAAGTTTTATTGGTGATGCTGAGCATATTTCTTCCTTTATCAGAAAGAGCAAAATAGTAATTTATCTTGAGAAAATGAAACATTTTCATCAGTTAAATTTAAAATTAAAGTGACATTTTGATGCTTGACACAGAAAATATGTTTCTCAGTTTGGATGCAGATTATACTCTGACCTAGTGTTTGCTAAATTCATGGAGGTGCAGTACACAGCAGCTCTGCCTCAGTGGACTGTGCCCACACCACCTGTCATTAGCAGCAAACCGAGGCTGGCGTGGGTTGTTTTTCAGTCAATAGACTGACACACTGGTGCTGTTCTAAGCTTCAGAGTAAGTCTATTAGTCTAGACTTTGAAGTCTTAGCGGAGAGAGCCGCCTTCTCACCTGAGTAGTGAAGTGCACTTCTCACTCTCACTCGACCAGACGGACTTAAACAACACAGTTCGGCGGCCTGAGGAGGTCTGATAAATGGAAACTGAGGTTCTTATCCGTTATGAGCAATACAAAAGCACAATAGCTGATATAAGCATTATATGATAAAGAGATTATCTGGTTCGTTAATTAGGAAAAATCAGACTGAGGCACATGCTGAAAATGAACTTGAGCAAATGTTGTGTCCTCCAGAAGCTTTCCACCATACAGCTAAAGAGGCAGATCATGGTGTCAGAGGAGCAAATCCCTCTGTGGCCAACGCTGCTAAAAATGTATGCTCTCATGACTCTGTAGTGCTCTATGGATGATGGTATCCTCCACATGGTGTGTTATGTTAACCTGCACACTGACAGTGTAAGCCTCTCTTTGGCAAGTGTAGGATAAACATGTAGAGCTGCATTAAGTATATTATGATGTATGGTTATGTAAAATGAAATGGCGGTGAGTGAAAAATGTCCCTATTTCTAAAATAATTGTCTCAGTTTTAGATTTATATATCATATTTATATATTTTAGATGTTATAGCATATCCAAAAAAGCCTAATATAATACACAGAGAATGAACATCAGGCCTATTCTGAAATGTAAAACAGCCCTGTTTGTGGCTGCCAGTTAGTTACTTCTGGGTGACTGGAAGCAGAAAACCCTTCAGGGCATTAAAGGAACCTAAATTCAGTTCGTGCTCATATGTCTAAAATTTCCTCCATGCAGTACCTGCTGATGAGAAGCCATCTAATGTTGTCTGTGCGCAACAACTAAAAATACTACACTTGCATAGACATTAAATATGCTTGTATACACTCGAAACAAGCCTGGATTCTACGCAGATTTCTGGGTTTGAAACAGAATATCTAGAAAAGAAAGGATATTTTTAGGCTTAATATATTTTGACTTGAATACTTTTGAGCCAGCAAAACAAATAAATTATTTTTTACAGAATTTTATTTAAGGAGGGAGAATAAATGGTATCATCTTATTTTGCATAGGAAATCCATAATTTCTAATAAATATCTGCATAATCTGGGATGAATTTAAGCAAAAATACTTAGTTTAGTTACTTACTTACTTACTTAGTTGAGTGTATAAGCGGTTTTTGATTTCTTTGAAAGAATTGCTCCATCTAAATAAAAGTGAACAGCTGACTCAAAATCTTGAAAAAAAAAATCAAAAATAACATTAGAAACTTTTTTTGTTGTTGGGACTTTAACTCATGACCTCAGTATTTTTTAAAATCCTGGCTCTGGTCCTGGCAATAAGAGGTGATAACAACAGTTTCATTTTGGGCCAAAATCAATGTCAGATTTGGAGCTTATAGGGATTAAATTTATTTTGAAAGGATTTCTACTAAATTGCATATTAACAAAATATCTGGCACTGGCATAAAATAGTTCAGGTAGCATGAGGGTGCTTCACTAACGTCTACTACATTGAGTCTAAGTTGCAGGCTGGCGGTGATGTCACTGCTTCCTGCTCGTGGCCTCTTGAATCCAGTCAACGCTCGACTAATACACCGCCAACAGAATCATGAGAGCAGAGCTGCTCTCCAGCAAACCCACCAGCAACGCACTCTGTCACCTCTCATTGACTAGGACGCCACTCAGATAACTCTGCTGATTAATCAGACACTACGGATCATCATTATCAGGGATATAAGACACAGCAGTGATTAGTGGATGGGGAAACTGCTACAGATACATACACACACACACATTACCCAGGTCTCCCTCCCTCTCTCTCTCTTTCATACACACATATTATGGTGAGGTTGTATAGGAACCAGTAGTAGTGTGTCAGTGGGGAAGCGTTGAGACAGCAGTGGGTCAGTGGTTGTGCTGCAGTCTGAAGCCCACTGCATACCCATGCACACTCCACTGCAGCACTTTGATTTCACATTGGCATCCCCCCTCTGCATCTCCACAGTAATGGCTCAGAGCAGCCTGCCCCATCATTACCCTTCTCACATGAGAACCCACTGCTGACATCTTTTATTGTACGCCGCGCACACGCACCCGCACACACACCAACACCGACACCGGCACACTCACACAGACACACACAGGCACACGTGTGCACTAATAACACACTAAAGTACTTTTTTTTCTCCAGCAAGTAAATAGGACAGACAGGCCTGCCCTTCTTTCTTGTGTCCTTAGAATCTCTTGTCCACTTTATTCTGTATAGCAGAATCAAAGCTGGTTTGTAGGACTCCAAGGCTGCTCCCAGAGGAGGCAAACCTGGACGAAAGCCCTAAGAACCACTACCGCTGTAACACCGTGATTTATTACTTTTGCACCAAACAAGGAGGAGAAGTTCACAGAGAAAGTCCTCTTCACATGAATGCACTGCACCAAGAAGAACAAGAGTAATGAAACACGCGCGCACACACACACAGTCACACCTCGGTGCTGTCGCAGTGCTTTCTCTCCATGTGCTGTGAGGTGAGTCATCAGCACAGAGAAGCATAACCTCACAGCTTCAGCTAATCTCTCCTCTCCTCCTCCTCCTCCACCTCCTCCTCAACCTGCCAGCATCTCATTTTCTCCACTTATGGATGAAGGCACAGTGACTTACATCATCACTGCAGCCTCACATATACATATAAGGCCTCAGATCCAAACACGCAGCCGACTCATCCTGGTGAATCATGCATGCATCCTCTGGTAGGAGACAGCAGTGTACCCTGCAGTTAAAACAAGACAGCTATCCCATCAATATTTCTGCGTAATCATGCGTTTAATGCACTTAATTCAGCACTTGAATTTGCAAGTTCAGAGTGAGATTAGTGCTCTGGAGGTTTTTAAAACACTACAGCAGTCCCATGAAAACAATATGGCAGTCAATGGCCCTTAAAACTGGATTCAGTCAGCTTCACATCAGTCCCTGCTCTGCTCTTACACTGATACACAGGTCCTTTGTGCCCTTTAAGACAGAAGCCCAGAGATGTGATTAAATGCTGCATGTTCACTCTCAGTCAGCAGGATACTGACCAGAGGCAGACACGAAAAGCCAAACTAATAAACACAGTGTCTCTTTGAACCCGCGCAGCTGACAATCAATCTGCTCCTCCGCTGTGGATCAGAGAAAGTGTGCAGGGCAGAAGGCTGAAAGGGAAAAAAACACAAACACACACAGACACACGCACGCATATGTCTTTGTACACTGATACAGTTCACCACAGGAAGATATTCACGATTCCCAGGTTGTTTCCACGTTTATAACAAGCACGGCTGCAGACACGCTTCACTCTGTCACACAGGGACACACGCTGGCACGCAAACTCTGAAGCCAAGCATCCATGACTTCAGGCAGTTTCTGTCCTACTTCTCCTAAGAGTGAATAAACAAAAGATTATCTCATGTTTTTTTTTTTGTCCAGATATACAAGCAGTCAACCTTGCCCGGCACTTGATTCGCTCATTGTGTCTGAATTAGCCTGCATTGATAGTTAATATCCATGCAGTAATTCAATGAGTTTGTCAAAAAAGGCAGCGAGAGCAGCAAAAGACATCCTCTCAAAGTTCTGCCTTCACTAACACCAGCAGCAGATATGTGTGAAAGCTGTCAGAACACAATGAGTGTCATCACACACACCTGCACTCGAGAGTCTTTGGCGTGCATACAAATAAAGTATATGACACGAAATTTCAAGAGGACTTACGTTGCCTTGTTGGTGTTCTGCATCTCCTGTGGAGGCTCTGTGACCATTCTGGCTGTGTCTGCTGCTGTGGTAACTGTGTTGTGTGTGTCTGTTTCTGTCAGCCTGTCTGTGCGTGTATGTGTATATGTCTGTGTGTGTGTCAGTGCCCAGGGCCAGACCACTGGGATAGCTGTCTCCGTGCTGACTTAGCTGTCATACATTAAAGAGGCCTCCTTAACAGTCTAGGGAGCATTTCAGCTTGTCTGTCCCGTCACTCCGGGCATCACATGCGAGTGAACCCCCCTCCCCCCCACGCCCACTCTACCTCACATACGCACTCAGTCGTGACGCATTCACAGGGCCTGACACACTGTGACAAAAACAGCCTCGCAGGACAGTGCACCGGTGCACCGGACTGCTCCGGTCGCTCTCACTCAGCTCAGCAGATGTGATTTTATGCTCCCCTTTTCTGTCATTTCATGTATGTACACAGCTAAGCAGCACCATTTTAAGACATGAACATAGCGCAGCGCAGTATATCATTTCTGCAATGTCAAATCAAAAATGGTTGACAAATTAAAGAAAAAACCAGCACTGAGTGTCTTTGTTTGACACCTTGGCACAGAATAGACAAAAGATATTCCCTCATTCACTGTTTTCGCAATGCCACAATCTAACACACTGGTCTAAAATAGGTGCTCAGTTGGGTTTAGATCCAGAGACTGCAAATGTCATAGCATATGAAAACTGCAGGGAAAATATAGATGCTTAAATAGGCTCTTTCATTAGAAAACAAAAACACAATGTTCCTTAAATGTGAGATGATGTGATGACAATAAGAGTATACAATTTGCCTTTTTGGCATGCAGTCAACCAACATCAAAAAGAATAATTTGCTATTTTGTTGTCCCCAGGCCTTGTGATTATCAGTCTGGGGTTCATAGAGATTTGCTAAGACTCTTTAAAAACACTAAGAAGGAGTTTTGAAATTCAAATGAAAGCATACTCTCCAACATGTCAACTATTTAGACTCTAAGAAGCCTTGGATTTAACCTCAACACCAAGTTTTACTTAATCTCATGTGGCTTGGAAGCAGGTTTATAAAACAAGGATGATTTAAAACAACCTACTGAACATTATGTAATAAAGCAGAAATGAAAACAGTCTCAGCATGAGGCTTTCGCATGACATCAGCGATATGTAAAGTGGTTCTCACCTGGAGTCAAACACAGGGTCGGTGTACTTGGGAGGGGAGCACAGAGGCTGCTCTCCTGGACTGTTTGGGGGCACAGGGGGACCCCCTTTCCTCCCCCATTCTGGAGCACCATCTGTAGGAACAGATTAATATATTAGCCACTTTTTATAGCTCAGTTAATTTACACTTCTTCCCCTGTAATGGTTGAGTAAGCAAGAGAATTCACAAGGTCTTAATTGTGGGATATCAGCCACAAATAAAGCAGATACTCACTCAGCTGTAAATGTGAGCCATTTTCTTGAGAGTACTCAGTTTTATATAAATGTAAGTAAGGCATATTGATAGAATAGTGCAGCACAGACAAGGCCCTGCAGACTGTAGCCACGTTGAGGCCATATGTTGTCAGAGGCTAGTTAGGAGCGCTGGCGGCTCAGTAATCCCCGCAGCCATCCAGATTTAAGAGGCTATTTTTGCTGGCTCTTAGTCTGTGGCGCTGGCTTACGGCAAAGTAGTTTCCCTCCCTTTATATTGTTTTTTTTTAATTTTCAATTTCTCACAGAAAATTAAATGCAACATAGGTTAAGTGAAAACATTGAACAAATAAGTGGAAAGCTACCACAGATCGATGAGGCATAGTTCTGTTCTTTCCCTTGAAACAAACACTGAGCATACATTCGGCGGGAACACAGAGACCCCTATGACCTTTATTTTTGTGCTAGTAACTGATGTAATTAGTAGCTAATTAATGGCTATACCTTCTCCATCCAACAGAAAGCAGGTAAGCAGGTGGGGACACACTTCCTCCAAAACAGAGCAGAATGAGCAGAATGCAGCAGGCCCTTTTGAGGACAGATGGTCCAGGAATATTTCCGTCCGCTTCTTGCTGGACTCCTGTCCCAGTATTTCCTTGTATTCCCCCAGTGAGAAAATCTTATCGTACACCAGGTAGGGAAGCACAGTATTGACGTCCAGCTCACTCAGGATCTTTTGTCGGTGCTGCTTGAGGATCTTAGCCGCCCATCTCTTCTTCTTCCTGGTGCATGGCCTCCTGCCAGGCCTCTGCTGCTGCCTCTTCTGCTTCTTCACAAACCACTTCTTGGTGCCGCTGCCAAACATCTTCAAGTTAAGGAAACCCACCAAAACGTCTTCCACGGCTCTGTCAACACAGTTCCCGAAGGACGGGAGGTGCATATTTCATGCCAGTGGAGCAACCATGCTACATATTTCCCCGTGCCTCACTTTGTTGTTGTCTGAGTCGCTTATCTGGGGCAGGAAGAGACAATCTGGACAGTAGCTGATTTCTAGCTGGGTACTTACCGACACTAAGAAGATTACCAGACTCTTAAGTACACCAATGCAAACTGCTCACCACTGCACAGACACCCTCAACATATTTTACATTATTTTGCCTGTCCTGTTGGAAGATCAAACCTCTGAGCTACTTAAGTGGCCATTTAATCACCATATGCTCCCTGTAATTAAAAATGTGTCTAACTAGCTTCTCTTTTCCGTTAGTTCCTTGAAGATAATTCAGCACAACCATGTCACAGGCTCCACAGTTATTTTGGGTAATGCTGACTAAAAATCATCAGGGAGTTACAAAAGAAGGCTTGTGAGGTTCAAATCCTCTTGCATCGCATCTTGGAAAATCTGCCTGATGTCTATGAAGATTGCTCTTTTTGCCCCTGAGCAAGGCACTTCCAGGTGCCCCACTGCAGTGGACTCAGCAGTCCACTGGTAAGTTCTCCCAACAGCTCACCTTTCTGGTTATTTCTGTGAATGTGACACCTGATTAAAGCAAGATTAAACCATTTTGCGATAGGCATTGACCCGTTATACTGAGATGTCAGGCCTGCATTGAGGAGAGGCATTAATATATAATAAAACGGAACAAGGGCATTTAAAGGAGAGCTTAATGCATTACTGGAAATCTATATTAAAAAAAAAAAAAAAAAAGATGACCTTGAATCACATTTCATTCAGCTGCTTTTGTAAAGGATTGAGGATGGCTGAGTCTGTACCAGAAGAGGGTGCTATTTGATCACTGAGTATCACATTTACATTAAATTAATGTGGTGATAGATTTATGAATCTATCAAGAGTTCAACCAATCTGTCTCTGAGCCACAGGCCAGAGTTAGAAATCAAAGCCTTTAAAACCTAGAAGAGCTCTGTGAACAATAGAGAGAAGAAAACAAATCACACAACAAAGAGAGCTGCCACCAGTCTCTTAACAGAGGAATTCAACTGGCAGAACATCTCAGAATAAAAATCAGATTGGGAACAGATTTTTAATTAAACACAGAGCAAACCAAACCAGCACAGAGACATATCTGCTACCACTGTCACCAGGAAACTGAAATACAGACACCTCAAGGACATCAGATCAGTTTGTGACCTGCAGTCAGAAGGCAAGACAGACAGATGACAAATAAACTGTCGACATTGTCAAATCTGTTTCAATGACTGCACATAACAATAGGTGTAATGTGCAAAATATGTATATGTAATTAACATATATGGAGCTCCTGACCTGACATAACACATGGAGATAGGCTTTTCTTATATAACCAGTGTTTTCCATAATCACTATTGCTTTCTTTTTCTTTATTCACTATTTCAAATCAAAACTTTATATGTCACATGACACTAAAGCAAACTGAAACTATTAATTGTTGATCACTGAAAATGGTCATTCAGTCCAAATGCACTGGACATCACTATATTCTTCTACTAAAAGTAATGGTGTCTCCAATTAGAAACATTTAAATGTTACCAAAATAAAATCTAAAAATGTATCCTGCATGGTCATACAGTCATATTTTAATAATATGCAGTAATTAAGGCTGAATAATTCATGTTCATGTGCAGTATATTTAGGACTACATTCCCACTTTATGTTTCCTCAGACATTACTAAAAAGACTAATTTTAGGAAATGCTCGCTTGATCTGACTAAAGCAGACTGCTGAAGCATTATATAAGTTTTGATTGCTGAGTTTTACAATAGATTTTTGCATAAAACAATTACTGCGGACACCATCTGTTACACTGTGGTCACATTATAAAGGAATCACTTCAGGGCCAGTATAGACATGAGGGTGGTTTAAATAGACCAATAAAGAGCTATTCTTTCACTTTTTAATTTCCTGAAACCTGGTTAAAGAATATGTTATTATTATATATTATTTAATATCACTCATAATAATCTGCATGACAGAGAGGGTGGAAGTTTCCACTATCAGCAATCCTCATTGCATCAGTTAATTTCCTGTGAATCACTGAGGTTGAACTTGGCTGTTAAACACATTCCTGCAGTTGCCTAAAATTGTTCTCTCAGTTGTGGTCACATCCTCTCTATCAGTGTGGCACTGTCTTTTGTGCCAATTTTAGCAAAAGCTCCTTATCTCATTGCCCAATCATCCCTTAATATTGCAAAGTGTGTGATGAAAGTGTGATTGTATGTTCCATACGGCTGCAGGATTACAAAATAGATGTAAAAGGTGCAAGATATCAGGCTTTTGTTTGTTCAGAGATCAAAGAGATGGTGAGAAAAAAGCCTGGAAGCTGTTCGACAGATTAATATTCAGCCAATCACTGCTTATTTTCTATGGCAGTTATTATGAAAAAAGCATGAAAAGAAATCTATTAATCCTTATTGATCCAAGACCAATGTGTTCCCTCTGATATAAATGGTGCTATTATAGGACCCAGGCTCTCTAGTGTGAGGAAGAGGACTTTAACCTTTACATTATATTTTCTACAAATATAATGTAAAGGTTAAAGTACTCTCTGTCTGCTGAGTACACCAACTGTGTCAGCGTGACCAAGACTGTGGCTGATTTAGAAAAAGAAAAAAATAGAAAAAAGGTCTCAGGCCATATTGTAGAGCTTTCCATCTTGTGGAATAAAGGGCGAGCTGCCTCTTAAGTTGGCACTGAATGATGGCATTAGATGTTGGCACAATTCCTGGTGATAGTAGGCCGGATGGTATGGAACTGGAAAGCAGACAAAGTAGAAATCACAATGCACTTCACGCTGGAGAATTTGAATGCACTTCTGCACAATTCCCTGGTTTGGGTCACACAGTCATGGACGTATATAGGACTTGAACACCACAACTGACACAGACACAAACAGATGGCCTTTGCCCGAAGAGCAAAACCAAAGACTATGCTCTAGTCCCAGAGACTGCTGTCCTGTGCAGAAGTACAAATGAAAACAGAAAGATTTCCAATGTCTTGCCACAAAGCAATAACAGGGACAGAGGTTTAGAGACAGTCATCATCTCACATCAGTGGAAAAAACCCAGACATTATCATTGATCACACCTTGAAAACCAGCTACTTTCCTGATGACTTTGTGCCTGACATAACTACAGATTCTTCAATCATCTGGGAAGAATGATGTGTACAAAGAGCAGGCTGAGCTTATGAAAATACATTTTCTTAGCTCTTTGGAAATAAAAACATTCATCAGTAGTCCTCTCCCATCTGTTAGTCATGGATTAAACAAGTTTAGGAGGGTGCTAGGTTTCTCCAACAAACTTGATCCTCCCTAAATATGAACATCACTGACAACTTATATGAATTTTGGGAGTGAGTAAAAAGATTAAGTTCACCGGAACGGACTCAAGATACAGCTGTTGACGTTTTCATACCTTAGTCACTTTTCCATCCAGCAGGTCATCCCACCTTTAAGGATGTTGAGGCAAACGGGTCAAAGGTCAGTGATAAGACGAGAACAGCATCATCCACCCTTCATCCTCCTGATTCCCACCCATCAACAACAACATCTTCTTTCTGTTCAACACCCTTCCCACGCCTAGCTGACTACATGTCATGACCCCAGGAAATTATGACAAGATTCTTTCTCTGATTCTCTGTGAAAAACCAAGGCCAAAGTTAAAAGAAATGATCAAGCAGCTCCTGGACTTCTGCAAAACAATAACATTTTCAACATTCTTGTCTCCCTTGCACCACTTTTTTCAAATGGTACCCAATAACACTTTATAATACAGCATGTGATGTATCAGTACCAAACCAAGTACTTATCAGTTTCCACTGGTGGTTAAATGTTGGTACAGTGGAAAAAAAACAAATCAGTGGAACAAGGGAGTAAGAATTGAGCATTTTAGAGGGAAAGACAAATAAATTCTACTCTATTCATGATTGTATCTATTGAGGACAGTGCTGAGAAACAAAACTGAATTTTGGGCCAATGGTATATGGTGCAGGGTGATATCCTTAAAATGACAACAGAGGTGAACAGTTTTGGGGTAATAGACATGGTTCACAAATCTCGAATAATTATCAGTTTTGTCAATCATTTATGGAGAATAAACAAATAGATTTATAGGGACTTATGTGTGTAAGTGATTTAGCCTATCAACTATTTCCTCCTTCCTCCGGGAAATAGAATTTCAAACTTGATACAAATTTTCGAAGGAAGTTTTCAGCTGCAAGATTTTCCTGGCTCTAATAATATGGTGACTCATGTCAGCTTCCTAAAAGTCGCTTGATTTGCTTCCTGGTTTCAAGGGGAAAACTTTTGCCGGTATTTTGACCTTTAGCAATGTATCCAGTACAACTGACTGTGATTTCTTATCGCGAGGTCAAAGATATTGCTTGGACTCTCTGGCACAGTTCTAATCTGTCTGCTCACCAAAGAGACCACTCACTCTACAGTCAGAGTAAATATTTTTTGAGAGGCTCATGTCTAGACATTGGATGAATTATTAGAGGGTCTTTGCGCCCACACTAACCCCCAAACAGAAATACAAAGGCATACAATCCTTAAGTCGCTAGCTATTCGTGCAATTACCTACCCAGAGGTAATTATTTTAGATCCCTAACAATTTAACGACAGGAGTCCAGTAGAGCACCAAAAGAGAACCTATTTTCTGATTTTCATACCAATTGTTGCAGTTAGTATTTCTGTATGTAGATGACTACTGGAACCACTGGTCCAAACTACATCTGAAACTGATAGTGCTGCTCTGTAGCTGAACATGGTATGAGGCTGGTTTGGCAGGTTTTTGCCTAATGACAGAGTGTGTTCTTGTTTAAGATTTATAAAGTAACTACTGCCCGAGAAAATAGATATTAAGACTGAAGTCAATTACCAAGACACCTTAATTTGAAGCCATCATGGCTAGCTTAGGTCACCTGAAGGCTGCTTGTTACCCAAACCTAAGCTTGGTGAAGTAGTAAACCTAGCTAAAGCTAATGTACTAAACTCTTTGCTCAGTCACTCCCCACCCACACCCACTGAGCAGTCCATGACATTTAGGCCCCATTTCTCACCCCCGCCTTCTTCACGCCTCCTCATTTCATCCACATTAAAGACTTAATTCTAAACTGGCGTCTGCACTCGCCCTGGGTCAACAAAACAAACTAAAGCCAAAACTGAACTCTAATTGAATTGATTGATGATTATTGAACAACTGATTGATTATTGAACAACTGGAACGTATTCGTACAATTAGTAATTGTGTGCCAGAATTGCTGACCTTGTAATCACATTTCATATTTAAATGTGTTTATTCAAAGATTAATTTATTAAATAAAAAAGAGGCTACACTGTCAATAGATACTGGTATTATTGCCTTCACCCTTTGTCCAAACAGAGTAATATCAATCATTATTATCTATAGTTTGGAGAGAAATGGTGAATCAGCATGGAAAGTAACTAAAATGTTGCCAGCCTACGGAGAACTCAAACTTTAGTGGCTTATTGGCTCAGCTTCACTGAGCCTGTTGCCGCTCTTTGCCTTTGTGAGACAGCAGGTGATGTATCCTCAATTAAACTGAGAATCATATTTCAGACTGCAACATGCAGCACAGTTTGACCAGTTTTAAAATAATTTATGCACATCTGAAGTAAAAATACATTCTCATTATGTAAAATAAAGTCATGGACCTTGCCAAGGTCTTGAGAATAAATGGCCAGTGACTGGCAGTAGCTTTGTCTGTCAGCCTTTGCTGTCTAAATACTCTACAGAAAATGAATAAAAAAAAATGTTCCTTCAGTGATAAAATAAAGAAAAGGCTTGTTAACAACTATAACATGTTCTAATGGCTTAAAGGTCTGGCTTGAAACTATTTCATAGGATTATCTGCAGTCCCATTGTGCAGTAAAATGTTTTGATCTGCATCTGTTACACAGTTGTCCTTATCACTTCAACAAATACTACTACATGGACATATATGTAGTCTTGTGTTTCATTTTATTTCTAAAGTTGGTTGAGTGATGCAATAATGTCAGCAGTTTACTGGGCTATATGACCTAACTGTTTGACTTGTTGTAAGCGCTTTGTCTCAGCGTCAGGTGGCAGCTGTGTACAAGTGTTGGCAGACAAGGAAAGTGGTGCAGCGGATAGGAGCCATGCCGTTAAGCGTCTGTCAACCTGGTTTAAAATCTTTGTTTGAAATGTATTTTACTGAACAACTGTACATTAAAGAGAAATGAAGACAAAGGAATTATAATTGTATGTGGAAAAAGGACGTGATCCAGATTTGATCAATTAAGGACGCTGTATGTACTGGGTACTAACATGAACCATCTGAGCCACCGAACTGAATTCAAATCTTTACCTCATTTATTTCTTACAGCAACAATTACTTTTCAGAGGACAAATAGTAATATTAGATGGATAAGACTGGATTCAATCAAATGAGATTAGAATTTGGATAAAAAATTATAATGGAAAATGTCATTGCACGAACTACATACTGATAAGAATAGAAAAAGAAAGCACAGAAGATGATTCAAGAAATAATTACCAAATGTGATACAGTAAGGAGTGGGGCAAGAAAAGGAAAAGTGGAATGTACATGTCTGGCCACTCAGACATTGCACAAAGGTTTTTCAGGAAGATTATTATCAAACCTTAGATAACATTACAAACCTATAAACCAAGAATCCCACCAAAAAACATTTGACAGCTGCAAGATAAATCCTCTCTCTCTGCATGCAAGAATCCTGCACCAGATCCCTTTAATCACAGATTTTAATCACTGACTGAGCGATCAAGTCCTTGCACATTCAGCCCAAGTCTTTGAGAAAGACTGAGATTTTATCTACAAGGAGGTAAGAGTGGGATCAATTCTATCTGCCTCACATCATGTGAGTAGATTTTACTGATGAAACTCATAGATGCTCAGGCACTTCCTAAAACAAGCTGAAAATTATAGGAGGTTTTCTCAGCAATAGCATTTATAGTTTGAGAAATATGCCACTATGGTAAGTCAGCTACCTGATGTGTTCATTTTGGTGTTACAATGGGGAGTTATCTAATTGTTCAGGCTTGTGACAAGAGATTTTATTTAGGATAAAATCGTATTCTCACCTGCTGGAGGCAGTGATTAAGGTGCAGGGTTAAAGGAGAGTGCCTCAGTGGCTAATAATCAGACTGGGTGGTTAATCCTGTAAACCCAGCAGCTGACAGGTGTGAGTACGCAACTGTGTGACAGGAGCAGGGCTGCTCCTGGGAAAAGAGTTTTGCCTCAGTGAAACCAACCTTTATAGAAAAAAATTGTCATTGTTCCCGGGAAACTGCAACTGGTGTGGGTTGTAATTGCAGCAGTCAGTGAACCTTCTAGACACTAGTGGCTCAGTGTCTCGCCCAAAGACACTTTGTCAGTGCAGTGATGTTTGAGCCTGATAACAATACAGACTTGAAGCCATGTCCTCAGGCTAAAGTGCTGAAGACGTGTTGAGTAAGCTTAGCCTTTTATCCTGCATTAAAGTTTCTAATTATAATCTCCATGATATTGACTCAGGTCATTAAATTTCTGCATACACCCTCATGTTATCTTGTGTTATCTTAAATGTGTGCTCATTGTCTATATGTTCTGATGTATTGCAGCAGCGCGTATCTATGCAGGCATCATTCATTTGCCATTATACAAATATCAAACACGTGGATGTGAACAATGAAGTCGTTAAAATATGATGTCTCAAGTGCAGTGTTCAAAGAGACTACTTTAATTTGTTAATCTTCCAGGATGGAGGAGCCGCCTGCCACGCCTTCAACCAACAAATCAAATTTAGTTACCTTAATTCAAGTGTAATTGTAGTCTAAAAGCTAGAGGCATCAGAAGGAGCCATAACAGCAGAATCTCGAATAACTTTCGCACAAAACCCCTACAGGTCCTTACATAATCTAACATCCTACAACAAAGACACAACACTGAAAGCTAGTAACATTATGAGCTGACTGTGACATAATGCTTGGTGCTGTGGGACAGACGCTGACTGAGTCATGACAGTGTCACAAATATTTATTGTAAAATGTTAATTTATCGAAGTTCCAGACATTTAACACAAAAGCATGAGAAATCGCACATGAATCAGTCATATATTATGACCTCTAATATTTTTGCAAACTACATTTACTGCATTTCTGAGCAAATTAAAGAAAACTCATGATGGATGATTATAAATGATTTGAGACATAAATTATTGATAAAATCCTGTGTTTTTTTGGGAGATTAAGGCGAAAATAATAATCCTATCCTTGACTGACTGAAATGAATGTAACAATAATATTTGTGATTACAAAACAAAATGTGTAGAGAAAAGATATATTTAATCATAAAGCAACAAGTATCTTCATCATTATTCAGTATTGCTTAAAATTTAAACTTCCTACATTATTCTGTGGATTATATGTGAAAAGTATTGTCGTTAACTGCTGCAGTAACTTATTATTCTCCAGCGTAGTGGCTTGTCATTCCTTCTGTAACTATGAACAGCAGTCCTGAGAGTGCTAAGGACATGTTAGAAGTTCTCATAGTGATGCATGAAATGGGCCTGTCCTCCTCTGTTCATCTGTTGACAAGCTTTCCACGCTCTTGGTCAGTCCAGGACCACAGCTGAACACACACTACCCACCACGGAGAAAATAAGAAAGTTGAAATATTTAATTCATTTTGTCCAGGCAGGTTCAGAAAAACACGAGGTAGATGAAGATGGATGAAGGGCTGACCTCGGGTGAACTTCCTGCAGGAGCTGAAAAAGGACACAAAGGGTGGACGGGCCGAAGGGTGACGGATCGCAGGCTCGTGAAGAGACCGCGGTTCCACACCTTCTGAAAGTGGCGCTACACACGCATCGTCCACATTACAGGCAACAGTGAGAAATTAATTGGTGGTTTCATTATTAAATAATGTTAAAGGAACAGTTCAACATTTTGGGAAGTATGTTTATATACTCTGTACATGATGAGGATAGCCTGGCCTCTGTCTAAAGGTTTTGTTACTTTCAGACAGAGCTAGAAGGCCGTTTCCCTTGTTTCCAGTCTTTATGCTAAGCTAAAGTAATCAGCTGCTGGATGTATCTTCATTCTTTACACTAACATCTAACTCTGCAAGAAACCGTAATCCATATTTTCCTAAATGTCTATTCCTTTGACATTAATAACATTAATAAAAATAAAGTTTGTTAAATATTCAGGCAGCATTTCAGTCCATTTTACATTTTTGTGATACTTTGGCAAGAGGACTGCAGATCTCACCAGCATGGTGAAGTGAGGTCAAACTTCCAGCCACCTGAGTAATGTAGTGTGGATTGAGACCAGCTCCTGGGTGTCCATCTCCACCTCCCTAATGATGTCAGAGCACCCACTCAAACTGACGCTGTTCGAGTCACCCAGATGAAGTACACACCTACAAACAATCACTGACTATTAGCAAGAGTTTGTTGAGAATGAGTTTCTGCACAAACAACAATGCTTTAGGAAAAAAAATCAAGATTAAATGAGTTGATTTTAAGTTGCACCTTACACTGAATCTTGGACTTGATGGAGGATCGAACACTTGGGGTCTTTGAGGATGGACGCGAACAAGTGACTCCCACCCTCCTCCCACTCAGAACAGACACCTCAAAACATCCATTCCTGGATGGCCTCACCAAACGGCCATCCAAGTACAGCTGAGGATTAAAAGGAATATGAATATAAATGTTGAAGACAAAGAATGAAAAGCACTTGAAACTGTCTATACATTACAAAATAAATCATCGTCCTGCCTTGGATAGGCTCCCAGTTCAAACAGGCTTTCCCTAGTGTGAGTTCCCGAGCTGGCTCTGTCCTCAGGGGCCCCTGGCTGGATGTAGGCTCAGGGTCTCTTCATGAGGGCTGAAGTCAGTGTGTGAATGGGTGGTACTCATCTGTGCCCAACATGAGGTACGCTTATGCGAACCCACTGGCCCGGTAGGTACATTTGAAGCCCTGTGGTCGCTTAAACTCCAGACAAGCACCTACAGGTAGGACAGCCGAGGAAGTGAACTCGTTAAATGCACAATGTACACACACACACACGCAAGTTCAGTGAAGACGTGGAAAAGTGCACTCAGGCCAGGCACTAAAACCAAGGAAAGACTGAGACAGCCTTTTAAAGACTTCTAGTGTAACCTGAAGGCAGCAGCTCCGCCTGACCACAGGATTCTGTACCTTCCTACTCAGGTTGGATTAGTTTGTCCAGCAGGAAAGGAGCGCTGGAGTGGGATTAGAAGGAAGAAACGGGCTCTTGGAGGAGGGCGAACTGCCATGAATTACCGCTCTGGTGGATGAAAACAAAGCCAGTATCACACCCTAGTAACTGCTCCTTCCATTATGAATGTCAGTTGATTGCAAAGTGCATTTGGGGTGTTTTTAAATCAGAAACTACTTACAAGAGTGTACACGACAACGAGGTAATGTAAGACCCAAAATGCACGAAAAACTGATGCGATTTGGAAATAGTGTGAGCATGAATGAAAAACAAAAAGAAGCAGGACGCCTGTCATTCCTAGGAAAATAAAGTAGAGCATAAAATAGGATTAAAGACTATAGCAACAGCCCATGTAATTGTATAACTGCTGAAGGTCTAAACTGTTTCTAAAAATACCTGGAAACAGTTTGAAAGAACCAATACGACCACTTGAGAGGGATTTCAGACCTAAAATATAAAAAACATTCAGTAAAACGCCACAAACTGTAGGTCTACTACAGAGCAATGCTATCTGTAAAAATCAGATATTTCAAACATTACCCATTGTTGGATAAGACTTTGGGGAATAGACAAGACAGGATGCTGAGGTCAATGATGGAGAAGAGGATGTTGACCACATGGCCCAAGCTATGAACAATTATAGCGAGAATAGAAACAGTAGGAGTACAAATAAAATGTAGACATCAAAACTTAAGTTTCCAACATTGGTTTTCACTATCATTGCTGTAGTGCTCTCTCCTTTCTCTGCCAACCGCCAGGATGATGGCAGTCATGGCCATGAAGCTGCTGGAAGTCAATGAGGCACCAAAGGGGATGTATCGTTGAGGAAGGTCTCCTGCACAGCGTGATGAGGTTAAGGCACACAGGAGGAGCATGTACGGAAACAGTGAGATGGCAGCGAGCCACCGGAGACGTATGATGCCGCCCACCGCTGAAGTCTCAGGGATACCTGTAGATTCACTGGTAAACCGTAGTCTGAACAGTATTTTGTAATTAGTCAGACCAGAAAGTGATACTAGAGGTGAGAGACTACATTCATCAACAGGACACCGCATGGGCGGTACCCACGGTAACATCTTCGGCGCCACAACGCTGAGATGCCGACACGATGATGAAAACAGACGATGTGGCTTACAATTCCTAAATGAAACGCTTGAAATGCTGGGATCTTCTGCTGGACTGGGTTCCTTATGTACTGCTCACGCTTTGGGCTTCATATAGACTTTGGAGTGCTTGTGCTCGACCTGAAAATATTCAAATCCACTCGACTTTATACAGTAAATATTCTAGGCCCAGAGTCATGGAGGAGCAGAAAATAAACAAGGAGCATACTTTATCCGCTTCACGCATTTCCTGCCCATCTGTCTTGCTGCAACAAAAGTGGACAAAAATCACATTACATTTGGAAACAATGAGTGATGAAAAGTTACAGTAAGTCATCATTTTTCATCTCTAGTGCTGAAGCAACAGTTGTAAACATTAGTATCTGATGAAAATCATCCTGTGTGTCCTGTTCTTCATTTGTTTGTCGGATAGATGGCTGACACTCTGTCTCACTCATCCGCTTTTCCCTGTTTCTCCATCCCTACACACACAGCAGATGCACTAATTCATCAGACAAGGTCAGAGAAATGAGGATATATGTATATAAAAAACACTTAAACAAAACTTTTCCAGCCTTTGACATTGAGTTGAGCAAACTGCAGCTCCTTCTCGGTCCCAAGAGGAGATAATGAAGTCCTCCCCATGATTTTCTCCTGTCATTAAAGCCTGCAGCCCATTAGGGCCTTGATGCCTCTGCCTGGCTCTTTGACAGGGCACCATTGGAAAATTCAACGAAAGACCTGAAGCTACTACTGAAAGGGCTGCACGACAGCTCATCAAAAAACAAAAAAAAAAAAACAAGAGACTTGGTTCAGGCATGGTGTTAAACGAGCACTTAAAACCTGAGCATCCTGGCAAATTCTTCTTTTGGATAAGAAACTAGTTCCACTGATGTCGTTCATGGAGAACATCAGTTTGATTTTTCCTCAGAGACCCTGTATAAAATGCAATATATCATCGATATTAATACTGTTCACTGTTCTACCACTATGTGGCATCAAGTGTATCAATATCTGTCATCCATGTAGTCCATCACTACTCCTGAATATGTCAACAAGCAATCAGTCCTGTAACAAATAGTCTTTTTCTTTCTTTATGTATTTATTGATTCACCCAATTGTTTATGGTGGATGTGTTCTGTGAATTAATTTTCATTTGCAGCTGAGTAGTCACAGCAGATTGTCCCAGAGCCCCAAGCTAGCCCATCAAAATGAAAACTGATTATTATTAGTTTCAGTAGGGGTTTCATATGGTGGTCTAAATTACAAAACCCTGAATGTTTGGATTTATTAATATAAAAGGACAATCATTTAAGTCTGTGCAAATTCAGCTATCATTAGTTTTGTCTATTACAAATGAACTTAAAGTATGTATGTGGTGCCTATGTGCTAGCACACCTGGCGCTCAAAGAGATTATTTTGGAGTCATGGGTTTTACCTTTCATAAAGATAACCATCACATCAAGAAACTCTTGGAAGGAGAGTAACCGCTTCCATCTTTATCAGCTAGTGAACATGGAGTCCATAAATAAAGAGTCGGGCTTGAGGCCCAGTGCATCTGCAAACCTGATGCCAGCCCGCACTGGAGAACCTCTCTGGCTTTCTCACGGAAACCCCACCTGCGTCACCAGCGCCACACTTCTCTATCTCCAAGACCTGTGCACCAGGGAAAGTGTCATTATACCGTATGTCACCATAGTGTCATTAGTAATATCACTGACGTTAGCTGAGGTTATCATCACAGATTAGGTCACCATCAAGACCAATACCGTTCTTTTGGCCTGAGGTTGACCCCAATTTGACCTCAAACAATGTTTGACGACATTTTGTGGCTGAGCTTAGCCGTTGTTGCCGCGCATCAGAAGCAGGAGGTCACATCCAGAGGTTGACGGTAATTTTAGAGAAAGCGGTCAAATGAAAGTTTCTACAATCTGAGCCCTCGCCTTTGGTTAAAGCCTCTTCAGCAGTTCCTCTCTCTCTCATCTCCCCACTCTAATCTCCTGCCCGGACGCCTGTCACCACAGGCGAGGTGCTTGACAAAGGTAATGCTTGCTCACATCAAAAAAACAGCACCTGGATGCACAGAGGACATCAGGACAATAAATAGATTGAGAGAGATAAAGTGATGCAGATCAGGTACTTGCAGCAATCATGCTTGCAAATAAATCCGGTGATGCGGAAAAATAAAAGAAGCGACTTGAGGAAAACACTGAGTGGTAAACTGCAGACAACCTTAACACGAATATTTGGCTGCATATGCTGCACAAGATGCAGCACCAAAGTACACTTTGAAACAGTTTTTAGCAGTGAAAACCATCCCCTCCCATTTCCAGCGCGCGACCACCAGGTCACTGGCACTTTGGGTACTTTGAGCAGCAGAGCTACGGTGATGGTCATTGAGAGATGAATATTCATAGTCCTGGTTGCCCAGATTGAGGCAACGCGGAGCAGCTGCAGATCTATCGAGACTCCTGCAGCCGGCTCTTCTCATCACCCACACTGACAGGATTTATACTTTTTAAGTGGCCCTGCCACTCATGGGCTGAGAGCAAAAACAGAATGAGAAGAGATGGAGGACAGGTGTACAATAAACAGTAAATACCAGCAATAGAGATGATAGCAAAGGCATTATAGTTTACTGTCACTTGTGAATAACTGATTATGACTTGAGTTCAGCTTGTCTAGTGTTTATAATGAGCCTAATGTCAACTATCATTTGAGTTTTGTAGCCAATGTGAACACTTAACTTGAGTATCTATGCCTAATGTTACCACTTAGATTCATATAACAGTTTTACTCTCATGTTGTACATCATAGTTGCTGAAGGCTACATTAGTAAATCATAACTGTCGAGTCAGCTGATGTTAATATGATAATAATATCTGACACTGGAGTCAGTTGTAAAAATATGACTGATAGATATTATGTTTTATTAACACTGTGACACTGCAAATAAAGCGTTGATTGACTGATCCATACCAGTGATCTCACAGCTGGCTCCCTCTGTTTTGGCCCAGCTTTTCTCCTGGAACTTCCTGTATCTGTGACTTATAAGATACACGCCACCACAGGCCACTAGAAAAACTCACTGTGAAAATAAATGAATCAAAATTGAATTAAATTATATATGATATCAGTACTATTTCAGCAAAAAGAGATGGATTTATGAGTATGATACTGACCAAACAGGAAAGAGGAAACAGAACAATGATAAATATCCCAAAGCCAGCTTTAGAGCACCCATCAAAGTACTTGTTTGGTAGCATTAGTGCAGGATAGGAGTACTGATGCACCAGCCGATGTTGAGATATACCGGCAAATAGAGAGACTAGCTTTTAGTAATCTATTAATAATATTCATTATTTGTAAGGATACACGTTGTGTAATTGTACCATCCCTCCAGAAGAACACATTAGTTTCTAGGAGTATCATTGGCCCTGGTGGTGACAGCAACGAGGATGTCATGAAACCAGGCGCGGATTGTCTGACTTCCTCATCTGTGAACAAACTGGAAAACACCTATAAGAAACTAATTAACCCATGATATAAAAGGATGGAAATCTGTTTACAAACAGTAAAGGAGATCACCAATAGAGTACTGGGAAGAAGATCATTACAGCTTATCTCTATTGTATGTTCAAAAGTGCTTTAGAGGAAGCTTACCCATCTCTGTTTGTTCTCGAACCAGAAGCGTCCCTACTTGATGCGCTCAAACTGGTCCAAGATTATGGCAGAGAAATCAATCTGGACCATCGAGACTCCAGCAGTCCTCCGGGAAGAGTTCCAGTTTTGAGATGTCTGTTATATGTCTCTGTAACATCGTGGAGCAACTAGATACAACACAGTTTAATTCAGAGAGTTACTGTTAAACTTTTTACAGTTCATGTTTGATCGCTTTCTTGTTTAAAGATATTTTTCAGTTTGAGACTGCAGTCTTTACCTGTGGGTTGATGTTGTTGAGCTCAGGATTTATGTCCTCAAATGTTTTACAGGAGGCAGATCCAGAGCTTGGACCTCAGTGTAACTTCGCAGACCAAAGTCTCTTCCTCTCTGGATGGTTATGGCAACCAGATCAGGTCCGGTGAACCTTAGGGTCCTATACGTAGTCTATACAGGCATAAATCAGATCAGAGCAGGAATATTAATTCACGCTTGTATAAATGTATCTAGAGAAAGTGTTGAATAACACGTATTGAAAACCTCAGGTCCTCCACAACAATATTGTCTTCTCTCTCTGCAATCTGGGAAGCCATGCCCCATGAGAGTCGTCTATATCACAAGCATGCTTTTACATTGTGAGTCTCTGAGTAAAAGACATAAGTGTATATAATATAAAAATCACCTTTCCTAACAGACGGTGTTAAGGAGGCCATTCAGAGTAAAGCTGACTGGAGATACTTTGTACAAAACAATCATCATCCATCACAGCAAATACTATTCTCTTCAAATCTTTAAAATGTCCTTTAAATGTCCCCATTTGTACTCGAACACAAACACAGGTTTATGTCTGTGCTTCTCAGATTACAAAAGATCCTGGGTCCAGATCTGCAAGAAATCCCTCCTGTTCTCTTCTGTACTTTTCCATTGTCTCCATAAATAATGTTCTGCTCTCATTTAAAGAAAACATCACACAAGGACGGCGAAACAGGTTTGTGGTAATAAACGCGGTATTTAAATGAGCATATCAATTTACTGATTATTGTTATATACCTGACGTTTCCAA